>NW_006497928.1:1521144-1551458 GCF_000471905.2 Amborella trichopoda
CAAACATTTCGATCATGGAATTAACAAAAAAAAACAAACATTTCGATCATGTATTACAAACATTCGATCATGGATTACAAAAATTCTATCATGGGTTACAAAAACAAAAAAAAACAAAAAATTCGATCATGGATTGCAGGAAAAAAAACAAACATTTCGATCATGGATTACAAAAAATTCGATCATGGATTACAAAAAATTCTATCATGGGTTACAAAAAAAAAAACAAAAACAAAAAATTCAATCATGGATTACAAAAAAAAAAACAATTCGATCATGGATTACAAAAAAATAAATCAAGTATTACAAAAAAATCTATCATGGATTACCAAAAAACAAAAAAAACAAAAAAAACAAAAAAAAATAAAATAAAATAAAATAAAAATAAAAAAAAATCCGTACGGGACTCGCCGAATCCGTACAGTGAATCGGCGAGTCACTATACAGAATCGTCCGGTTCTCTCTAGAACCGGACGATTCCCGTTTTTTTCGCCGATTCGATCCGTCCATGGCGATTTCCGAGTCGAACAGGGGGAGTCCGGTTCGACTCGGCGTTTTTTTAAACACTGATTTTAATATTCATTACATTATGGTAAAGATTAAAAAAAAAAGGGTAATTGATAATTACTTTTATATTTTTCCATTTTTTAAAAAAAAAATTAAAAATTCCTCAAGACATAAATCGATTCGTTAAAATCCATTTTTTCATTAATTTTCAACTTCATTTGAGTATGTTTTGTTTTAATCATATTCTTCATATGTTTTTCATATTTTAGTAGATTTTTTTTTTTTGTTTCTTTTTTATTTTTTTCAACACTTTTTTTATCGTTCACGACTTGTCTAGCTAAAGCGGTTGAATCGACCGGTTAAATCGCTTCCAAGCCCATATCCAGTTAACCGTTTGAAGAGATTACGCCCTGAATGTAACGTCCCAATAATAGTCCAAAATTATGTTTGATTGGATGAAGAAATTGCTCCAATAATAGGAGCATGAAATATTTTGACTTGTTTTTAAGCTGTGAATTTTAAAGTCCATGCTCCAAGTGACAATTATAAGGCTATAATATGTTACATAATTCATATACTAATATAAAAATGGGAAATTTTGTTTTAAAACCTGGATGTGAACCAGCCAATGGTCATCCAGGATACTAGATAGCCGATCTGCATTAGCAAGGGAGAGTCGGTCAATAAAAAATAAAAAATATATAATAATTATAATAATAATAATAATAACAATAATAATTTTTTAGATTAGTTATATAAGCGAATTTTTTTTTAAGATACTTTTTTAAGAAATTATCTATTTAATTATATACTGTTAAAATTATAAAAGACTATATTTTCATTTGGTCTTGAGATATTGGTAGTTTTAAAAAAATTACACTTGATTGAAGGACACTTCACCGCAATAAATAAAGGATGTGGTTTGCATAAGGTTGCAACCTTGAACAATCTAATTAAGGCACACCTTCGAATTTTATCTTAGGATGCAATTTTGGTACAAAACATTTTTCAAGATTGCCTAAAAATCTATTTCCACAACTAATTACAACATTTTAAACTCTAAAAATAGTTCAAATCAAGTAGATCTATAAACATATGAAAATATTAAAAATAAATGATAAATTTAATGATAATCTTTTGAAGTCCTACACACATAGGTGAAAGAAGCTCCTATAGGATCATTTAAAGAAACTCCTATAGGATCATTTCTCATAAATAAACGCCTTAAAGATTTAGGTTTGTACAGTGAAATAACAAAAGTTGGTATGTATATGCTCCTATAGGGGCAAATTGTACTATTACTCCCTCGGGGTAAAGACATACCAAGTCCTGTTTCATAGATATAAAGTTTAGAGATCCGTTATAAGAGCATATTTGAAAGATAAAGTTTAAAATTTAAAACATTTATTTGGTGAAACAATATACATGAGGCATCATAGGACCTCTTGATATTTTTTCATGTTGTGAATACAAATTTGGACAATTTTGTTTTAAATATTATACGCTAGTACCTTTTTTATGATAGTTGTTTTCTTTCTTTTCACCAAACCTCCATCCAAGCCTAAGTCCCAAAGCTCCCAATACATTTTATGAGTGCCACGTGGTCCCAAACCAAGTGGTGTTTTATATATATAATATAATATAATATAATACAATAATAGATAGATTTGAAAATTCACAAAATAGATATGAGATGAAATATTTAACGATTTAGCTATATAGTTTGATTTAATTTCAAAATATCCATAGAAAAGACACATGAATATGAATTGGAATAGGTGCAAATCTGTAAAATGTTAAATACTGTATCCCTTGTTGGTGTTTTGATAAATTATCCTTGAATATTATAATTTTTTTTATTTCACATATTGTAAATTCTAGTTGGTTTTCATATAAAATTTCATTTATTGGATTCCAGTCACGTCTTTCTTCTTTCTTAAACATGGGCACCTATTTTGCAAAGTATATCCATTTATATTGATTGGAACATTTAATTTGATGCTTATCGTAAAATAATTTGAATGCTTTTTGTTTAATCTCTCTTTTCAATTTCTTCACTCCTCTTTGCTTGCATTAAAATTTATATGATAGATGAGATAGACTTTTAAGTGGAGATAGACGTAGAGTTTTTAGCTAATCATCATTAGATTTCCAAACTTTAATGAAAGTTAACGTTAAAGCTAGTGTACGTCATATTTATTTTTATTTGATTGTAAAATATTTGAAGATTATTTACATATATTTAAAAATATAATATTTATTTTTTGTCAAATTGTTATGTTTATTTCTATTTCTTGAATTCCAATTATTTTATATTCTTTCTAAATCAGATAACTATTTTATTGACAAAAAAATATGTACTTAGATTTACTCGTCACTCATTCTTGCAAGAAATCATATTTTTAACTTATCGTAGATCGTTTTGAAAACTATTTTTTAGCATAAATTTTATTTTAAATAAATTTTCAATCTAGTTATTTCTATTGAAGCTAAATTTAGATCAACAGACTACATGGATATTTACGGGAGCCATAGAAGACATTTTTTTAGTACGAATATTGGATTTAGATTAAGGAAAAGTTTATATAGAGCCGAGGCTCTAAACAATCAAATTTGAACCCATCTCAAAAATTTCACGAGAAGAGGTTGTTTTGATGCCCAAATATTTTCAAATTGACCATCTCAACATCAAGATATATGGACATGAGATAAAAATGGTTGCAAGTTTTGAAAATAGTGTACTTTGTAACACATTTTTTTACCGTCAATTTTCAAGTTTTCATAGATATATCAATCTACATTATTTTTTGAAGCTTGAAACTTTATAAGTAAATATAAAAATATATTTTAAGGCTATCACAAAGATTTTCAATATTGAAACCACATTTCTCGATACTATTTAAAGGCAGGCTCTAATTTGATTGTTTAGAGCCTAAGCTCTATACAAACTACACCCTTTAGATTAAGAGCCTATCTAAAAGAGTTTAAAAATAGATCTTTTAAAAATAGGAGGAAAAGAAAAAGATAACACAGTTAAATTGTTCTTCATCGGAAAAAAAAGGCTACCACGAAAATACCATTCATCAACTTATGAAAAGAAATGGAAAACATGTTTACAAATGAATTTAATAGAAAATTATATAAAGATTAAAATTGTTAACTTCTATTACCTATTTAACCACATAATCGATCTCCTCAAATGGTTCAAAGTCATATATTTTCTCAATATCAACCTCCATATTAGTTATGGATGTTGGCCTTTAAGAATCATGGAAAAAGTTTGGAAAAAGTTTATATACGGATGCAACCTTAAAATGTAGAATTACACATGCACCTCAAAAGTCCAACGGAAAAATTTGTTTTAATGTTGAAAAGCCTTCTAATTGATCATCTCAACATTGAACATTGATACGAGTAAATAGGGAAAAAAAAAAAAGATTTTGAGCCACAAAAATAAAGCATCATACAGCACATCATCTATACCATCCATTTTCGGGATTTTCATATGTTTATTATAGATCCGCTTTAATTTAACCATTTCTGAAGTTTAAAATTTTATAATTAGATATGAAAATAGACTTTCATATAATCTTAAAAAAAAATTACACCAAAATTATGATAAAATTTGTGGGTGCGCCTTAATTGGATTGTTTAATGATGCAACCTTATTGAAACCACACCCTTTTATGATTATATCAGTTAAGAGGGCGTTTCAAAAGAAAAAAGCCTTATAAGAATTTTCTTTTAGAAATGAAACCTCGTGAGTTTGTTTTTTAATTTGGCCCTCCCACTTTTTATAAATGGGTCAATAGACCCATTTGTCGCTCTTCTAAAAAATAAAATCTTAAAACTTTTCATCTCAATTTTTTCCCAAATTTAGTAAAATTTTCTCATGCTTTTTTATCAATCCAATGACACTGATGAAAATATCACCGAACTGGGGAATTTTTCATATAACAATTATCCTGCAGAGTCGTCACGAATCGGTCTGTTAATTCAGAATTGTAGGAAAAGGCTTTCTTGCTACATATAGTATCAATAATTCCGATCAAATTTATCATAGCTCGGCAATGGGAAATTTTATATGATTCTATCTACCATACATTCTTAAGAGCCGTACTTTTCCATTTGTCTAAGCCAGGTGGGCACTTAAAAGCATCAATTTCGAAGGGAAAGGACATGGGGAATTTTTCATATAACAATTATCTTAGAAGTTAAAAGAAAAAAAAAGATCCAAGAAAAAAATTGTTGCAAGATGAATATCAACACAAACAGATAAGGGTGGGAGTACTCTCAATAGGCGTGAATAATGCAATTATAGTAAAGACACTCTAATAAGTGCATGGATATGAGAATATAATACATAGCAAGTTTGATATTGTCTGACGAAACCTTTCAAACCTGACTTTCTAAAAACCAGTAAAAAAAAAGGGAAATAGGAGACAAAGGATGGTTGAAGAAGCTAAACAACACCGATAGAAGGCCAAAGTATGCCAAACAAATCATTATTTGTTATTTTTTCTATCATTTTATTAATCAAATTTGAAAGTCGAAGTCATGCAATGATGTCATTGCAGATGTACCTTTCATTAAGCAAAAACATAAAACCTCTTAGTCTCACCCTCCCCAACTGTTTTGCATTTTGTAAAGATTTTTCAAAATATTGTTAGAACCTTCCTTTTGTACTTTTCAGAGGCTTTTTTGGCCATTAAAGTGGCACGTTTGAGGGAGGGAGGGAGGGAGGGAGGGAGGGATTAGTGACATCTATCAAGATCTATAAATGTTGCCCTTTTGAAGGCAATGCCCATGTAGTGATATCTACAAATGTTGGCTTTTTGAAGCAATAGCTCATGTATGATTGGAGCGGGCGTTGGAAGGATTCTTGGAGGCTAGCCTCGCAATGCTCAGTTCAGCGAGGCAGGAGAGTAAGAACACTGTAAGGCTCTTCCAGTCTATTCCCTAATTTGTGGACGAAAGCAAAGAGCAAGCTACTGTTAATTTCAGTATTGGACATGAAATACTGGGTAAACTCCTAGGTTTACTCCTGATGGCCACTAGAAAGGACTACTTTTTTTTAAGCTTCCACTAGAAAGGATTATTAGTATTATAATTAGGATGTTGGAAAACAGGAGAATGAATGCAGTATTCAGATTAAAAAGAAAGCACTTGAGGGAAACGGTGATGCAAGATACCTGAAAAGGGTCGTCTCCTCAAGTGACTACAAAAAGGTGTGGAAGAGAGTTGTTAGGAAAAAAGAGATTAGGGCAGTGAGGCAGTTCCTATGGAATGAACCCCCACAAAAGACAAGAATTGGTACATAGAACATGTTAACCGCCTCATGTATGCGAATGTATTGGGACGAACCAGGTGTTGCTAGACAGCTGAACTATTCCAGACCTCAGAAGGGGCTTTTATTGTAATATTGTACAACTTCAATGCAGTTTTCTTCATGCATAAGAGAAGTAGAGAGAAGTATTTAGCATTTTGACGCCATAAAACTGGTGCATCTACCTATAGGAGGTGAACGGTTTTCTACTTTCCATGATGTAGAGACTACATAACCTTTATAATCCTATGATGAAGTGATGTGATTGACACCTTAGTTATTGAGAAACTCGTTTCGTTGAGTAAAAAGATGAACATTTCTACAACCCTTTAATATACCTCAGTAGTTATTGGGATATTGGTTTCTAATAGGTGCATTTTGTCATTTTGTTATGAAAACATGAAGCTGGTGCATCTAAGCTTTTTACAATGAGTACTAAAATGGCAGTAGCCTGATTGCATTGAATAAGGATGACTAGAATTTAGATTGGCTGAAAAGCTCCAATATATCAAGGGAAAACCAAGGAGTGGAATTCCCTTGTGCGAACCTAAGGAATAAAAGACGAAAATCCAGTGTGAGATGTTAGGACTACATAGAGCTTTGAAAGCCTACAACACCAGAGAAGTAGGAAGCAAGCAGTTGGCACAGAAACAGTAGAGCGAGATAACTAGAAAGTCACTTCTACCACAACATTGCCAATACTGGAAGACGAGGTAAAGTTAAAGGGATGAACCAATTATTGTTCGGGAAAATATCATTTAAGGGGTCAAAACCTTTGACAAAATCATTAAGGAGGTCAAAATATCCCAACTAACATTAGAGGGTTTACTTTTCAATTTTCATTTCACAAAGGTTCCTCCTCAAAAGTTAACTTCAAAAATACCCAAATTGCCCTTGTTCAGTAGGGGCTTTTCTGTAATCTAACCCACCCTAAACATGCAAGGGTGCTCCAATCATTTGGTTGGGGCCTCTTAGGTAGGTCAAATTACTAAAATGGCCTTGGAGAACTTCAGTTTTGGTGGCATCTAGAGCCATACGTCAAAGCGGCTGCAAAGAATTCCAAGGAAGAAGCTTGAAGGAAAGCATGCACACTGGGTAGATAGAGCCCTGGACTTATCGGACGCTATACACATTGAGGGCACTACATGTAGATAGACTCATGAAACCTTCAGGAATGATCACGTTAAACCAGTTCTGAGATAATATATGGACTTTAATAGGCTACTAGAGCACGGTTACAAAGCCCTAGGATTCAGCACAGTAACAAAGACCTAGGATTCAGGTCAGATTTTCGGTAGAGGGATCCCGACCAGTCTAAAGCTTTTTCACCCTCTAGCTATTGGGATTATTGTTCTACCAGTACATGAGAACAATCTTCTAATCGTAAGAAAATTTGCAAGGTAACACTAATTTGAAACATAAAATTGCCGATCTGATTTCATACTATGGATCTTAGTCACATGCACTATGACTTACTAGTGAGATTATAGTCCCCACTAGGTCACCTGAGGCGATACACTGAGACATTGTAGATAGGATGGATCTTATAGAGAGACTACATATATATATATATGTGTGTGTGTGTGTGTGTGTGTGTGCGCACGCGTGCGTGTGTGTTTGTTGATTTGATAGCATGTGTAGAAGTAGACTAGGCTGAAAGCCCAGCAATACTTAGGTTTCAGAATATTGAGCATTTCTAGGCTACTCACTAGTCTCCATTATATGATGCCAAATTATTACTTGAAACAAATTGCAAATCTGTGCCACTTGTCAACAACAAAATTATGCGGTTACACATGTTAATCATGAGCTAGGGACAGAATTGATGTTTCTAATGCCATTGCATGAAGACAATGTTGTTAGTGCTGTTAGAATAGTGATAAACCCCCCCCCCCCCCCTCCATCGTAAAAGAGAGGCGTTGAGACTGTCATCACTTTACTCCAGATGCATCTCTCTACATACAAACAGTCTGAACTTCAAGCAGATATCCTCACAAGGGTGTGACATCTACAAACACGTTTTCTGAGGACAAAATATCAATGGTTTTACTGCCGATGTCAGCTTAAGGAGGGCGCTAATTGTATCGAAAGTTTATATGTGAGGGTCATAAAATTCTCTTTTGTAATACATTGAAGGCATATCCACAATTTCATGTCACCAGTGGACTCTATACATCACATGAACACTTTTTCAGTTGCTCGTTCCAAAGACCAGCATATATTACATATTTTATGTGACCCCCTGAGAGGTCGCTCATAAGAATTACTTTACATTGGGTCATTACACATCTTAAGATTTGAAAGGTCTTCTCTCAATGTAGTTTTACATGCAGCCTCACTAGTTTATGATCTTGCTGCTTCAGTGGATAGACTTGTTGATTTAACTAGTTGCAGTTTCTCTGGTTGTTATAGGTAGTAATTTAAAGGTGGGTATATTTGTACACAAATTGATTTTAAGCTGTTGTATGCAATCCCTAAAATACAAGGGGGTCTCTGATCATTCTTTATTTATTTGGAGTTCAGTAAAGAAGATTTTATTCATATTCACCGGAATTCCAAACTTGGTGGCAATCCTAGTGGTCCCACGCTCCCAGAGCTGGACCTTGGATGAATCTAGCTCCCACATGATCCCAATCCGTAAGGGATCAGTTACATCACATTCATGTTGAACGGATCTTCTAAAAGGAAACAAGTCTTAAATGCATATCCATTAAAAAAAAGAACGTAATTATGCTACAAAATTGTGTTCTATATATTTTTCAAAGAGAAAAGATGCTTTTATCAGATGGGTCTGGAATTCTAAAATTTTTCATGCATTCCCAAAAAGTTGATATCCAGATCCCTAAAATGTAGGTTGTACGAACAGTGATCCAGACCATAGGGAGCTTCTTGCCGATCACTATCAAACATTCCAGATCCCAATCTCGATACCAACAACTATGATTATATTATTCCATTCAATTTTTTATGTAAGTAGGCTCATCAAACTATAAATTCCATTTTTTATGAAAGTAGGCTCATCAAACTATAAATTCATCCCTTAGAAAATTCATGTGCCTAGACAAAATGCTTTTATGACTTCTTATAGTGGGAAGACTTGCTTGTCCCATGTCAACACTGCGTTGAAATTTTTTCATTTTTTTAGTAAATTTTATTTTGAATTTTACTTTCAATAGATCCAGGATACAAAATCATCCAATCAAAGGCATATGCTGACTTTTCTAAAATTCTAGAGAACACCTCTTATAAACCTCAGAAAAATTTCAATGCTTTCTAAATACATAATTAATTCCCGCAAGAAAGGACTCTCAGCTGTCATGAGAACACTTCATAAGAGTCTCTTACACACCAGGTGACCTGCAAACTTAAGGGCCTGTTTGATAACTGAAAACAAGTTCATCAACTGTAAATTGGAAGTTCTTGAAGAACTGTAAATTAGAAGTTACTTGAGAAGTTCTTGGTTTCAGTGTTTGATAATCTCCCTGAGAAGTTAAAAAGTTCCTGGTTTCTGTGTTTGATAACCTCCTGGGCAGTTAAGAAGTTCCCTGAGAAGTTAAGAAGTTCCTGGTTTCTGTGTTTGATAACCTCCTGGGAAGTTAAAAAGTTCCTGGTTTCTGTGTTTTATAACCTCCTGGGAAGTTAAAGAAGTTATGGGTATCTGTTTTGGATTAGATTAAAATAGGCAAGATGTAAAAGGTTAAAATTGTGACCTAGATATTATTTATTTTTTATTAATTTGTAGAATATTATTTGTACATCAATTGACACAAGATGTTGCATGATAAACTTCATTTCACCTCAAAATTGAAGCAATCTGTAGACAATTTCAATAAATACTTGGAATAAATGAAACCATTGAGTGAAGAAAATGAAAATGTTGGTAATTCATGCATTTCTTCTTTGCATAAAAATATATAAACAAACCCACATCATAGCTGTGTATCATAGAAAAAATATATCAGATTTCATGAACCCACATCATAGTTGTATATCAAAGCATTTTAAAAAAATAAAAAAAATAGCAAAACAATTTCAATAAATACTTGGAACAAATGAAACCATTGAGTGAAGAACAAATTCAGGAATGAAAACAAGCAAGCTAGTAAGCAATCGCAACTAAACTTATATAATTGAAAATGCAATAGAATGAACACAACATTCGACGATGACTCAAAATTTGTGGTCACAAAATAAGGTCCATATCAAATGTAGAACAAGTTCTAATTACAGGTTCACCTCAAATGTTGCATGAAAATAAAAAAGACAAATACAAGAAGAATACATGGCTAACCATAGATATATGAGTGAAGCACAACTGATTGTTTTGTGTGAACTACACATCAATTCTGCCATAAAAAGCAAGACCAAATGGCTGCTGTGAATTCAAGAAGGAAATAATGAAAAGAATAATTAATATTTCATCTACAAATAAAAAATCTAAAGAAAGGCAATACCCAAAGAGGAGCCAATTCCACTACACAATCATGCAAATAACTTCAAGCCAATCAAAATAGCATGTGAGATCTATTTAATATAAAGCTAACAATCCATGAAAAAAAAAAAACAGTGACATCTATTATATACAACTAACAATCTAAAAAAAAAACCTTGACATCTATTATATGCAACTAACAATCTAAAAAAAAAACAGTGAGATCTATTTAATATAAAGCTAACAATCCATGAAAAAAAAAAAAGCATTATTTTGCAAGAAATTAAATAACATTGTTTTCACATCCATTATTTTTCAGGAAATTAAATAAGAAAATCAGGGGAAAAAAGCACCATCTCCAGATAACAGGATCTTGGAGATGCATGACCCTTCACAAATCGAAGTCCCTTCTTTAATCAGAAGCATAAGGTCAAAATCTCATAAATTTAATTTAACCAATTGTTTTCACATCCATTATTTTTTAAGGAAATTAAATAAGAAAATCAGGGGAAAAAAGCACCATCTCAGAAGCATAAGCTCAAAATCACATAAATTTCACAAAGAAAAAAGATCATAACAAAAACTCAGGGTGAAGACTAAAAAAAGTCATTAACAAAAAAAAAAAACCCCCCAAAAAAAATATCTCCTGAATAATATAACCCGACATTGAACTATCAAATTTCACACCAAAATTGCAATTTTACAGAGAAATCAACAAATTCCACACCCAAAATTGCAACTTTGTACAGAACCAAATGCTAAAGCAAGAAGTCTTGCAGTGTATTAAAACAAGCCTAGATCAAACCTACAAACAATGCGATAAACTTGCATTTTGCATATAAAACAAAAGAAAAGCAACAGAAGAGAAGAAAAGACTAAATAGAATAAGTATATGCCCTCACTGATTTACCCAAAAAATTAATTTAAGTATATGCAGAAAAATCGCAGCTTAAGGTCTCAAATTTATGGAGAAAATCAACTAGTTAAAGCCCTATCCTGCTACATGAGTATCAAACTAAAGCAAATTTACAAGCATTTTCAGTAAAAAAAATCAAAAAGAAAAAGGAAAGAACAGGTGTACCAGAGACCCCGCAACACAAATATGCTAGCTGTTATATACAACTAACAATCTGAAAAAAAAAAAAACAGTGAGATCTATTTAATATAAAGCTAACAATCCATGAAAAAAAAAACTAGTGAATCTCTCAGATCCCCTCAAAAAATAAATGGATTTGGGGATCTGAGAGAGAGGGGTATGAAAGAGAAAGATATTTTTGGAAAAAAAACCAGTGAAATTTTTTAGAGAAAGAAGGACAATGGGCTAACATTTTCAGTGGAGATAGAGAGAGAATGAGATTTAGGGCTACACAGCTGGATGGAGAGAGATACAGAGCGAGAGAATAAAGTAGTTCTGCAGAGAGAGATGAGAACGAAAGCCATTTTCCAGAAATGGAAAGAGAGAGACAGAGAGAGGAGTGAGGTACATGATGAAGCAAACCAGGAGGCTCTGCGAAGAGGGATGCTGGGAGGTTGACGAGGAAGGAAGAAGGAAGAAGAGGCAGCTGAGTGCAGCGAAGAACAGAGGAGAAGGGTGGCTCAGCGAGAGGGCTCTGGCTGATGGCGGCGTGCTGCGAAGAGGGATGGTTCAGGGTAAACTTTCGGGGGTGAAGTTTTATAAAAACTTCCCACTTCAAGTTCCGACCTTTTGGTCGGAACTTTTTCTAACACATAAAAGAGGAAGATGAACAGTAAAGTGAAGTTCGCCATTTAAATTCTGTTTTTTTATCAAACACCAAACATAAATAGTAAAGTGAAGTTCCAAGTTTCTGGAAGATACTTCCTGTTATCAAACACGCCCAAAAAGTAGTATAACACAAATTGCTCAACTGATAGATATAGTAGGGGTTACATTAAGGAAGGATTATTTCCAATTGTATAACTTATATAGAAAAAGTGTATAATGGATTACATGATGTTGAATGCCCTAGCAAAAGTATCCAGTAATATGTCTTACATGTACGTAACCACTTATTCTTTTTGTAAGTTTTTAGTAACTTTATGTGCCCTATGTTAATGTCATATGATTGCCATGCTATGATTGAAAATTGAAAATGTAAATGGCATTGGGCAATAAATATTGGATGGGGACATAGAAAATGAATACAATAAAAAAAAACTCCAAGAGATCGGAATACATACTTAATGGAGAGAGAAAAGGTAATAATATGCTCTTTTGAAACTTGAGCATAATTTTCCGGTAGACGGCAGTATAGACTCAAATGGCCTAACATGAAATATACTTAGTTTGTGGATGCTCCAATTCAGTGCTGCTGTGTGAGAACTAATGTGTCATAAAAATTTTCAAACCAAACTGATCCTATTGGATTTTTAAATTTCGCTTGAATTACTGTCGTGAACTTCTGTTGTTAGCAGTAATATTGGTCAAACTTCAACTGTTTTAAGACATCAGTAGGTCTTTAAAAGTGGTACCCACTGGAATATGAATCATTCTTCTTTATATGATATTTTCATTAACATATCTTCTCACTTCTAGTATTTGTTTAGTGTTTTTGGTGATCTTTTACTTTTGGATCGAGCTTTTTTATCTGATACTTAATTGTCACCTGGTGTGAATTGGTTAGCAGGGGAGCATCTAGCCTCCTACTACAAAGAATCCCTAATTGAGTTGGATGTGAAGGACCGGATTCTGGGGAGTTATGGACAAAAGGTAGAGATAGATAGGGCAACCCCTGTATGTGAACTGGTCAAAATGAGGTCGACCCAGTTGACAATGGAAGCTGGGGAGGAATCGAAGGGGTGAGGAGAGTGCTCCTAGACTGATATGTGTTTAGAGTACTAGTACATTCATGTAGTCGAATTATTTATGGCAATATTTGTTAATGTTTTTGCGGAGGAGAAACTCCACCACAGCCGGTCCCGAGCTCGGATGAGAAAGGAGAACGGTCATGTTAGGTTGGTAGCCGGCAAAAAACTTTTGCCACATCATAATCATCAACAAAGCCTTTCCCAACTAATTGGGATCGGCTACACGAATCCTGATCTGCTATTCCGGATTCATGAGAAGTTTTGGCAAAGTTTTACATTGCCACATCTTTTAAGGAATTAGCCAACCCCAACTAGTTGGGGTAAGACTTGGAAGATGAAGACGACAATGATGATATAGAAAAGTTAGCACTTCATGGAAGAGGACTTGTAACAAAGCCTCTCATTAGAGTCTAATAGTCACCCTTTTGGAGTCTGTTCATTCAACATACTATGGTGATCCAAATTTAACCAGTAGTCAAACAACATTGTTGTTTTGGGTAACAAACAAGGAAGTTTGTTTTCATAAAGAGAAAAGGTGTCACTAGAATTTGATGGTCATGCTCTTCTCGTTAGTTGATTCCGCATATTACGCCAAATCAACTTCAATTAACAGCCAAACAACACACTTATCGGGATAAAGAGGAAAGGTATCAGTCCAGAAGATTAGACAGAAGAAGGAAAAAGGCAAGTTAGTTAAGTAAATTTCCAATCACAGAGCTTCCTATAGAACTAAGGCGGAAATTTTCCATGGGATTAGTATAAATGCAAAGATTTGTAATCATATACACATTAAGTCCTTCAATGCTCAAGTTTGGCGATGTTTCTTATGCTGGTTGATAAGACAGCTCAACCAGAACACTAACAAACCATCTAAAAAAAATAGTAATTGGGATGTGAGAGGCCGTGGAAGCTTCTCGCAGTGAATATTTTTTTCTTGCGATAAGTTAACTAGTCAAATTAAATAACAAAGAAAGTACAATGGTACTGGGAGGTCCACGAAACGTAGAAACGGCATGATCTGAACTGCTAAATTCATGTAGATAATGAAGCTAAAGACTGCAGATTTCAATATCCAAATAACTTGTAGGAAAAGAATAATCATATAATAAAAAGGAGAATTGAAAAACTTCACATTCTAATAAATACATTTTTCTGCTTCTAGAATTAAATAAATAAATAAATAAAAATCTTAAAGGAGTAGAATTTACCTGTTTAAAGCAATATACATCTTCTGCTTCCGGACAACGAATCTAAATAAAAATAAAGGCTCACAATCGCCCAAATATTGCCTAATAGGAATTTTGAATTCTACCTCACACCAGAATAAATAAATGAATAAATCATACATGTTCCAAAACATGATGCAATTTTGGAACCCTCCGACGAAATAAAGGCTTTAATGGCCTGAACGAAGGAACACCCTTCAACCACCTTTTAGCATCATACATTTCATTCCATGCCTGAACTATCTCATCAATCTTGAAATTCAAGCCTGCATCATACATATTAAATTGAGAAATAATAGTCAACCATCCTTTCACCTATTGACTTCATGACAACTTAAGAGAAGTACGAAAAAAATGGGTATAGAATAGCTTACATATCAGTAATCTGAAATATCAAACATGCATGAAGAAGGTGGTCTATAATTTAAAATCCTTCATAATGAAGGATTGGTATATATTACCTTTTTGAGTAATGAGTGTCGAGAAAAACAAGAGAAAAACAAGAGAAAAATGGGTGTCGAGTAGTTTAGATAGCTATGGAAGGTCCTTTATTTGAAAAATAACAATTCATAGCTAGAAAAAAAAGAGTTATCAACTAGTTTACATGGCTATATATGTATTCCATGTTTTAAAACCCGGATCTAGCAGTTGGATTGGTCCCTTGCTGGATCTCCAGTATGGGAATCGATCCCCAAAAATTTAAATAATATTCTAAAAAATTAAATAATGTGTTCAAGTATTAGTACGTTCATGTAATCGAATTATTTATGGCAATATTTGTTCTTGTTTTTGTGGGAGGAGAAACTCCGCCACAGCTGGTCCCGAGCTCGGATGAGAAAGGGGAACGGTTGTGTTAGGTTGGCAGCCAGCATAAAACTTTTGCCACATCATAATCATTAACAAAGCCTTTCCCAACTAATTGGGGTCGGCTACACGAATCGTGGTCTGCTATTCCGGATTCATGAGAAGGTTTGGCAAAGTTTTACGTTGCCACATCTCTATAGGAATTATCCAACCCCAACTAGTTGGGGTAAGACTTGGAAGATGAAGACGACGATGATGACATAGAAAAGTTAGCACTTCATGGAAGAGGACTTCTAACAAAGCCTCTTATTAGAGTCTAATAGTCATCCTTTTAGAGTCTGTTCATTCAGCATACTATGGTGATCCAAATTTAACCAGTAGTCAAACAACACTGTTGTTTTGGGTAACAAACAGGAAGTTTGCTTGCATAAAGAGAAAAGGTGCCATTAGAATTTGATGGTCATGCTCTTGATTCCACATATTATGCCAAATCAACTTCAACTAACAGCCAAACAACACATTTATCGGGATAAGTTATAAAAAAAAAAAAAACACATTTATCGTGATAAAGAGGAAACGTATCAGTCTAGAAGATTAGACAGAAGAAGGTAAAATGCTAGTTAAGTAAATTTCCAATCACAGAGCTTTCTAAAGAACTAAAGCGGAAATTTTCCATGGGATTGTTATAAATGCAAAGATTTGTAATCATATACACATTAAGTCCTTCAGTGCTCAAGTTTGGCGATGTTTCTTATGCTGGTTGATAAGACAGCTCAACCAGAACACTAACAAACCATCTAAAAAAAAATAGTAATTGGGATGTGGAAGCTTCTCACAGTGAATATTATTTTTTTTGAGATAAGTTAACTAGTCAAATTAAATAACAAAGAAAGTATAACGGTACTGGGAGGTCCACGAAACATGGAGCTCATGATTTGCTTTACATAGAAGAAATTGTAAAGGGGACAAAACGGTATGATCTGAACTGCTAAATTCATGTAGATAATGAAGCTAAAGACTGCAGATTTCAATATCCAAATAACTTGTAGGAAAAGAATAATCATATAATAAAAAGGAGAATTGAAAAATTTCACATTCTAATAAATACATTTTTCTGTTTCTAGAATTAAATAAATAAATAAATAAATAAAAATCCTAAAGGAGTAGAAATTACCTGTTTAAAGCAATATACATCTTCTGCTTCCAGACAACGAATCTAAATAAAAACAAAGGCCCACAATCGCCCAAATATTGCCTAATAGGAATTTTGAATTCTACCTCACACCAGAATAAATAAATGAACAAATCATACATGTTCCAAAACACGATGCAATTTTGGAACCCTCCGACGAAATAAAGGCTCTAGCCTGAACGAAGGAACACCCTTCAACCACCTTTTAGCATCATACATTTCATTCCATGCCTGAACTATCTCATCAATCTTGAAATTCAAGCCTGCATCATACGTAGTAAATTGACAAGTAATAGTCAACTATCCTTTCACTTATTGACTTCATGACAAATTAAGAGAAGTACGAAAAAGATGGGTACAGAATAGCTTACATATCAGTAATCTGAAATATCAGACATGCATGAAGAAGGTGGTCTATAATTTAAAATCCTTCATAATGAAGGATTGGTATATATTACCTTTTTGAGTAATGACATGCGCTCGATGGTTGTTTGAGAAAGAACAAGAGAAAAATGGGTGTCGAGTAGTTTAGATAACTATGGAAGGTCCTTTACTTGAAAAATAACAACTCATGGCTACAAAAAAAGGGTTCTCAACTAGTTTACATGGCTATAGATGTATTCCGTGTTTTAAAACCCGGATCTAGCAGCTGGTTTGGTCCCTTGTTGGATCTCTAGTTTGGGAATCGGTCCCAAAAAAAATTAAATAATATTCTAATAAAAAATGAAGATAAAATAAAATGAGAGGAACAAGGATTATGACGATCCAGATTGCCCAGTTCTTTGACAAACCAAGTGAGTTTGTCAAAACCAGATCGATTCCCAATTCCAGCTGGGAACCGGGTCGGTCCCCACTGATTCCAAATCAGGATCGGTAATTCACATGATCTGATCAACATTTTTGAATCACTGGAAATAGTCATTAACCATCAATATCTTGGGCCATAATTTAAAAATCTGAATATATGGGTCAGTGTACCTTCTAGAGCAGTTGAATTTGAAGGGTGGTTCTTTATCATGACAGCTATGTCAGTTGGGGAAGCACCGGCGTGTTTGAATTTCTCAACAGCAGCTTCCAAACATTCGTCCCAGACTTGTAAGCCCAATTTAAATTCTATAACAGAGCGCTCATAAAGCATAGTACCCCATAAGAGGTTGATTTGTGACCTCATATTTGCAACCAGTTCAACAGCTTCTTCAGGAGATAGTTCCTTTGTGACCCCATTTTCTCCTATCTTTTGTGTTTCAGTTTTCCCCTTAATTTTTGGGTCATTCAAGCGCTTCTCCTCCATCTCCTCCCACATATTCGTGCCCCTCTCCATATTGTCCTCAGCATTGTTGAACAACTGAAGGACCTCTGAAGAAGGCCAAGTCTCTAAATCCACATGGCTACCAAGAGCAAAATCCCATCCTAGTTTGGCTTGCTCAAATTGTTGTTGCCCATGAGCAAGAAACCCCTCATAAAAGTCTGGTTTGATCCTGAGAGCTTCCTCATATCTCTCTCCAGCCTTGTTGTATTCTCTTTGAGCCCATTCGTAACCATTTTTAATATGTGATAGGATCAGCTCTCTTGGAACAACCTCTCCATAAGACACTCTCCTCTTTGCTCTAGACATATGGACGTTTCCCCAGTTGAACAAAGCAAGAGCCGCCATTTCTTGGAACTTCTCTGCTGCGATTTCAAACAAGCCTTGAGCTTCTTCACTGGTTACAGTATCCTCCATGGCTTCTGAATAGAGCTTCATACCAATATCATGGAGATGCAAATAAGCCTCAGAATCAAATCCCACATGACTTTTGAAAAGCCTAGCAAACTGTACAATCCAATCATCAATATGAGGTGCCTTGTCTGAGGCCAAGACCCCATTTTCTTTTGCGGCTTCCTTGGGTTTTAGTGATTCCGACTCATTATTCGCATCCTCAAATAAAGGCTCCTGATCAGGACTAACATCGAATATATACAACCTCAAGGAACCCTGAGGGTCTGCAGATTCCTCAGCCCATCTGAGCTCTTCAGTGGTTGTAATCGTCACCAAGTCTCCTTCTACATCCCTATATTTAATTAAGACTGCTTTAGAACAAGGAAAACGATTCCGAACCATCTCTCTTAACTGCTTAATGTTGCAATTCACTGGTACCTGACCCCATCTTATATCCTCTCCTAAAACCAGCTTCACTGCCCTGATAGGTTCAACTTTAACATTTTCCTCCACAATCGCGTTATCTGTCTCCTCCACAATTATCTTGTCTTCAATCTTGCTGATCTTCTTTTTCCTTGACTTCTCTTTTGAGCCTTTAACTTGGGGTTGCTGCGTAACTGGTTCTATTACATTCTCTTTTGAAATTTTAACTTGAGTTCGTTGAGAAACCGGTTCTACCACATTCTTTGTGCTGATATTGTCTGGGGGAAAGCCTTTTTTCTGTAAAGCTTGTTTTAGCCTTTCTGCAATCTCTAGAGCAGTTAGATTCTTTGGCTCTAAGCTTAACACTATGTTGACATCTCGAAGAGCCAAGTCAAGCCTGGTTAAAGCCTCATAACATTTAGCCCTTTTCAAGAGTGCTTTGGTGTATTTAGGGGAAACTTCAAGAGCCATACAACATTCATTAATGGCCTTCTGATACTTTGAAGGGTTCATCTGCATGAAACAGGTAGCTATGTTGCTGTGAAGGTATGCACAATCTATATGGCCTTTAGGGAGTAGTTTCAGGGCATTCTCGTACTTAGACCTGGCTTCAAAGTATTCTCTCTTCTGGAAAGCTTGTTGCCTTCTTCTTTTAACTCCTGGGACCTTAAAATAAACACAATCATGTCCTCATCGATGGTTTTGGAGTTGAGATCACTTGCTTTATGTTGCTTCATTGATGCATCGCCAGAATTTGATTGTGAGTAGTTCTTTTTCTTCCCACTAGGCTTCCCCATGGTAATACAGCTACAACACCTTAATTACAGACCTGGATTTCTTTTATTTGTTGCTTCCAACCAAGAATACAGTAAGACCAGGCCCAATAAACTCACGACAAAGCAGTTTTCCTTTCCCTTTCTTTTGCCTGAATCGAAAGAGGAAAACCCCAATTCAAGGTACAAAAGATTTAGCCCTCTCAATATTCCAAGATAAAGTGGAACACGAAACAAGGCTATAGGTTATTTAATACCATACTCAGCAAGTCGACGTTTAAAACGTGACTTCTTAAGAAATACAGAGTTTTTTCAAAAAACGTTTAAAACTAAGACTTTTTTAAAAGATCAGCAAAAATACACGATTTTTCACATAAAAGTTTAAAACGTGCCTTATTGACCTTTACGAAAAAATCGGTCCAAAAAGACTTTTGCCTTTTTTACCTGTATTTTTTTTTCTTTTCTAAAAGATGAAAACTTTTTTCCTGTAATTGTTATCTCCATGCTTTCTAAAAAGTGTATTATTTTCAAAAAAAAAAATCTCTAAAAAGTAAATTTTTATCTCCAAGTATATTGTTAGGGTTTATTATTATTATTATCTTAGGGTTTATGCTCAAATCCATTGAATCAAATTAGAATAAAATACCATAAAAACCCTTGAATCAAAATCCTCAACTTTTGTCTTGACAAAATTCCACCAAAAAATGCATCCAAATTAGGGCTCAATGACCCAGATTATCACAATTTATACATCTTAAATCCCTAAAACAAAAGCTTCAAAAAAAAAAAAAAAAACCAGATTAGGGCCTAATCTGCAAACCTAATTCTGGAAAACTTGGATTAGGGTTTATGTCCACCGTGTTCTTCTTCTTCTTTGAGATTTTATGCCCATCTTGTTTCTCTGTGCCTATGCATGCTCTCTCTCTCTCATAGTTAGCAAATCGCCTTTTAATCGGCAATTTTTTAAAAAAGTCGGCGTTTTTATGGAAACAGTTTTAAACAGGAGACTTTTTGAAAAGGTCGGAAAAAAATAGCGTAATTTTCATAAAAACTTTTAAAACGCATTTGTTTTATATGACGATTTAAATCAGGCCAACAAATCGTATATTTTTTTTGAATGATAATTTATTTATTTTTTTACTGTTTTGTGTTTTTGTGTATTGCAGCCATTGCTACTTTCATGCTTTTGAAAAAAAAATATTATCTCAAAAAAAAACTTAAAATAGAAATTTTTATCGACACTGTTTCTTCAAAGCCACAGTTGCAGATTGAAGGTATGAATTTTTTTTTCTCTATTTTTTAAACTTAAACAAATAGATGCAAATTTCAGTTGTTATTATGGAAAATCATTGCGTAAATGACATACTGTTTATAGCAAATCATTTTGTAAAGTAAATCCTTGTGCAAAGAAAATCATTAACATGCAGATTTCTGTGATTATTTCTGATAATTGTTTTTACGAAAATACTGTTTATGGCACAAATTAGAGCTCAAAACATATACTGATGAATGAGAAGCAGAAAGTGTGACTACAGGACCAAGAAATTAATATTTTGCTTTGGATTATGTGATAACAAAGATAACCAATATAGAATAAACTGTAAACTTAAATGAGTTCCTCATACCTAGTCCTTCAGCTCTTCATGTGGTTTCCCCAAGAAAATAAAAAACCCTCTTCCTTTTCTCTCTCTAAAAATCAGTTAGGGTCTAGTTAGGGCTTTCTCTCAAACAACATCCTAAATCAGAGAGAAAAACCCTCTTCAAAATATCCCAAATCAGCATCCCATCCCATCTTCCTTTTCTCTCTCTAAAAATCAGTAAAATCAGTTAGGGCTTTTTCCATTAGGGTTTGTGAAGCCGATGACCTCGTCCTTCTTCCTTCCTCTCTAAACCCGCTATGAGCCCAGGACTATTTTCTTCTCTTCCTTCGTTCCAAATCAGCATCCCATCCCATCTTCCTTTTCTCTCTCTAAAAATCAGAGGAAAACCCATCTTCAAAATCCCAAATCACCATACCATCTTCCTTTTCTCTCTCTAAAAATCAATAAAATCCGTTTCTTTTTCTCTCTCTAAAAATCAACAAAATCAGCTTCCCTTTGGTTTTGTGAAGCCGACGACCTCTTCCTTCTTCCTTCTTCTCTCTGTATAAACCCGTTATGAGCCCAGGACTATTTTCTTCTCTTCCTTCCTTCTTCCTTCTTCTTCTTCTATCCAAACCGTAAATACAGAGGTGTGAAACCCAAATTTCCACGAGCCTCTTTTCAATTAAAATTTATAAAACTTTAACCATAGTTATGGAGCTGTAATTAAATCATTGTAACGAGAACACAAAAATTGTATACTTTTTTTTGGTTATGTTGAATAGGTGTGATATTTAAGTAATTAAAGAATAAATTTATATAATATATTTATCACCGTACCATAGTTAAAGCATGTAATAAATATATTTATATAGTATATTTGTTTTTGGTATGTAATAAGTAAGTATGATGTTTTTTAAAGTATTTAATAGGTAGATTTATATGGTACATTTTTTCTGGTATATAGTAGTTAGTTATGTATTTAATATTAGAGGATTGGATGAGAGTCATGAAGAATCTAAATTAATTGACTTAATTATATTAGTCTAATAAAATTTTTATGGATGAATTAGTTATTGATGGCTTTGACATAACTTTTATTTTTTAGAATTTCAAAATTTTTAATATTATAAATTTATCTAATTTTTTAGCCTAATCCGATATATTAGCGATATTTTTATATGAAGTATTTTGGCCGATCTGTATTTGTTACCAGATTTTTCATCCGATTTTTTACAATAGAAACGATTTATATCCAATTTTATGGCGAGTCGAATTATTGAAAGTCCCCGACTTGCTAACTATACTCTCGCTCATTAAGCTTCTTCTCTCATATTTTATGCTCATCTTGTTTCTCTTTGCTATGCATGTATGGAGTCGCTTAACTATGGTTATAAATGGACGGTCACCATATGGAGAGAGAAATGAACATAGCCAACTCAATTCTACTTATCTCACATTGCCCCTCTTTTTCTTTTTCTTTTTTTTTTTTGTGTGTTATGTACTAAGTATATGTGATGTTTGTTAAAGCATTTAATAAGAAAAATCATATATTATATTTATCATCAACTGATCATTTTATTTTTAAAAAATTTACTTAATTTTATTTAAGTTTTTACTTAATTTTATTTTAAACATATCTTCTTTTTTTTTCACTCCGATTTTTTGAGCCTAGTCAGATATATTTGCGATATTTTTACATAAAGTATTTTTAACGCTCCGAATTTTTTACCCGATTTTTTCATCTGACTTTTTAAAATAAAAACGATTTATTTTCGATTTTATGGTGACCCGATATATTGATCTTCCCCCCTTATTAACTATGTAAAATACAGATAGAACTTTGGTTCTGGAAGGTATTAAGAGAAAAAAAAAAGATGGTAAATTATTTTTATGGAGAAAGAAAAAGATAGAATCAGACAAAAAAGAAATCTTTTCAAATCTACCATTTTTTGCTAGAAAATAAATATGCGAAAAAAAAAAGAAGCTTTTATTTAAGTCAAAAATACGGATCTGAAGCTTAAAGTGCCCCACAGTGGACGCCAAACTGTTTACGCTCCAATCTGTGCCGATCTCTGAGAAGATATCTACTTAAATCTTAGCAAAAACTGATTACTTTTGAAATGGTAGAGAGAGTGGGGTTTGTTTGAATTATGGGCTAAGAAAAATCCCAGATAAATCCGATCTTTTTCTAAATCTACTGACAGTACAAGCTCCAAATTTGTATTTTGACAAAAAAATGCTTCTAAATTTAATTAAATCTAATGATGAATTAATTTCCAGAAAAAATAATATAAATCAGATAATTAAATAAAGAAAAACAAATTAAATTAAGCAAAGAAATATATATTTACCGTTAAGGACCCGAAACCCAGAGTTTCGGGCTTAGATCAGACTGCTCTTCCAATATGCGCTACCATCTCTTTTTTTTTGGATGCCTTTGTTTGCTGGAATTTGTAGATCTCAGGTTCTTTGACCTAGATCAAGAGTTCCTAAAGCATAGGGAAAAACTGTGAATTTTAGATAGGGTCTACCTAGGCTTTTATTGGAATTGAACGATAATTTCCTTAGTTTTCTAAGGGTATTGGGACCTCCTGAATATGAATTCTAGGATTTTTGGGGGAATTTTCTTAAATTTTAGGGTATCGGGAGATTCCTAAGGTTGAATATGAATTATGTGATTTTTTGTGATTTTTGGGGAATCTTTTTAAATTTTTTGGAATTTTCTAAGTGGTTTTTCTATTTTTTGCTTTTTTTGGGTAATTTTTCTAATTTCAGGATTTTCTAATAGATTTCGTCTTCTTTCTTGGTCCCCTCTTCTTCCCTCTTTGGTTATGGAAATGAATATTTATAAGATTCAATTGGTGATTTTTTATGATTTTTTGGAATTATTTTAGAATTTTTTTGATTTATCTTGAACTTTTAGCCTTATCTAATTAAATAAAACGTCTTTATTGTATCATTAAATGGGTTGAATGCATCATCAGCCTGCGTTTGGGCCTGTCGAGCTGCGTTACAGCCCGGCCCTCGGCCCGATACTTAGGTCTCACAATGACTAAGTTCTCATTTGTTATATCTTTTTATCCGTAGGTCCGATTCATGTAATTATTAGACCGTTGAAAAGCTCTCAGGCTCTACTTCAAGTTACGATAGGATTTCGACAGTTTTAGGATAATTATATTGGGTCTAGATTGTCTATGGTCTACTAGAGTTTTTATAGTCCTTCAAGATCAGAGTTGAGGTTTTTAAGAGTTCATTTAGCCAGAATTTGAAAGGTCCCTACAATATTACATGTATCATACCATACTTTCCCATTTATTCATTTTTCTAATAGCTGTACCTAAAAAAAAAAATATCACAAGATTGCACACAAACTGTCCAATTTTTTGAGGGAAAGATCTAGGTATTCAAGAACTCAATAATCCAATTTTTTATCTTGAAAACAATAATCTAATGATGGACCAATTTTTTCTAGAAAAAAAACCAAAAACCACTCCCAAACAGAGGGAGTTGTTGTATAGTATTACTCTCACGGGAGCATATGCTACATGAGCTCATGTATTGTCCTCCAAAATGAGCATATATGAGAAAAATAATATTTATCCTTTAAAAAAAGAGAAAACATGTTCCTTACTCCTTAAGGAAAATATTCCATGCTCTAAGTAGCATACAAATAGTTTGTTATATGTCCCATCAATTCTACAGTGTTAGTGCCACCAATTGATGATTAAGATCCTGTAGATTTCTCTATATTCCTTGAAAATAAAAAAGAGGGTCCTAGGTGATTCATATCTCCGAGTTCCCTATCAGAACTTGCTAGTTCTGTTAGAGAAGCGACTGATTCCAACAACAACTGCTCATAAAGATTTCTAGGTGGGATCAGGTGATTTTGAGATCAACAACTTCAATCGTTAATTGTTGTAAACAATGGATGGTTGTAGAGCTGATAACACCTTGTTTTAAAGAAGGATTATTTCCAATTGTATAACTTATATAGAAAAAGTGTATAATGGATTACATGATGTTGAATGCACCAGCAAAAGTTTTCAGTAATATGTCTTACATGTATGTACACCACCTATTCTTTTTGTAAGTTTTTAGTAACTTTATGTGGCCTATGTTATTGTCATATGATTGCTATGCTATTATTGGAATTGGAAAAGGTGATGGTAAATGGCATTGGGCAATAAATATTGGATGGGGATACAGAAAATGAATACAATAAAAAATACTCCAAGAGATCGGAATACAGACTTCATGGAGAGAGAAATGGTAATAATATGCTTTTTTGAAACTTGAGCATAATTTTCTGGTAGACTGCAGTATAGGTTCAAATGGCCTAACATGAAATATATTTAGTTTGCAGATGCTCCAATTCAGAGTGAGAACTAATGTCAGAAATTTTTTCAAACCAAAGTAATCCTATTGCATTTTTAAAATTTGCTTGAACTACTGTTGTAAACTTATGTTACCAGTAATGTTGGTCAAACTTCAACTGTTTTAAAACATTAGTAGGTCCTTAAAAGTGGTACCCACTGGAATATGAGTCATTCTTCTTTATATTATATTTTTATTAACATATCTTCTCACTACTAATATTTGTTTAGTGTTTTTGGCGATCTTTTACTTTTGGATCGGATTTTTTTATCTGATACTTAATTGTCACTTGGTGTGAATTGGTTAGCAGAGGAGCATCTAGGCTCTCACTATAAAGATTCCCTAATTGAGTTGGATGTGAAGGACCGGATCCTGGGGAGTTATGGATAAAAGGGAGAGATAAATGGGGCAACCCATGTATGTGAACTGGTCAAAATGAGGTCGACTCAGTTGATAATGGAAGCTGAGGAGGGATCGAAGGGGTGAGGAGAGTGCTCTTAGACTGATATGTGTTGAAAGTATTAGTACATTCATGTAGTCAAATTATTTATGGCAATATTTGTTCATTTTTTTGTGGGAGGAGAAACTCCGCCACAGCCGGTCCCGAGCTCGGATGAGAAAGGAGAACGGTTGTGTTAGGTTGGAAGCCAGCATAAAACTTTTGCCACATCATAATAATCAACAAAACATTTTTCAACTAATTAGGGTCGGCTACACAATGATGATATAGAAAAGTTAGCACTTCATGGAAGAGGACTTCTAACGAAGCCTCTCATTAGAGTCTAATAGTCATCCTTTTGGAGCCTGTTCATTCAGCATACTATGGTGATCCAAATTTAACCTGTAGTCAAACAACACTATTGTTTTGGGTAACAAACAGGAAGTTTGTTTGCATAAAGAGAAAAGGTGTTATTAGAATTGGATGGTCATGCTCTTGTCGTTAGTTGATTCCACATATTATGCCAAATCAACTTCAACTAACACCCAAACAACACATTTATCGTGATAAAGAGGAAAGGTACCAGTCCAGAAGGTTAGACAAAAGGAGGAAAAAGGCAAGTTAGTTAAGTAAATTTCCAATCACAAAGCGTCCTAAAGAACTAAGGCAGAAAATTTCCATAGGATTGGTATAAATGCAAAGATTTATAATCACATACACATTAAGTCCTTCAGTGCTCAAGTTTGGTGATGCTTCTTATGCTGGTTGATGAGACAACTCAATCAGAATACTAACAAACCATCTAAAAAAAATAGTTATTGGGATATAAGAGGTTGTGAAAGCTTCTTACAGTGAAATTTTTTTTTTTTTTGAGAAGTTAACTAGTAAAATTAAATAAAAAAGAAAGTACAACGGTGTTGGGAGGTCCACGAAACATGGAGTTCGCCAGTAAAGTGGTCCCTGAGAGGAGGACCAGAAAGAGCACACGCACAAACAAATACAAGGAAACGCACAGAGGAAACAGAGTGGGGGGCTTATAGATATGCTCAGTTACAAAAGTGGACAAGAAGGAATACATGGTAGGGGCTTATAGATATGCCCAGTTACACAAACTATCTATAGAGTAACAACCAATTGATTTTGTTGCCGAGCAGCTTCTTTAGCGAGTGCATCGACTAGGGTACTGGCGGACCTTCGAGTATGCTTTTAGGTCACTTCCAAATCCAGACATATTTGAATTTCTCGTGAACAGCATCCAAACATTCGTCCCAGACTTGTAAGCCCAATTTAAATTTTGTAACAAAGCGCTCATAAAGTATAGTACCCCATAAGAAGTGGATTTGTGACCTTACTTTTGCAGCCAATTCAGTGTCTTCATCAGGAGATAGTTCCTTTGTGACCCCATTTTCTACTATCTTTTGTGTTTCAGTTTTCTCCTTAATTTTTAAGTCATTCAAGTGCTTCTCCTCCCACATATTCATGCCCCTCTCCATATTGCCCTCAGCGTTGTTGAACAACTGAAGGACCTCTGAAGAAGGCCAAGTCCCTAAATCCATATGGCTACTAAGAGCAAAATCCCATCCTAGTTTGGCTTGCTCAAATTGTTGTTGCCCAAGAGCAAGAAACCCCTTATAAAAGTCTAGTTTGATCCTGAGAGCCTCATCATATCTCTCTCTAACCTCGTTGTATTCTCTTTGAGCCACTCGTAACCAATTTTAATCTGTGATAAGATCAGCTCTCTTGGAATATCCTCTCCATAAGACACTCTCATCTTTGCTCTAGACATATGGACGTTCCCCCAGTTGAACAAAGCAAGAGTCGCCATTTCCTAGAAATTCTTGGCTGCGATTTCAAACAACCCTTGAGCTTCTTCATTGGTTACAGTATCCTGCATGGCCTCTAAATAGAGCTTCATACCATTCTCATGGAGATCCAAATAAGCCTTAGAATCAAAACCCACATGACTTTTGAAGAGCCTAGCAAACTGTACAATCCAATCATCAATATGAGGTGCCTTGTTTGAGGCCAAGACCCCATTTTCTCTTGGGGCTTTCTTGTGTTTTTGTGATTCCGTCTCATTATTCGCATCCTCAAATAAAGGCTCATGATCAGGATTAACATCAAATATATATAACCTCAAGGAACCTTGAGGGTCTGCGAATTCCACAGCCCATCTGAGCTCTTCAGTGATTGTAATCATCACCAAGTCTCCTTCTACATCCCTATATTTAATTAATAGAACAAGGAAAACAATTCTGAACTATCTCTCTTAAGTGCCTAATGTTGCAATTCACTGGTATCTGACCCCATCTTGTATTCTCTCCTAAAACCAGCTTCACTGCCTTGGTAGGTTAAACTTTACCATTTTCCTCTACAATCACTTTATCTTTCTCCTCCACAGTTATCTTGTCTTTAGTCTTGCTGATCTTCTTTTTCCTTGACCTCTTTTGAACCTTTAACTTGGAGTTACTGCGTAACTGGTTCTATTACATTCTCCTTTGAAATTTTAACTTGAGTTCGTTGAGAAACTGGTTCTACTACATTCTTTGTGCTTATATTATCTGGGGGAAAGCTTTTTTTCATAAAGCTTGTTTTAACGTCTCTGCAATCTATTGAGCAGTTAGATTCTTTGGCTCTAAGCTTAACATTGTGTTGACATCTCGGAGAGCCAAGTCAAGCCTGGTTAAAGCCTCATAACATTTAGCCCTTTTGGTGTATTTAGAGGAAACTTCAAGAGCCATAAAACATTCATTAATGGCCTTCTGAAGGGTTCATCTGCATGAAACAGGCAGATATGTTGCTGTGAAGGTATGCACAATCTATATGGCCATTAGGGAGTAGTTTAGGGCATGCTCGTACTTAGACCTGGCTTCAAAGTATTCTCTCTTCTGGAAAAGCTTGTTGCCTTCTGTTTTAACTCCTAGGACCGTAAAATAAACACATCATGTCCTCATTGACGGTTTTAGAGTTGAGGTCGCTTTCTTTATGCTGCTTCATCGATGCATCGCCAGAATTTGATCGTGAGTAGTTCCCCATGGTAATACAGCTACAACACCTTAATTATAGATATGGTTTTCTTTTATTTGTTGCTTCCAACTAAGAATACAATAAGAACAAGCCCAATAAACTCACGACAAAGCAATTTTCCTTTCCCTTTCTTTTGCCTGAATGGAAAGAGGAAAAACCCCAATTCAAAGTGCAAAAGATTTAGCCCTCTCAATCTTCCAAGATAAAGTGGAACACGAAACAAGGCTATAGGTTATATAATACAAATAGAACTGTAGTTTTGAAAGGTGGGCTTCTCAATTGCAAAATTCTGAAACTTCCACGCTAATCACAGCTAAAGCAACGCACCTACTAGTTTATCCTATAAACATTTCTTCAATCCTTAATCCCTCCAAAACCATACGCTAATTAAGTTGGAAACAAATGCTAATTATATTTTCGGACCCAACTGTGTCAATTCGGATCACTCAAAGCCAGATTCAGCTAAACTGAAGAGAAAATTGACAATTAAAACAACCTTACTGACTACGAGGATCCTTTAGAATTTGAACCCAATCCGAAACCCAAATACAGTTGAACAAAGAAAAAACCGTTATTTTCCTTTCCAAAACCTAACTACCATAACTTCCGAAGCTTCAACCACAACTTCAGCTGTTAACAGAAGAAAGAGGAAAAATCCAATTCTTTTATTCAATAACAGATACCTACAAAAGCCAAACTCGCCGAAATATTAAACAAAGGAACCAAATCCTAATTTTAAATTGCAGAATTATTCAATATTCAAATCAATTCAAACCCAAATCCAATTGAAAATCACAAACAAAAATACCCCAATTTCCCTTTTCTAAAACATTTTCAATTTCATAGGTCACAAACCAAGTCCAACACAGATTCAGCTCCCCAAAAAAACCCTAATTTCTTTTTTTGACAAAATAAATAGAATTTCACAAGCCACAAGCAGGATTCGAACTTGCAACACTTTTTTTTTTTCTCGAAAGCGTGCGCTTTACTTTGATTGATTAGAGCCTCGGCTCCACACCTTTAAAGAAAATTGTTTCAAGCATCTCTCTCTTCCCCTCTGTCTCTCTCTCTGAAGAGACAAATTAAAATAGAACTTGGCATGAAGATCTCCCTCAAAGAAATTTATTAGAGTCATTTTCATCAAGACCATCATCCAGAACTCAAAGATGACGTAGCACTACGAAAATCAAAACAACACAAGAAAATCCAATTGCAAGACAGTTTTCAAATATCACTCGATTCTTCCTTATCAAGCAAGACGGTTTTCAGATATCACTTTGCAAGGGAGCTTTGTCCTTCATCTATTTCTAGTTGGCGCCAATCTTTTCTTTGTCAAGCTGACAGTTTTCCAATAACTCTTCCAAGGGAGTTCATTACTTCTTTAACTTGATCGTGTCTTTCAATAAAGCACAAAGCTTCCTTAGACTCTCCCCTGTCAAATCCTTCCTTCCTTTTCTCTATTATCTTTTCCCTGTCAAAAGAACCCTAATTTCCATTCAAATGTGCTCAATTTCCTCAAATATAGGGGAAATCAATGTCCAAAAAGCTTATATGGAAATTGGTTTTTCTCAAAGAACCTCCTTCATGATATATCCGCTTCAAATGTCTTTTGATGCGATGACAACCAATCATTTCTTTCTCTTTTTATCCGCATTTTTTGTCTCCGTCCTTTTTTTCTTTTTT
>NW_006497928.1:1552005-1578133 GCF_000471905.2 Amborella trichopoda
AAATTCAAATGTTGACTGCTAATATTACTAACAAAAACTAGAAAGAGGATAAGAAACAAGGGAAGGGCAACCCTCCTGTTTAAAATAACGTATTGTCAGGCTAGTTTTATGCTGAAAAAATAAATCTTAAAACAACAATGTCTCATGTTTAATTTTCAAACACAAAGGTCAATAGCTTATTGACAGGCTAGTTGAGGCCGCTTTTCCCGATCCTCGGACTTTTGTAGCCTAGGACGGTTAGTATGCGGCCAAGTGCGCATATGTATAAATGCGAGCTTGGCAATAAATATATTTTTTAAATATAATTTGATCTTTTTTTTTAGAGAATATATAATATTTGACATAGAGATCATGAATATGAAAAGATAAATAAATTTTTAAAAATAAAAATAATAATTATATTAAGAAAAACATTTGGATCCTTAAGTAATTGTTTTTAGATAGACCATATATTTGCATCATTCTTTTTAAAATAAATGCTTTATACCTCTGAACTTGTACAAATTGGGTTCACCCCGTATGAAACAATTGTTCCTTCAGACCGGAAGCAAGGGCAGTTTTGTAATGTTCTCTCGCGTAAATTTCCCAGCCTACCGCGTGCTCCTCTCACCCCCGTTTCCTCCACCCTTTTTCTCTCTACTGAGTCTACTCTCTCTCTAGACTCAATACTTTATTTTCCTCCACGGACTTTGACTCGCTCCAGTTCACTACAATTGCCCGACTCTCTCTCTCTCTTCGATTGCCTCACTTGTAACTGCCCCTCTTTCTGCGGGCGATGGGCAAGGCAGACGGGACGGGCCGGGCCGCCGAAACTTGTTTTTGCCCGACCCCCTCCAGCCCACGCATGAAGGGCCCTCACCTCGAGCCCGTACCACGTGCTCCCACCACAGGTCCGCACCTCAAGCACGCACGTACAAAGGACCCGCACGTAAGAAGAGCCCGCACCATGCCCGCACATTCAACGAGCCCGCACTACCACTAGCCCGCACGATGTGCCAGCATTGCATGCCCGCACGTAGAACGAGCCCACACTGCCGTGCCGCATTTTTCAGGAGTCCGCACGATGTGCGCGCTCTTACCATGATCCTACTTGATGTGCCCGCACATACGACGAGCCTGCATGACATGCCCGCACATACCACGTGCCCGCATGTACGAAGAGCTCCCACTACGAGCCCGCACATACAAAGAGCTCGCACTACGAGTCCGCACGCACGAAGACGCACCATGTGCCTGCAAGTACAAAGAGCATGCACGACGTGCCCGCACATAGCACGAGCCTGCAGGACGTGCCCGCACGTACACAAGCCACACTCACGAAGAGCCCGCATGCATGGAGAGGCCGCACCATGTGCCCGCCCGAAGAACCCGTACGATTGTGCCCACACATATCACGAGCCCGCACGAAGTGCCCGCACGCACGAACAGCCCGTACGACGTGCCCTCACCTATCACGAGCCCGCACGCACCACGAGTCCGCACTACGAGCCCGTTGGTGCATTGTGGCGAGCGAAATGACTGCGGCAGCTCCTTTTGGCCTAATCGAACCGCAAGAATTATAATGGAAGCGTTAAAAACGATTACATTTAGAAAAAACTTTTGGCCGCATCGAACTGCGAGAATCTGCATAAAATGGGAGCATTAAAAACGATTACATTTAGAAAGGTTTTTCATTTTTATTTTCATTTTCATTTTCATGTTACGTTTGGAATCCGGGTCCATTGCCACACCCCTATGCGTGAGTATTCTTAGCCTTCTAATTTGAATGGTCTGCTGGGATTATTCGTGTAATTATGTCATGCAATATTTACTTTCAAAATTTTTACATAGCATTTTTTGGTAAAATTTGGAGTGCCCTCTCTTCTTATTCGCAAGCAGTTAAAAAAATTAAAAGAATATTTATGAGAAAAAAAATTATTAAAAATATTCTTTCATTTTCAAGAGTATTCTAACAATTTTTCATCGCCACAAATATATTTTTTTAGTATTTTTATCATGTGCACCCTATGAGATAATGTGTGCACATCCTAAATTTCGATACGATATTATTTACATAATAAAAACTATAAAAAAAACACTCTAAGTCGTTTGATCAAGATTTGATGCTCAAGAGCCAATTTGCAACATCATGACTTCAACCATCCCAACAATTTACTCGAAGCGGATAACTGATAGTATGCGTCATATGCTTTTATACTTGGGTGGTGCCATATGTAAATCTTCATTTCAAAAAAAAAGAAGAAGAGAAAATTACACAAATATTTAAAAATCATCAATTTGCCCATAGGAATAATTAATATATATATTATTTATTTTTTTATTTTTTTTATTTTTATTTTTATTTTTCTAATTCTCCCCCATTATGAGATGACAACCAAGAATTTTTTTCTGATATATTTTTTTTGTGGGATGACGGCTAATAATGATATATGTTTCTTGGGGATGACAACCAATTCTGGGATGACAGCCAATTTTGGGATGATAGCCAATCATTGTTTTGTTTCTCAGAGAACCTCTTCATGATATATGTATATATATTTCTTCCTTTTCTCTAATTCTCCCCAATTCTGGGAAGAAGGCGTACTGTAAATGCCAAAAACCCTGCTAAATATTATTTTTTATTTTTTATTCCCCTTCTTGTAATTTATTTTTACTTTTTTATTACTAGAAGGAACCAAAATGATGTTTTTCACGTGTTCCGAAGTTGTGGCATAAGTGGAGAATTTCATGAATTAAAGTTATTAGAAAAATGAATAAATGGGAAAGTACAACATGATACACGTAGTATGCTACTGTTTTCATGTATACTTTTTGTGATAGCAATTGGGTTTAAAACAAGATGCTATCAACTCCATAACCATCCATTGTTTGCAACAATTGGTAATTAAAGTTGTTGATCTCAAAATAGCCCGATCCCACCTAGAAATCTTTGAGGACCATCCTGATTCCCTAACTGTATTAGAAATCGAGCAGTTGCTACTGGAACAAATCGATTTTCTGACAGAACCAGCAAGTTCTGAGAGGGAACCCAATGATATGAATAACCTAGGACCCTCTTTTTTATTTTCAAGGGATATAGATAAATCTACAAAATCTTAACCATCAATTGGTGGCACTAACACTATAGAATTGATGGTACATATAACAAACTATTTGTATGCTACTTGGAGCATGTCATATTTCCCTTAAGGAGTAAGAAATATGTATTCTCTTTTTTTTTAAGGATAAATATTATTTTTCTGGTATATGCTCATTTTGGAGAACAATACATGAGCTCATGTAGCATATGCTCCCGCGAGAGTAATAATATATAACAACTCCCTCTGGTTGGGAGTGTTTTTTGTTTTTTTGTTTTTAAAATTGATCCATCATTAGATTATTGTTTTTAAAGATAAAAAATTGGATTATTGAGTCCTTAAATATCTAAATCTTTCCCTCAGAAAATTGGACGGTTCGTGTGCTATTATTTTTTTTAGGCACATAGAGGGTGCAAGTTTTTTTTTTTTCTTTTGTTTTGTTTTAATGTAGATCATTGGGTTTTGCTCCTTTTACATCCTGAAAATTTGATATCCCAAAACTATTCCTAAAATGATGTTTATCCAGTGGAGTAGATAGATGGGAGTAGAGAATATTTTAACACATTTGGGGTGGTACGTTTCAAAATTTGACACGCAACACCGCTCTTAAATTTGACTTTGGGTCCACAAGGCAACATATATCATACCTGCTCAAAATACAATGTACTAAATAACATAAAATGTATAATTTGAAAAAGCGTGCAGTTAGCATACAGATGCATCCGTAGCTGTAGAGGTAAGGTGCACCTTCAAATTTTACCATGATATATAATTTTGATGTAAAATGTTCTTAGGATTATCTCAAAATCTAATTCTATAGCTAAATATAAAATTTTAAATTTTAAAAAAAAGGTTAAAATCAAGTAGATCTAAAAACATATGAAAATCTTAGAAATGAACGATATAGATAATATATTATAAAATGCATTAATTCTGACACTTAAAATCTTTTTATTTTTCATGCTCACACATCTCGACGTCGGAATGATCAATCAAAGGGTTTTCCAACATAAAAACTACCTTTTCCAATGGATTTTTGAGGTGCATCCGTAGTTCTACATATGAGGTTTAAGCCCCCTTGAGAGCGGAGGTCTTCCCAGATACAGATTTGGGATCTGTTTAGGTCACCTATCTCGGCCGGATCGTTCATCTATACCGATTTTTCAGATGAACGATCTAGGTCAACGATTTATTTTTTTAAACATGGGAAATCATGCTATGCGAATGAATGGTGGTTTTGCATGTCATAGACATATCTAAACTGTCAATTGGATTCGCCCACTGCAATTGCTTATTGGAAATTTTATCAAATTACCTAAAAAATATGAGCAATTTAACACTTTACCTGTATCTTTTAATTTAATTTCATAATACCCATAATCTTGAGTCGGAATGGTTGCAATTGTGCTAAACGTTAGAGCTTTATCTTTCATATCTAATTTTGACAAATTTCCCTCGTTTATTTTTGCATGGACCCCACCTCATGTTAAGATGCAAATGATCGGGTGGGAATCCATGGTCTAGATGCCCTAAGAGCATCAATGCCAGAAATGTACATCATGTAGGGTTAATTACCCTTGCTACCATTACATAAGGGTGTGGTTTATATAAGGTTGCAACCTCGAACAATCAAATTAAGGCACACCTTCAAATTTTATCATAAACATAATTTTGGTGTAAAAAAATTTTAGGATGACTTGAGAAACTATTTTCATATCTAATTGTAAAATTTTACTATTCAAAAAATGGTTGAAATCAAGTAGATCTATAAATACATAAAAATCTAAAAAACGGATAGTCAAGATAATATGTTACAATATACACTATTTATAGGATTCAAAATCTTTATTTTTTCCATCTCAATGTTTAGATGATCAATTGGAGAGTTTTCCAACATCAAAACAACAATTTACGATGGACTTTTGAGGTTCACCTGAATTCTACATTTTAAGGTTGCAACCTTATTTAAACTTTTTCCTTCACATAATACTAGCCAGTGGACTGAATTCGAGTCCACTAATTCAACTCAAACTGTAATGAGTCAGATCACCACAAGATATAAAAATTTAGGGAATCAGAAAAAATATGGGGTTCCTCAAACATGAATCACCCACCAACCTATTTTCTTCACATTGATTTTTTTCAAGTCAACTCGATGAATTCTGAATCGACTCATAATTTTTTAAAATATTAATTTATCATAGCTTGAAGATGGCTTCATGGAAACCACTATATGACCCCATGTACTCACTTTATACTTCTTGACAACAACTTAGGTCCAACCAGTATTATTCCCAGTATTATGTGCAAACGTGCGGGCCTGCAAGACTACGACCTTGGGAAATTCTCTAACCGTTAAATTGCATTTAAAATATTTTCGATCGTATGAGAAATAGCTAGAAATTAATTAAAAGAGAATAAGCACATGAGTTGAAGTAAATGATACGTGGGTCCCAAAAGGGTAATCAATGATGAGCCAAGCACTTGTTTTTTATTTTGAACTTTTAGGGTTTAATGTCCTTTGAATTTTCGTTGATGGGGTTACTTGTAGCCGGAAAATTATAGTTTCCAACCAAGTTTGTTAGGCAGATATAAAGGGTATGGAGTTCAAAAGGTCATGACCAATTTTGAAATAAATGGATGAGTGACCCGGATTGCTCATCCTAAAAAATGGTATGGATAGGCTATTCGGATATGTGGAACGTGTGGATTGCCTTGATGCTTTTAAATTTTTTAAAAAATCACTAAATTTCTTAAAATGTTGTTGCCTAGATTTAACAAAAAAAAAAAAAAAAAAAAAGAAAAAAGAAAAAGGGGGTATCACATTATAGATTTCTATTATTTTATCAAAAATTCATATTGAGAACCATTTCATGCTTGAGTGTTTGTTGACCACTACATTCCTTTTATAGTCAAAATACAGTTTAAACTGCACTCGAATTATTTTCTCTTTTATAATCTCCATTGTCACTTATACTTGTGAAAATACGGGGTCTTTTCTACTCATTTCTTATTTCCTCTATTTTTTTAAAATATTAAATTATTTTTATTAATGTCTAATCTCTCTAGATTTATTCGTAATTAAATCTATCTCTCGAGGTGTCGTATTTAATTTATTATCGAGAGGTGTCGTATTTATTATTTGTATTTAATTTATGTCTCATCATCCGCTTGAAAATGTTGGTCTCACCTACTCTTCATTGATTTAGCATAGAATTTTTTTCTTGAGTTGGACTATTTTCTTCTTGAAATTATCAATTTCGTTTTCTTTTTGACAAATGTTCTCTTATTAAATTAGGGGTTACCCAAAAGAGATTTCATCGTCAGAAATAGAAAGAGAAGATAAACGAGCACCCTTTTTGGCCAGAGAGTCTACCAAGGAGCTGGCTTCCCTGTAGAAATACTGATATGAGACAGTCATGCCCACAGTAGGATCTAAAATCTGTAGCCAAACAAATTTCAACTCCCAATGAACTCTAAGCTGCTTGCTACACCATTGGACAATGTTTAGGGAATCTCCTTCTACCGTACAACAAGTTCCCAGATTTTTAGAGTAAAAAATATGCAAGCACTGAAGACTAGTGGCCATTTCAGCTTAATTTGTGGTTGCAGATCCAATTGGCCCATCAAACGAAAAGATACCCCCCCCCCAATGAATCTCGTAGAACTCCTCCTATATCAGCTGCACCTGAGTAAATTATCAATTTTTTTATTTTTTTAAAAATATTTGGAGTGCTAACTATTCCCTTACATATTCTACTTTAATATGAAAGGGAAAAAAATGTATTTTTCTTGATGTATAGGAACATAGATTAAATGGAAGAGAATCAACTACAAAAAAAAACTAAAAATAATTGCAGATTCCTCATAGGAGCGTAGATTAAATGAAAAATAATTGGGGTGAGAGAGAGCAATATAGATAGCTTATATGATAAATCAATCAAACAAAGAAACTTCTATGATAAGTCAACCAAAACAAAGAAATTCAATTGTTTTTTAAGAGAGAGATGGAAAGATATTAATATTCAATCCGACCACGTCAGTGATATGCCAAATACAAGGGGACTCAAAGCCCTTTAAAATATAGTTTTGCCAAAGAAAATGGCACGCATAATTCCTACACTATTTTGGCAGTGAGGCCAAATAATTGAGTAATGAAAAAAATCTAAAAAAATGAAAAATACAAAATAAACAATAAATAGAAACCCAGTGATTTGGCTCGATTCACTAACATAATCAACCGATTTCTAATTTACTGGGGGAACCAGATTGGCACTTCTGATTTTTGAGCTGGATCGAACGATTCTAATCCAAATCGATATACTTTAAATCCCTAGTCATGGTAGTGAACAAAATATAGAGAACATGCAGTAAAGTTTAACAATGAAAAAGAATAAACCACATTTAGAGAAATCTTTCTCTAATTAAGAATGAACCACATTTAGAAAAATCTTTCTCGAATTTAGGTGTGTTTGCTTGTGTATAAGATAAAGTAATTATCGCTAATATATCTATATTTTAATAAAATCGAAAAAAACCCCTAACTTTTCAAAACCTCACCTGTACCTTTTTCTCAATTTTTGGCTATTTTTGGATAAAATATCCTTCATGGTAGTGTTTTTACCGTAAAGAACATGACGGTAATTTAAATACCGTAATGTATTTAAATACTATAATGTGTAAAAAAGTCCATACGGTAATTTATATACCGTAATGTTTTGCTTACCTAGATAGAAAAAAGAGGAGGCGTTATCTTTAAAAATCACTGTAGGAAGACTCGCTTCATCTTCAAAACTGGAGGCTTCGCAGACTCTCTCTCTCCCTCCTCCATAAATCTAACAACACACATCTCTTCAAATCACAGTCTCTCCCTCTTGCCCCCCTTTCTCTTATCTCCATTCCTCATCAGTTGCAGAGAATCTATCTTTCTCTCACTAGTTGCATACAAAAAACATTTATCTTACAACAAGGTCAAAATGCCTAACGCTATTGTCGCTCTCTCCTCTGCTCCTCCCTTCTCTCTCGTCCAACTAATGCTCCACTCTCTTCCCCCTCACACCTCTGCAACTCAACAAAACCCTGCAATTGACCATTTTCAGAATGACACCTAAAAATGGCAAATTCAATATATTTATTAGAGAGAGAGAGCAATCCCGTATTAAAATCCCTTGGATTTCATAAGGAGAAAGACCTCCGTGGAGGGGAATTCTCGCCATCTAAATAAACCATTGAGAAAACCACTTACAGTGTAGGAGAGAGGTACGCTTGATATTAGCGTCAGTTTAAGCTTTTCAACCAATTATAATAATAATAATAGTGTAAAGAATATATTAATATATTACGGTATACCCTAATGTTCTTTACAATATTTAAATTACCGTTTAAAATATCCTAAGAATTACGGTATATAAATTACCGTATGGACTTTTATACACATTACGATATTTACCGTATGGACTTTTCTACACATTACGATATTTAAATTACCGTAATGTTCTTTATGGTAAAAAAAACTACCGTGAAGGGTATTTTCGTAAAAAAAAGATAAAAAATTGGAAAAAAGGGTGTAGGCGAGGTTTTGAAAAGTTTGAGGTTTTTTTTTCTAATTTTATTAAAATATAGGTATATTAGCAATAATTACCATTCATTTTATGAATATAATTTGGCATTCGATATATCGCTACAATTAGCACTATGACGTGGTACTCTCTAAATTCCTCATATTGTTTGATTCTTATATTTCGCTTATGTCTGATTCTTATATTTTCATTTGTTTGCTTTCTGACGTAGTCTTTCCATTTGTGTTTGATTATAGGTTTAATTATTCTTTTCTTTTAATTATCCTATTAAAAAGTCGTGATATTCTAATGCATTTCATATGTTAAGCAACCTAGTTCTAGATAAGCACCTCTTTCGTCAAACATCCATCTTAAACATGGAGGTTGAAATGCGTGGATGATATAAAAAACATAAACAAAAAATAATAAATTTTTTTATTTATATTTTTTTATATGAGTAATGATCCTGTAAGACCCTCTCACTCTCATGTGTGTAAGACACCAAAGGATCACCATTAAATTTGGCACAGATCTCTGAAAAAGTCAAGTCCCACACCTATGTCATAACGTTTTTTGAGATCTATACTAAATTTAATGGTGATCCTTTGAGGTTCTACACACATGGGTGTAGGAGGTCTCATAGGATCATTACTCTTTTTATATTCGCCTTCACCATGATGATGAGATTATCAACCCTTAGATTTTTGGATCTAAATCCATCTCTAAGCTGAATTTTGGTGTGCGGGTGAAATCGCTGAAACCTTATCCCAAACAAGAATGGCCTTTCTAACAAATCCATGCTTTTCATTTATACAGGAATGAAGCGTAGTTCATCAATATGATTGTCGAGAGGGTGCTGCTACATGAGCTCAATAAGATCCCCTTACATGTGGCTGAACACCCTGTTGCGGTCGATTGAGAACTTGGTGAAAATGCTGAATCAAAAAGACCTTGGAGTTCGAATTGTCGGGATCCTTGGGCCAAAGGGGATCGGGAAGACCACCATTTCTAACGCCCTGTACAATCTCATGGCGCATTTCTTTGACGCTGCTTCTATCATGGTAAACATCAGAAAATCAACATCCCTAATCAAACCGCAAAACAAAGATCACAAAGAGTGAGAGCCTGGATGTGGCAAACACAAGCTGAGGAGTCAATGTGATCAGAAAGAGAAGAAAAGATAAGAAAATGTTAGTGATTTTAGATGGTGTTGACAGTAGAGATCAAATTGATGCTTTGGCTTGCATGAAAGAATGCCTCCATCCTGGGAGTAGGATGATAATCACTTGTAGAGAAAAGTAATTGCTGAAAGTAGTGAATGAGATTTATGTTGAGCAACCAGTTGATCAACACAACAAACATGGATGAGTGGGAAGAGACATTGAAAGAAGCGATGAAACTTGGATTAATGGTCCAGTAATGTTTTATTATTGTAAGGAGAATGATATATCGTTTCTTTTGTGGATAAAAGCTATTCATATTCCATTGTTTATGGTTTGAAGTGAGAAATTTGGAAGATGTTAGGGGGCCATGTCACTTCTTAACTTTTAGAGAGAGAAACTATCTCAAATTTTTTATCGAGAGAAACTATATCACATTTTTTGTTTTAAAGAGACAAGTCTCTTAAAATTTCGAAGAGAAAAACTATATCAAATTTTTGAGAGAAAAAGTACTTGAAATTTTTAACGACTGAAACTATCTCAAAATTTTTAGAAAAAAAAACTATCTCAAATTTTAAGTTTTAGAGAGAGAAAATAACTTAAAACTTTAGAGAAAGAAACTATATCAAATTTTATAGAGAGAAATCAATTGAAAAACTTTAAAGAGAGAAATTATCTCAAATTTTTTAGTGAGAAAGGGTCTCAAATTTAATGAAAAAATATATTATAATGAATAATACAATAAAAATATTTAATAAAAACTTAAACAAAATCATGAAAACATTATGTATCTATGTACCATCCAAACAACATAAATCAATTTTATAGGAAATATTTTTATCAAGAAGTACATTTCAAAGGAAATAATTTTTTTTAATGGATCCAAATGACCCCTAAATGACAAGTATTGGGGTCCAAGTAGATCATTGTACACGAAAGCTCGATAAAGTTAGATAATTCATCTTTATGCTAGGAACGACTCACGAAACCACTTTGCCTCCGCTTTTTTGTTTCACAAGAAAGCGCCTTGTCGTCCACCAATCAAAAGTGCCCTTTCAATATTTAAGAAAAGTGCCATGAACAACTTCAAGCCCAAACAGGGATTCTTTGAGACTTGCTAATTTTGGAAAATAAATATTTTTGTGATTTATTTGCTTTTATATTTAAAATCATTTATTAACTATAGCACGACAAGATTGATAAAAAATTAGACAAAACTGACATTTGTTTGATTTTCAAACCGCGAAGTTTGAGCAGTGGAACCATTAAAATAGTATGAAGAACTTTTTGTAACCTATCATTCGTTTTTTTATGGGGCTATGTTAGGGTGTTCCTACTATAGAGCATATTATAATTGTGTATAAAAAATTTATATATTTTTGTTTTGTACAAAAAAACATTTGTTCAGTAAAGGTAATTTTGACTATTAAAAAAGGTATGACGTCATCTACATGATGTGACAACACCTACATGGAATACACTAGTGGCATTTAATGCTCCATGCGGGTGATGTTTCAACACTCTTAGATAATGTTACATCCCCTACTAATGGCAAAAAATACTCTTATTAAAAAATATTATATTATAAAACAAGAGTATATTAGTATCCAAAATTTATAATGTGAGCACCCTAACGTAACCCTTTTTTATTGTACTAAAATTATCATCGGACCATTTTGACAAATGGTTAAAACAGTTTTGATTGGACCAAACCCATTCAATGGTTGGCCCAATTCTACATTGAATACCCTTTTGAGTTTCATTAGTTATTTTGTCTAAAAACTATGGAGAACATACCTTTTTCTTTAAGGGAAAGCTTTCTATGACCCCATTCACATATATAGCAAATGTGACCTTGGGTCTCAAATCAGACTAGATAGTTGAGATGGCTTAAATCAGAACATCACAAGCTAATTCTTAACCAAGATCTTGATCAGATGGCTCATAGTTTTTTATTTTTTATTTAATTTTACCAATAATTTTGAAACAAAATTTGGGGCATGCATAGATCTGACAGGGGTGCATATGATTAAAAAATAATAATAATAATTCATGTGATGAAAAATTATCAAAATACCCCTGAAAATTTTAGGGGCGTTTTGGTCATTTATTTTAACATAAAATATTTGTTTTTTTATTTTTTCAAGTTTGTTTTAATTTTAGGATGGGATGTCTAAAATTTCATCCAAAAGTGTTTCGTACAAACAAAATAGAAAATAAAACAATGTTTGGCATGACATTATGGTATGAGCATTTCTGACTGTTCCATTCAGATCGAACAGCTAAAAAGTGCAGTCACATAAAACTCATATGTTATTGAGGCCACATAGAATCATTGCTCTTTTTTTTGAAGGCATTGGTAAACAAACATTAAAAAAGTTGGAATCCTCAGTAGTTGCATAGAACGAAAAGTAGTCATTTTCCAAAACACATCCGCTCGTACCTCTTTTTTTTTTCCTTTCTTTTTGAGAAATAGTGGCAAAATTTGTTACGGGAGTGATGGTTCTCCGCCCACAGGAACATCCGTCTTTCTTCAGTTTAAACCACCTAATTTCTCTCTCTATTTCTCTCAATATGGGTGAGTCTCTTGAGGTGGTGGTCTTGAGTGTTAAGGTGTGAGTAAAAGCACTTTTAGTTTGTGTAAGGTCTAAAGCATTTATAACATCAAGAAGGAAATGCTGAAAATATTTTTTTTGTTGTCTCGAAGTTTTTTCAGCCTTAAAATGAACAGAAAAAAAACAAATCTGTGTATTATCAACATAAATAATAATAAAAAAAAGTGTGCGGAGAGAGACTTATTGTCCGACATTTCCATGAATCTTGAATTTTGTATAGGTTGATGTCTGTTGTTTTATCCCTGTTGTCCCTAACCTGCACCTCTTATTCTCCCTGGATGCAAATTCTCAACTGTTCATTCAGATCTTTCAACACACATCTGAATACCAAATTCTCAATATTCTTGATCTTTCAAAATATAAAAGCAAAAAGAAGAATAAATGGTTGTATATTTACGGCAATGGCTCTATTTTGTATAAAGAAATAAAAATAATGACAAGAGCAAAAAAACTAAATAGTGTCATCGCCCCTAGCATCTTCCTAATCTCTACCTTCAAACCACCAACAATTGAATAGGAATAGTGAACCGTCAATCCATTTTCACCAAACTCCATACTTCTTTCTTCTTTTTTTTTGGGTGAATAAAATTCATACTTCTTTCCACCATCCCCAACGTATCTTTCCACTCATCCATACATCTTGTGTCCATCAACTGGGAGCCCCATTTCTCAATAGTTGAAGGTATACCTCCGGTGGCCAAAGCTATACTTTTAGCGATATCGACATAGCCTTCTTCTGGTTCCTCTGTCCCAAATGCATGTTGACAAAACAGTAAGAGAGATTGCTCCGCATCCAACTCATTCACCTTATAAATCTCATTCACTACATTCAACAATTCCTTTTTTCTAGAAGTGATTATAATCCTACTCCCACGATGGAGCCATTCTTTCTTGCAAGCCAATGCCTGGATTTGATCTCTACTCTCAGCACCATCTAAAATCACTAACACTTTCTTATCTTTTATTCTCTCTCTCATCACATTGACTCCTCTGCTTATGTCCCCCACATGCATTGTCTTATTCTTTGTGATCTCGCGCAAAAGTTGGTTTTGCAGTTGGATTAGGGATGTGGATTTTCTGATGTCTAGGATGATAGAAGCGTCGAAGTGATGGGCGATGCGATTGTACATGGCCTTAGCAATGGTGGTCTTCCCAATCCCCTCTGGTCCAAGGATCCCGACAATTCGAGCTCCAGGGTCTTTTGGATTCAGCATTTTCACCAAGTTCTCAACTTGTGAATCAACCGCAACAGGGTATTCGGCCACATAGTAGGTGATCTTATTGAGCTCATGTAGCACCCTCTTGACAATCATATTGATCAAGTCCGCTTCATTCCTGTATAAAGGAAATCATTTGTCAGAAATTCCATTTGCCTTTGATTATAGATAAGGTATCAATGAGTCCACCGAGTCGTCCATTTATATGAGTCCTCTCTTAGAGATGGATTTTGGATCTAAAAATCTAAGTGTTGAGAATCTCACTATGGTGAATGTGATTATAAAAAACGTAAACAAAAAATAATGTTTTCTTTTTTTGTTTTTTTTTTAACATCCTCCATTTTAAGTTTTGAGGTGGACAACACATTCCCATATCCATATTTAAGATGGATGTTTGACAGCAGAGGTGCTTATCTGGAACTATGTTGCATAACACAATGAAATGCATTAGAATATCACCACTTTTTAATACGATAGTTAAAAAGAAAAGCATAATTAAGCCTATAATAAGGGGTAAGAAGCATAAATGGAAAGACCAATCAGCTGAAGGGACATAAATGAAAATATAACAATCAAACGACACGAGGTACCACGGGCATAGTGCTAAATGTGAAGTTATATCCAACAGCAAATCATATTGATAAAATCAAAGGAGGAGAAAATATTTATTCTTATTTCTAGTTCTTTCTCTGTTTTTTTTTTTTTGAATATCAAAAATTCCAAGGGAGTTGTTATTCACTTCTACATTTTATAAGTACCTTAATAACATGCTTTAACAAGTACAAAGTAATCTTCAACAACCATAATAATGCCGCAACAATAACAAATTATCAGGTAATATTAAAGAAAAAAAGAGGCTAAAGTATTAATAGGTTCTAGCAGGCAAAACAATGCTAGCTCAAACCTATTCCTTTGGCTCGGTACGTAGATTTTGTGGCCATAATTGTCATTTCAACCAATATTTTTGTTATTCTTTTTTTAATGTTAATGTTTTATTTGTTGCTTCCATATCTAAGTAATGCAAACCATCGAGTGAAAGATACTAATGGGACAAAATAAGAACTTGTTTATGGATTGAATTTAGAATGCAATGCTATCAGCAAATAAGAGGTTTAGAGCAATAAATTTGTCCAAAGAACTATAGTAGAAGGCCAAACCGACCTACTGCTTGGAAGAGGTCTACCCTTCATGGTTGGCATTTATATAAGATATACCTCAAACTGCTCGAGATATTTTTTTGTTTTGGGCCTATCCCTTGCTCTTTTTAATCTTTCCACTTGAACTAACTTGCACCTCCTTATAGGTGTTGTACTGGGTCTAAGTCACACATGACCAGTCCACCTAAGTCTACTCTATCTCATCATATCGCTTATTGGTGCCATACTTAAATTTCTCGAATGGATTCATTTCGAATTTTATCCATTCTTGCATTGCCACTCATCCATCTCAACATCCTTGTCTCTACTACATTCATTCTATGGGTATACTGTTTTTTGTCTGCCCAATATTCCACTACATAGAGTAAAGCTGGTGTCCCAACTGTCCTATAAAACTTACACTTCAGTTTAATTGGTATGTGGTGATCACATAAAATTGTAGTTGCACAACACCACTTCTCCATCTCAACTTTAATTATGTGTGCGGCATCTTCGTCAATTTCTCCATTTTCTTGGATTATCGTCGTAATATATCAAAAGTGTGGTCTTTTTGGTACTTTCTAATTGTCAATTTTAACTATTTCCTCGTCTCTAATCCTATTATTACTAAACTTGCATTCATGTACTCAGTCTTAGTCTGGCTAACTTTAAAACCTTTGGCTTCTAAAGTATCTTGCACACATTTCTAATTGTAGTCGCATAGGGAACACCAGAGATACAATCCTCTTTGGTATCAATAAATCGCAATAATGTGGCTAATAATATGAAATGTTTATAAAGAGTACTTAAGAACTTTGACTTCTCCATCTTAAATCTAGTGATGACATTCTCAATGTAATCTTTCTGAGATAGGCACAATTCGCTAAACTTTCTTTCTCTACATTTCTCTATGGCGAAAATTTTTTAATCAAACCCAAATCTTTCATCTTAAATTATCCACAAAGCTAAGTCATCCCCTAAATTTTTGAAGAGTTCGTTGCAGCAATAAGCATATCATCCACATAGAGGAACAAATAGATAAATGAATCATCAATAAAATCTCTTATTTAAAATAGACACAGTTTTCATACTTACTTCTAACTTGTGTAACCAGAGTTTTATGTTATTGCCGCATATCAATGAAGCTGAAGGAAAAGTTCTATAACACAACTTTGAGACTATCTTTACTTTCTAGGGCAGATTGTTGGGTGGTCAAAAAATAAAATACTTGTAGAATGACTGTAGCTGAGATGAGAATGTTGAAATGGATGAGTAGCAAAATAAGAAGGCAAAGAATTCAAAATGGATACATTCAAGAAAACTTAGGTGAGGTACTAATCGGCGATAATATGAGAAATAGCAGACTTATGTGGGCTAGTCATATGTGGCACAGACCCAGTAAAACACCTATTAAGAGGTGAGAGTTAGTTCAAGTAGAAAGCTCAAAAAAGGTAAGGGTAGGCCCAAAAGGATATGGTTGGAAGTAGTGAGAAAAGATATGGGGACCTATGGCCTTGCTGAGGGTATGACCCTTAATAGAGTAGAATGGTGGATAAAGATTTGTGTAGTTAATCCCAATTACTTGGGGAAAAGCTTGTTTGATGATGATGATCATCATCATCATACTTCGAACATAATAGCGTCTAATCATGAAAATATCAAAACGTTTGTACCATTGGCTCGCCTAAGAGACTGTTTAGGCTGTACAATAACTTCTTCATTTTGCATATACATTCCTATATTTTCCTTTGGGTACAAATTATTTAGGGTGTACCATATAAATTTGTTCCTCGAATTCTGCATGCACGAAAATGATCTTAACATTAAGCTTCTCCAACTGCAATTCAAATCATGCAACCATGGTTAATAACGTATAGAGTTGTACTTCACAACTAGTGAGAAGATCTTACGTAGCCTACACTTTCCCTCTGTGCATAGTCTTTGGCAATCAATTGTGCCTTGAACCTATCACTACTAAACTCAATGATGTCTTCTTTTTTTTTATAAACTAATTTACATCCAATGGCTCTTTCACTTTTGGGCAATTTCATGAAATCCCAAGGATTACTTTTCTGAAGAGACTCCAACTCTTCATATATGGTGTCACCTCACCTGCTACTATTAATGTTTTATATACCTTCCTCAAAAGTTTATGACTCTTGACTTATAGAAATTAATGTATAAGCTACCATGTCCTCAAAACTATACCATACCCACTCTCTTATTTGATCTCTTTCCCTTTCGGAGTCTCTTCCTCACGTGCAGTAAGTTCAACGATATGCTCAAGGTTAATATTCTTTGCTAATTTTTCATGAGGGTTTACTAGCACATATTTTAGAGTATTTTTTTGAGCTTTGAACTCCAACTCAAAGGCATCAGCACCACTGTTATTGCCCCTTCTGCACTCTTATGATTGTGCTTGGACATGGAAAATTCATCAAACTTAACATGAAAATTGATAATAAACCTAAGCAACTTAAGGTTTGGGTACCATAACTTATAGCTTTTAGCTCCATTCACATAACCGAGGAAAATACACTTCTTGAATCTCTGACTCAATTTAGCAACCTTCACATGGACATACATAACATAACAAAAAGTTCTTAAATGATAAAAATAGCAGCTTTACCAGTCGTTTATACGTAAAAATCTCGGGGGAGATGACTCGAAGTCTATGCTTTGATTTGCGTTAAACTAAATTAAATTAGAAAAATCAGTAAAGAATGTGGATTCTATCAAATTACAGACTACGTGAGGTTGGCCCCAAGAACTCTTTTTCATACTCTGTCAGCAGCCTCTATTATATTCTCTCAAAAACTGAAGGAAAGCTTATAAGTAATTTTGGAAATCAAATGACGTTTGAAAAGCCTTAGAAATATAAAAGAACTATGAATAGCAAAAAAGAAAAGCAAGGAAAAGGACTAACTCGACTAAGCTAGGCACAACTTACTTTCAAACAAGGTTATTTTGAACTTCTCTAGAAATATGTGAAGAGAGCTAGTACAGTTGAGGGTTCATCCTAAGATCTACCTGAGACTCTTTGGGATTTACATTGACTTAAGGCTTAGAGGTCATGGTCTTCTAAAGTTTCAGAGGCCTCTAGAGTTCATAAAGTCACCAGGAATTAGGGATAAGAATTTCTAGTTCTTAGATGTAAAATAGTCCAAAGGACAACATGGCCTCAAACAATCCAATACCTAGGCTTTCAACCGTAAAACTGGCAAGGAATGAGAGAAATTGTAGAAAAAATCCCTTGTATACGTTAGTCAATCTTGGTCATTTATGATCCAACAATAACCTAGCCGCATGCTTCGCATCTCTAGAGATGCTCTTTGCATTGTTGCATTGATTTGGCTTCCGATTGTGCTGGTTGTCCTGCCAACTTCTTGCATGTTTGTCTATTGCCAATTTTTTACCGTTATGGTCAATCAATCTTTCAAGTTTGAAACATTCTATTTCTCGCCTTAATCTTAAATTCGGTAAAGCAGGGTCTAATTAGGATGATTAAGGGCTAATTAAGTTCATATAGGGCTAGGATTATCCCAATCTAGGCTTAGACAGTTTAGGAAGGTTTCAAAGTACGTTTAGGTTAAGCACATGGATTTAAACTAACAGGATTTAACTTAATTAGGCAAGTTAGGTGAATTGAGTGTTTTCCGAAAGATGGGGCTCCATGATGCTTTGGGCGGTTACTATGGATAACTAGCCTAGTGTGGTCCCTACTAGGTCTAGAAGATTACTCAACATGCTACAGGCCTTAGGTGGAGGTATGTATACAAGGTGACATCTACTAATTGACTTTGTCCAGGCCTGTAGCATGTTGAGTAATCTTCTGGTCTTTAGGTGGAGGTAAGTGATAGTGCCAAAGAAATCTCCTTAACTAGCGAAAAACTCTTTAACGGCCCCTCCACTTAGAAGGTCGCTGATTTTCTGCTCTTTTGTTCCCCTAAAATAAAATTAACAATAATAATCTAAGCTTCACTCTCAGCCATAACCTGGCCAATTACGCAGCCGTATGTTTTTAAGCATGCACATAGAAAGGCACCTATCGTGAACTACTCCATCTTTCGTGCAAAACATCTGAGCAATTCGTACCACCCAAATGCTGTTTACTAAGGATCTTAACCCATATGAATTTTAAATTTCATGAATTAACATTTTTTAAAAAAACGTAGGGAGCAATGTCTTCCCCATATGAATTAACATTTTCAGAAAAAAAAAGAAAAAGAAAAAAAAGGGTAAAAAATCACATGTGAACCGAGCCTATTGCGTTAAACCTACATTCATTTGACTCTGCTCCTCTTATTTTCTCTACATTAGGGTTTCAAAACTAGGCTGAGTCCCTGTTACTCGTCCGTTGCCTCTCCGCGTTCTTAACCGATCCATGATTTATAGTACAAACTTGGATAAGATTAAAAAATTATTTAAAAAATATAAAAAGTATATGTTGTGGAAAATCAACATGTAAATCATTCACACATAATTTTTGGTGTTTTAGATAATAGTTTATGAGAGTCATCTCATACGCTCTATTTCTATATTTTCACTTTTTTTTTTATTCTTTTGAAATGCTTCAAGGAAGCTCAAGTCACTGGGGTCAGTAGGGCCCAAATCGTGAGTCCAAGCTGAGTAAATTATCCTTCCCCAGACAATATTTCCTTTGTTGGATATTGTGCTCATGTATATGCGCATGTGTGAGCCAACTTGGTGGAAGTTTGTTGGAACGAAACATGATTAGGTATCTTCATTTATTTGGAGCAATGGTCTCAGATTCGTTTCGAAATCTTCTTTGACTTTGCGAGAAAAATGAAGTAATTCAGCCGATTCAGGAAAAGATTTCAGAATTTTTTTAAAAATTTAATATAAATAACTATATATAATATATAAAAATAATAGAAAAATTAAAAATTAAAAATAAAAAAATACTTTTATATTGGTATTTATCTTCTGACCAAAACAGCCTAAAGCTTCGGCCGAATCAGAACCAAAGCAGCCCGAAGCGGCCCAAATCTGGCCAAAGTGACAGCACCTCGCTTCTCTTCACTTCACTTTGGTTTATGCTTAAAATCCGAAGGCTTCGGCCTCTTCGACCGAAGCGAAGCGAATTTGATAACTTTGATTTGGAGGGTTAGGTAATAAGGGCTTACTTAAAAAGTATTAGTTGCATACTATGTTTTAAAATCAATCGGTCCGGATCAAGAATTCATACAGGCCGATCTCATTCCTCGTTGATCTGGGAATCGGCCGGGGTCCTATGAACTTGCCTGATGGAACTGGTTGATCCGGATTAGCCAAAATGCTCGGTTCCCACTTTTTTTTTTTTGTTTCCAAATTTTAAACTTTCATGGATTGATTACACCGGGGCAGAGATCCGATTAATAGATCTAGATCGGCAATTTTTCAATCAAGACCACCCTAATTTTTATTTTATTTTATTTTAGGCTTATCTAATGTTGTTTTCGGTCTCCCCCAAACCCCTATTTTAATTTTTATTTTATTTTCTAATTATTTTTGGGTCACTGGTTTGTACCGATCCAAATCAGCGATCCAACACAGATTTGTAAGGTGGAGGATTCACAGCATCAGTATGGCTTTTGAAACACTGGTTAGTTGATATGCAATTATTGATTTCATGACATTTTGAGTGCCACCAGGATACAAAAATTCATCCTTGCGCTTTTTTATATCCTGATCTAAGTTTTGATCCAAATGAAATACACTTATTTGTCTACATTTAAGATTACTCGAATTTAAGCCCTTGCTAATTCAGTATTTGGTTCGGCCTGCAAATAGATTCAGACTAACAATTGGTAAAATTATTTGATATTTAAGAATTTTACTAGATAATACACATCAAGAATAACTCAACGTTCCCACAGGCATGCATCATGCGAATTTATAATATAAGATGGAAATACAAAAACCAATTTATCGTTGTAAACGTGATATTCGGAATACAAATTATGTTGTTCAAGATGGTAATAAGGTAGGTGGTGATGATATTTTTGAAACTATCAAATATTGGATAGATTATAATTTCATAAAGTTTCTAACAGTCTGATGTCAAAAAATAAATAAATAAATAAATAGAAGAAGAGAGGGATGAGCTTCAACTTACTGATTTCCCATATTATCAGTCTCCCACCCATGCAACTCTCCAACATCTCTCAGAGCCGTCCGCCATGTCTCCAGAACATCCTTGTGATATCGCTCCTCGTGCTTCAAAAAGGACATCTTCAATGTTCCCTTTTGCTCTCGAACATCTCCGCGATCGACTCGGTAGAACACAGGAAGAATCACTCGCTTTTGTTCTAGCATTTGAACAAGTTCATTCAGGCACCACTTAGAGGATGCATAATCAACAGACAACACGGGAATGAACATTTGCGAACCCTCGATCGCCTTGTCGAGGCTTGGTCCAATCCTCTCTCCTTTCTCTAGCTTCTCATCATCCAAGAAAACACAGATACCTTCCTTAACCAGGTTTCTGTGGAGATGGGATGTGAAGTTCTTCCGAGTATCTGCACCCCTGAAGCTCAGGAAAACATCGAATCGATAACCATACACCAGATGGTGGTCAACATTTGCGTAGATCTCTTCTTCCATTAGAGGTTCCCTACAGTTTCTTCACTTTGCAAGGAATTCTCCTGAGATTTGTTCTGGTTTTGTCTCGAAATCGTGTGTAAGAGAAAGGAAAGCAACAACGCAAAAGTCGGTTGATTTCTTCTTCCATTAATAGTTCCAGAGTTTCTTGACTTTACAATTCTTGGAAGAATTCCACTGGAATTTTGATCCAAATACGCGTTTGGAAGGCAAAGGAATCAAAATCCAAAGACGGGTGTTAGTAAAGTCGAATACGATTGTTAAAATGTAGGAAGTAAGCAGTGGATTGGAGGTTGTGAAGAGGGTATAATATCTCCTTCCTTACTGTGATATTTTTAATGTGTGGTCAGGGATGAGTAGTACACAAGTAACAAGCTGCATTATTTTTGACGTAATTACCGTGTTACCCTTAAAAGCATCTGGTCCTTATGCTTCTGTGCGCTTGGTGGCCCAACTCTGCCTTTCTAGGGATAGGATACTCCTGATTTTGAGAGGATTGAGGAATTAAAGTAGAAAGATATATATATATATATATATATATATATATTATTTTCTTATTTTCACCTTTTTTTTTTTTGTCTTTTGATAAAAAGATCACTTACAAGTAATCTTATTACAATAATTATTGCTTCAAAGAAAATAAAAGTAACAAATACAGGATCTTAAAAACGTTGATGCTATTAAATCAATTTTCTTTAAATAAAGAAAATATCTAAAAATCTTATGCTTGGGAATATAAAGATAATATAATTAAATATGGCAAGAAATAAAAAAGAACGTACCGAAAATTACCTCAACCGGACTTATTATACTCCATATCGAGTTACCACCATCCGATGGTGGGGAATCAACGATTAACTTTCAATCTCAACCGGGAAAACAAGTTTAGGCCAAATCTTTTAATGAAACTATGAACTCCTTTATCTCAAATCTCAAACCCTTAAGTGAATATCTTTAACAACCTAGTTTGATATAAATACTTCTTCTCTTTTCTACCGCAACCCTATATTCTTAAAAAAAACCCAATGAGAGATGAGAGATCATGAGAGACACCATGAGAGAGATGACAACTCTTAATAGCCTAAATCCCTTAAGTTTTTTCACAATGTGGGAGAGAGAGAGATCTCAAATATGAAAGAGTGGGGTGTGCCCCCTTTGGGCTTTTATGAGACAGAGAAACTTTTATTAAGAGCGAGAGACAAATTTAAGGTGTAAGAGCTTTTGGATAGATACAATCTCTTTTTATAGGCTTTGAATAAGATTAGAGTTTCTTAGGGTTATCATTGGTTTGCTTCTTTTTGTGAGATTGAATATGAACCATTGATTTTGAGTGAGTTGTGGGGTGAGAGATTTGGGCCCTCCTTTTCATATATGGGTCATCAATATCATGAAAGGTGCTAGAACCTCTGTCCCCCATTCTTAAACCATTTCTCATCAAAAGAAATTAAATAAAATAATTACATTCATAATATAGTGCTTATCAAAATTATATTCACAAGCATTTTCATGCTTTCCAAAAAATCCTTTGAAAGCTTTTTCAAGGTAAAATCTTTCCAAAACACTTCAAGCTTTCTCTTCAAGTTAAATCTTGAACTAACACAAGGAAAGTTTCATTAGGGTGGGGTGTGCTAATCTAGGTGGTACTTCATGGGCCTCGTCTACAAGCAATGATGGGCCCATTAACATATTGGGCCTTCCATGCAATATTAAAATTATTAAAATTAATTATAGATTTTTAGAAATCCATAAAATCAAATTTGAATATTTAAATCAATCTAAAATCAATATCTTCGTTTTTATAAATCCAAATTTGATAAATAAAATATCCAGAGGTCTAACAAACATAATTAAATTCATTAAATGGGAAAATGATCTATATAGTCTAGGAATTAAATAAATAAACGTTACAGCAATTCACCTTCAATTGTGGACTACGGTTCACACTTGCTATATCAAACCGACCCAATGTTTCCTATGACCCACAGTCCATGCAGATGTCCATTAGTAGGTCACCAAAATCTGACCGATGAGCCAAAGGGTCGTAATCCTAATTTGTGGATTTTAAGTTTTACCATAGAGACGTATCAAGGTCGCCTGGACCTAATACGACTACAGCTCCTATGGCGCATAAGGATATCTCTCGTACATGCATAAGCTTCACCTTAAAAGGTGATTTGTTTTCTCGAAACGGCTATCATTATGCATGCAGTGTGATAGCTCGTGGATGAGGCTTTGATCCCCATCTCTGAAGGCCACTATTACACACAAGGGTCATACGGTCCCTCAGCTCATTCATCCGGACATACTCCGACTTTATTAAGAGATGACTAATTAGAACCCTTATCGGATAGTTTTCTATGCTTAAGTAACATAGGTTTTTTCCAATCAGGCAAACTTAACACGTTAAATACAGTCTAGTATCAGCAAATATCGTTTGCTTAATATAGTCCACAAAAGATCACATTCTCACTGAATTCAAGTTTCCCTCTATCATTTCATTTTACAAACACTCAGTAAAGCCTTTAATGATGACACTCACCTAACACTCTACTTTCGGATGGAGGATTTTCAACAAGTTGGGGACTACCAAATACTCTCATCAAATTATGGATCAGCACTCGTATGATCAACCTATCACATGGTCATCGCCACCTCTCTTTGAAAAACTATTGGAACCCCAAGAAGCAAAATCAGTGAGACCTGATTGATCATCACCTCTTCTGCCTAAAATCAAACCTAAGGAACATCTATGTGATAATTAGTGTCTTTGTCAAGACATTACGTGTCTTTTAAGATAGTATTCAATCAAAACTATGTCAGGACATGACGTGTTTTTTAATATGGTATTCAATCGATACTGTTTAAATAAGATAGATGTAAATTATAATAATCTTATTTTTACAAATAAAGTTCCAACCTTGCATATACTTCTTCCTTAAAAAAGAGTGAATTAACTCTTATACACCTTGAGACGGTGTATTTACATAAGATCATTGCCCCTGAAGCCATGCCTGGAATTACGTCTCATCTTTAGGACTTCTATTAAAATTTTAAAATAAATCCCAGGATTCCACCATATCCAGCAGTTAACAACATAAATAATTGCCATCGTTCAGTTTTTATATATACTTCTTGCCCCGCCTCGATTATAAAGGCATGACTTGGCATAAGTCAATCGTGCCACACAAATTCAAACGTTCCATAAGTCCACTAAAGAAATGTTATTACAAAAATGACCCCAACTTTTCCTTGTTACCAATGTTTTTTTTTTTTTGTTCACAAAATATCACTAGTTCAGATCTTCAGGGCTTGAAACGATAGCGATCTCAAATTGAAGTATAAGTCTTTTTATTGTGACTTCAAACCTTCATAATAAAAAATCAATTTTTCTAATTTTCACAAAGACGTCGAATATTCATGGTCCGGGTCAAATTATATCTATATGATTTCAGATCTTCAATATTCAAAGTCATTTCGACAAGTATTGACTTCAGACATTGAAAGTATAAAGTCATCACTTTATCATTCGTTAAATTGACTTCAGATCTTGAAAATTTCAAATCATATATGTTCTAAATTAAGACTTTGAGTTTTAATTTCAATTCTTCGATATTTAAAGCTAAGCACTTTAGACTTCAAAAAAATGCATAATAAGCGCATTTTGCATAATAAAAAAAAAAGAAAAAAAAAAATAGACGAAAGAATATATGCATGTGATAAAACAAAAATTACAAATGACTTTCGGAAGGGACATGATTGAATAGTACTTTTTATTTAACAATTACAACTGTTTCCAAAAAGACCTTGTTTAAGCCATGGCCAGGGGGAAGTTGCGTAGATGCTACCTCTTAATACTAATAAATAACAATAAAGAACGACTACATCCACTAGTGCTTGCCTTTACAAAAGTCGTAGTAGTTTTTTATTTATTCCATTAATTAAATACCATGACAAATGCTTGCATCGGTCCCGTCTCTTTCTGGCCAAAAAGTCCATATGTTTAAAAAAGTCGTAGTACAGTTTTTTATTTATTCCATTAATTAAATACCATGACAAACGCTTGCATCGGTCCCGTCTCTTTCTGACCAAAAAGTCCATATGCCTTTACAAAGACGAAGACGGAAGTACCACTTTAAATCAATGGTTTAAAAAACGGATGGGTGACTCGGATCGGGCTTCCAAAAAATCGATCCGAATCGGTGAATCGACGATTCGGATCGAGAATCGGATGAATCGTTCAGAATAAAATTTAAAAAAAATTCGAAAAAATTATTAAAATTCATTATAAATATTTTTTTTAGGAATTCAATAAGAAATGAGGGTACTCCATTAAGAATTTTTATGTTTTTGAATGAATATGCGAATATTAATATGTTTTTTCCCTGCATGAACCGCCATTTAGCATTTAATTTACATCACACAAAAGGATAAACATATAATTATCGTGGAATAAGTATATCAACATACATGGACTACAATAAAGCATAAAATTAGTAACATATGATCTAAATATAAAATGATAGACAACGTTATTGTTCTTCTTAGTCACGCTGGTGCCATTGATTGAATTCGTTTAACAATTCATTGATTCGATCTAAAAACGAATCATCGATATTAGCAGGCGTCAGACTATTCCCAAATCCCTGAGTGTTAGTGTTTTGTTGTGTTCCCAATCTAATATCCCCGAAGATTGTCCATCCTTCATGCTCACCTGCACTGTCGTGCTCATCCCTACACTGTTGCTGTTGGGACTCGATATGTG
>NW_006497928.1:1579122-1590501 GCF_000471905.2 Amborella trichopoda
AAATTCTATCATGGGTTACAAAAAAAAAAGAAAAAAATTTGATCATGGATTACAAGAAAAAAAACAAAAATTTCGATCATGGAATACAAAAAATTCTATCATGGGTTACAAAAAAAAAAAAAACAAAAAATTCGATCATGAAAAAAAAAAACAAATTCGATCATGGATTACAAAAAAATCGATCAAGTATTACAAAAAAATCTATCATGGATTAAAAAAAAAAAAAAAAAAATTCCGTACGGGACTCGCCGATTCATTGTACGGACTCACTGATTCCGTACAGTAAATCGCGAGTCATTGTACAGAATCGTCCGGTTCTCTCTAGAACCGGACGATTCTCTCTAGAACCCGGACGATTCCCGTTTTTTTCGCCGATTTGATCCTTCCATGGCAATTCCCGAGTCGAACCGGGCGAGTCCGGTTCGACTCGCCGTTTTTTTAAACACTGCTTTAAATGATATAACTGGTTATTACAAGTAAAGGTTAAAAAAAAAAAAAAGATTTGACTTAGAATCTGTCTCACTCATACATACCCGTGTCAGATAAGAGAATCGTTGAATCGGATCATAGAATTGGTGGAATCGATATTTTTATTTTAATTTTTTTAAAATAAATCACTATAATTCTCTAAAAACATTGTTCTTTTAATTTTAAAAAAAAATTAAGAGTGATGCATTGTGTACTTTCATTATTTTGTAAAATTAGATGAATACTGAGATGTTTTTCTGTTGGATGTTCGTATAATTATTAATTATAATATCATAATAGAATATTTATCAAAATAATTTAAAAATACGAAAACATACTTCCATATTATAAGATTAAATAATAATAATTTTTCACATAAAATGAAATTAGTATCACTTCAATGTATCAAACATTTATTAATTTGTTTTATTCATCCGTATATTTCGGAACAACATTTTTCTAAACCTTGATTTTGTTTTTGGGTACGTGAAAATAAATTTTTAAGCATTGGGCCTCATCCTTATCAAAACCTTAAATGATTTATTTTTTGAAACTTACTTTTTTTTTTCCCTAATCCAAAGAGGGTTGGCAGTGTAGCCCACCTCTTATTTTTGGTGGCCAAATAACCCTTCTCTCCGATAGCCTAAAAGCCCAAAGTCTACTTAGAGCAACTCGTTCTGAAAGCCATTCCTTTGATTCCAAGCTCTTCAGCCAAATACATACGCATCAATTATTATCAGACAAGAAAGATGGAGCCCACATTTGCTCGACTGTAAATCCTCCATTAAAGCTCGAAATGGGAGCTCACATTTCTAATTTAGAGTGGTTCGATAGGCCCAAGAAAATGGGCTCGATGGTGAAGCCAGGTTGAGACTGGAGTTATAGTTGTTATGGACTACGGTTATGAAGGAGCATTTGAGCTAGCTGGACCATGGGTTTATGCGGTACAGAGAGTGAAGAACATGAAAAAAGTCCCAACATAGGGGGTATAGAGATGAGAATGGGCTCTATAAAAGATTTAACCACCATCGCCCTTGTGCTAGGTGTGCGTGCCTGATGCTGACTCATCACATAAATGTTGACGTGTCTGTTTTTGCGTAGTGGAGTCAGGAGACTCAGCAATTATCGTCGGGTCAAGACATCATTCTACCGATTCTGCATAGTTAAATCGATGAATCCTCATTTATATCCGAAATTGGCTTAGTTCAACCGATTCGAGTCAGCAGACTCAGCGATTATCGTCGGGTCATGACGTCATTCTACCAATTCTGCATAGTTAAATCGATGAATCCTGATTTATATCCAAAATTGACTTAATTCAACCGATTCCCGATCTAGATTGCCCAATTCCAGATCGGGTCCACAATTTTTTAAACATTACTACAAAGAAAGAGAATTCTCTCTTATGAAAGGTCATGAACATCTCTAGCCATTAAAGAAGATTAATAATTTTTTACTCAAACTTTGTGAGACATTCTAAATTAACCCATTATAAATTTTAGGGTTAGAGGAAATGTGAACTTCATTATGGACATAATAGAAGTCGTCGTGATCCAAAACACATAGCTAGATAGGTTTTTCTGGGTTGTAATTATGCATGTATTTTAAAATGAAATGTAAAGAATTTTATAAAACAAAATGATTTTGAGTTCTTGAATGCCTAGATTTAAGGTTCACCAAAGAATAATATGTAGAGGATAAAACCAATGTTTGACACAAAAGAAGGGCAAGAAAAATAGTGCAGAAAAATCAAAGAAGAGAGAACCATAAAGAGTTACGTAGTTCGGCAAGTTGCCTACATCCACATGACTATTAGGATATGGATATACATCATTACATATACATATCAGTATAGGGTAATGATTTCATGCAAGCGTTGTATGATAATATGATGCAATAACTTTAAAAAACCATCTTATGGCCATTTTGTTTGATCCAAATTTTGAAATATACACTTTTTTCATTCTAATGAACAATCACAAAAAAAAAAAAAGGAAAACCCAACCTAGAAAGTAATTTTTTGGCCCAATTAACATAGGCCGTTGATTTTGGTGAGACTCTTAGATCTAAGCCTTAGAAGGATTTTTTCATTTCCAATTTTTTTGAATGGCTTATTATCATTAGATGAACAATGTTAAAAAAGAAAAAAATAATTTTGAGTTTATAAAGACTAAGATCTTGAAATTCACAAAATGAATGGTTTAGATTCATTTTTGGAAGGGACGCATGTTGACCATATCTAGGGTTCAAATTAAACATTTTTTTTTTTGGAGATTGATTATTGAGATGAAGAGAGTGTGTGTGAAAAATTTGGGGTCATACAAATATCACAAACATGATTTTCTAGAAGTGTCGTTGCATTATATTACAATACAACTATTGCATTGGATCATTGCTCTATTAGTATATCTCTTGATAAGATTAGGATATGTATCATACTGAATTAGTATGAATATGCATCTATATGAATGCATATCTCTTGATAAGATTAGGTGGTGTCTATCCATAACTATTGGTATTTATCTTTAACTGTTACTAGCCGTATATGTATATAGAGTCTTGTATATTCTTAATAAACAATACAATATTTTGAAATAATCTTCCATAGGGACCTAAGGCCCAAACATACAGAAATATAGTTTCTAACATGGTATCAAAGCCATAGGTTTTCTGACTGACACCTACTGTTCGATTGAATCTGCTACGCCATAGGTTTTCTGAGACCTACTGCTCGATTGAATCTGCTACTTAAGGATTGATCTATATCTCTACAATCCTTTGATCTGAGCCCTACTATCGGGTTGTTCCTTAATAGTCGATGAATTGTCCGAGTAGGTTGCTTCCGTTGCAAAGCTTCTATTTATGTTTCCAACTTTGAATTTACATGCTTCCTGAACAGCCAATCAATGATTCGGGTGAGTTGCTTCCATCCTTTACTCCGCAAATTTTCCATCCTTTGCTCTAAAATTCCCATCCAGTTTGCTTCTGAAAAGCTTGTACCAATTTTTTCTCTGCAAATTCTCAAAGCTCGTCACAATTTTGCACTACACAATCTCATTACAAATTTGCAAAGCAAATCCGTCAAAATCTTGTTACATATTTTCAAAGCAAATCCGTCAAAATAAGTTGGGTTCCTGTCACGAATTTTGCAAAGCAAAACCATCAAATAAATTTGTCCAATGTGCTTCCATTCAAACACCTTCCGTTCCAACAACTTTATCATGTTTCTCTCTCTAGACCAAGCCTTGTCCAAGGTGCTTCCATTCAAAACCTTCCGTCATTTACTGTTTGGTCAAGTTGTTGCTAGATAAAGTTGTTCCATCTCTAGATAAAGTTGTTGCAAGAGGGGAAAAGTTTATACGGTTGCATGACCACATACTACAATATTACGCCCAAAATCGAGCACTATGGATGCATGGTTGATCTCTTAGGCAGAGCTGGCCTCTTAATCAAGGCCCAACAATTGATAGAGAGCATGCCCATGAAGCCTGACACTATCGTTTGGGGAGCTTTGCTTGGTGCATGCAAGCTTCATGGTGATCTTGAGCATAGAGAAAAGGTAGTGAACCATGTGCTTGAGTTGGAACCTTGAGATGCTGCTACCTATGTATTGATTTCGAATATATATGCGAGGGAAGGGAAATGGGGTGAGGTCAAGAAGGTCATAAAGGCAATGAGAGAGAAACGGATCAAGATTTTGCTAGGATGGAGTTTAATAGAAATTGAGGAAATAGTTCACCAATTCTTAGCGGGCGATAGATCTCATTCTAGGAGTAAAGAGATTTATCCAATGTTAGAAAAGATTATTAGGAGACTGAGATTGGAAGGGCACTCACCAGACACTACGAACGTGGAGAAAGAAGCCGCAATGTGTTACCATAGCGAGAAGTTGGCCATTGCTTTTGGTTTTATCGCTACAAGAAGTTGCGATAAGATTTATGTTGTGAAAAAAACCTTCGTATATGTGGAGATTGCCATTTGGCCATGAAAGCAATCTCTAGGATCTTTTGATAGGGAAATTATTATTATTAGAGATTGAGTGCGATTCCACCACTTCATAGATGTTTCTTGCACGTGCATAGATTATTGGTGGTCCATGTAGTCAAATGCTGATTTTCTATTGGCTCTTCCAAGTGCCTCATGTTTGCTGATCGAATTTTTAGATCCTGATTGATGATGAAGTTTTTCATTACTTGATCTTATTTAATGATTGAGTTTTTTATTACTCAATTATATTGGATGATGGAGTTTTCTGTTACTCTATGTTGTGTGACGATCGAGTTTTCCGTTACTCGATCCTATCTGATAATCAAGTTTTTCGTTACTCGATCCCGTTTGTTCATGAGGTCGTCTGTTGTTCTTGAGGTCGACTGTTCTGTTGCTGATCCTGCTATTGATCGAGTTTTTTATTACTCAATCCAGGATGTTCATGACGTCGTTTGTGTTGCTGTTGATCGAGTTTTTCATTACTCGATCCAGGGTGATCCTGAGGACATATGCTCTGCTATTGATCGAGTTTTTTGTTACTTGATCCAGCGTGTTCCTGAGGTCTGCCATCACTTTTATGTGCTTGTTGTTCAACTAATCTGAAGATCACTACTCATTTTTTGTAACTTAGTATTGTTCAAACTCCAGCTGCTTTGTGTCAAAACATCTTGAGTTTGAGGGGGAGTGTTAGGATATGGTTATACATCATTACAGATACATATCAGTATATCTATTGATAAGATTAGGATATATATCATATTGAATCAGTATGGATATGCATCTGTATGGATACATATCTCTTGATAAGATTAGGTGGTGTTTATCCATAACCATTGGTATTTATCTTTAACTGTTACTGACGATATATTTATACGGAGTCTTGTATATTCTTAATAAAGCAATAGTTCTTTACAGTATTCTGAAATAATCTTCCATGGGGGCCTAAGGCCCAAATATACAGAAATACAGTTTCTAACAGGGACAACAAAGTTCTCTTTCACAAATGAGAAAAACATCATGCAAACATGGAGAATACAAGGGATTATAAGCTTTCTCAAGCCTAAAATATGGTCTTCTCTGACTAGAATACTCACCCAAAGACTAAAAAACTATTTATCTTCTCTCTAGATTTTTCTTGCATTATTTTCTATGTTTTCTCTCTCTACAAGACTTTAACTTTATAGAGAGAAGAACAACCCATAATAGACCCATGTGAAAGCCATACCTTCTCCTAGTTTGATTGGGTCTCTCATTTCCTATAGATATCCTACATCTATTAGGATCTTATTTGCCATCTTTTAAGGAGTAGGAAATTCAATCTATATCCCATAGGTTCACTTGACTTTCCCTTAACCCAAAAGGATTTACATCCTATAAAATAGAATCTCCAAAAACATAGGAAATTAGATATTTACTAAATATCACAAATATCTCAAGTTCCTTAATAATAAGACACTTGAATTCACATTGTATCCAACATTCTCCCACTTGAATACCTATTTCCATTCTAACTAGTCTGCTCCAAAATTACTGTCCACTAGTTACTAATCATCAAGTAATTATAAACCCCAAGGAAATCCTGCACCAAGTGAACTTCCCCTTCCTTATAGGCTTACTCAACATATTTGCTAGATTGTCATCAGTATTAATTTTCTGCAACAAAATTTTCCATCTTCTACCACATCAAAAATAAAGTATTACTGAACATCAATATATTTAGTCATATCATGGAAGGTGGATTTCTTGCAAGAAACAAGGCACTTTGGTTATCACATTTAAGCATAATACCTTCTTGCATAACTCGAAATTCACCAAGTAACATGTTTAGCAAAATTGCTTTTAGATGTATGAGTAAGGGACAAATACTCAGCCTTGATAACCAACTAACTGCATTGCCTCCCAAAGAAAAAAATTCTCGGTAGTAGACCTTCTTCTATCCAAGTCACTTGCAAAATATTATATAACCAGTGACTTTAAAATCCATTCCACTGTAATAAATAGCAGCACTACAAGTTCTTTTTAAATACTGAAGGATCCATTTTACAATGGTCCAGAGATTATGGCCAGTATTTGCCACATATCTACTAACAACTCTCACTGCTTGTGTTATGTCAGGTTTGGTGCTAACCAAAGCAAATATGAGGCTCCCTACTGTAGATGAATACAGTACTCAAGACATCTGTGTCTTCTCTACTTAGGTGCTAGGACATTGTTTCGAAGACATCTTCATATGCATAGGAAATTAGGTACTAACCGGTTTGGTATTCTGCATATTGAAGCATCGCGGAACTCTCTCCACATAACTCTTCTGAGTTAACCAGTTTTTTATGTTCTTCCTATCTTTAAGTACACTCATCCCAAGAATTCGATTAACAAATTCCAAATCTTTCATCTCAAATTCCCTAGCCAACTCAACTTTAAGTGTTGCAATATTCTCTTTGTTTGGTCCTGCAACAATCATGTCATCGACTTATAATAACAAGATAATAAAGCTTACATCATCATATACGTGAAAAAAGTTACAATAGTACGCTTCACATCTACCAAAATTCATGCTCAATATGAAAGAGTCAAATCGTTTGTACCAATACCTCGTCGCTTGTTTCAACCCATACAACAATTCTTGAGCGTACAAACCAAAATATCTTTACCTTCCTCAATAAAACCATCAAGTTGGGTCAAATAAATTTGTTCGTTTAAGTCACCATACAAAAATGTAGTTTTCACATTTAATTGTTCCAACTCTAAATAGAAAACAACAGCCATAATCAAGACAACTCTAATAATGAACATGTGCACAACAGGAGAAAAAATCTCTTCAAAATCAATACTTGATTTCTAACCATAACCTTTGACAACCAATCGAGCTCTGTACCTTTCTTCTTCTTGAAAACCCACCTGCAACCAATTGACTTTTGCTTCTTTGGTAATTCGACAACGTCCCATGTTTTAGTTTTTCGCAAGGCCTCTATCTCTTCTTCCATTGATGCTCTCCATTGACCGACTTTATGACATTACATATCACACGAGGAGAAATTAGCTTACCCTCCTATGTTAGGCAAGCATAGGATAAGACAGTCGTTAGGCCTCACATGAGCATTTTTAGGCCTACCAGATCTTCTTAATTCAAGATCACTTAAAAACATACGCCTGGCATGTTCCATAATGGTACCATTCATTATCTCAACAACATCATTTTGCTAAGGCGTTCCAGAAACTATTAACTGCTTAAAAATACCACTTGTTAGGATTTAAGAACCCTCTTAGATGTGGAAACAAGAATCCTAAAAGTTGGATCCCATCAATATTGTGTATTTATCCATGTAAAGAGTTGCATGAAACACACAGACCACAAGAACATAAAGACTTATGTGGTTCACCCAAAAGGGTTCATGGGCACGTCAAACTGAAATCCAATATACCAATAAAAGTTACATCATAGATTTTGGGATATAGAGTTTCCTCTTTAACCCTCAATAAAATCCAATCAATCAAATCCTTTTAGACCCAGGAATAGACCCATCTTTATTCCACAACTAAACGATTGTCCAAGAGTAGACCCATCTTTGATCTATAGCTAAACCATTGTCTAGAAAGAGAACAATTTGGAGCAACCGAGACTTTCTCTCACTAAAAAAGGAAAGCACCCAAAATTTCAATGGGAACCGTTTCTCAACGAGAAACCAGCTTCTCAGTATAAACTACCCAAAGTTTTTATGGGAATCGTTTCTCTATAAGAAACCAGCATCTCAGTATACAAGAGGCACATTCATAATGTTTCTCTCCATAGGAAGTTCTCTTCTCTCTAAGGGGAGGCCTTATATCTGATGCAGAGGCCTTGCGTCTCTCTTTAGAGGAAGTCACCTTTCTCTTATTGTGACCCAAATAGAGCACACGTATTCTTTCATCTTTTATCTCATATATATAAGATTAGGACTTCATATTAAATAAAAACTTCCTATAAATGTTACACATATATCAAAACCAAGAGATATATCCCAAGAGTCATACTCTTTTTGGATTTCTATTTTCTTTAGGAAAGTTATCAATATCAATCTCAATCCCACATAATATGAGATTACTTTATGTGGGTGTTTTTGTATATCATTGTATCCAACAATCTCCAACTTGATACAAAATCAATTGCTCATCATGCCAACATCCATTGGATAACTTTGTGAATTCATCATCATTTGCTAAATAAATTTCTTCATCATTCTTGTGAAAAAATTGTGCTCGTCGTCATTTTTCACCGCCTCAAATAAAACAAATAAAAACATTCGCATATTTTGCCAACAAATTTTGTTAGGGTCCTTACACTGTAGAGTATTTTCTAGGGAAAATATCTCCTTATCCTCCATTTTTAGGTTTTATTTCTTGATAAACCCAAGGTTTCAAAAAATATCTTCTAAGCCCCTGACAACTTTAAACATATTTTTTAACCTAAATAAATGTGAGAAAGACATGTTTTTTCTAAACCTAATCCTTTCTCTCGCTTCACTTATATACCTCAAACTTATCTCTTTCTCTCTCTTCTTATGTCTCTCACTCTTTCTCCTCCCGTATATCTCCAAACACCTCTCTCTCTTTCTCCCTGGTATCCTCTCACTCCATGATGCTTTTATCTCTCTCTAGAAGTTTGGGAATGGCTTTTAGAAAGAACATGTCTTTTAAGATTTGTTTGGCCTAAAAAAACAAGTTTAAATTAGCTCAGGGGGTTAGAAGAAATAAAATCTAAAAATTTTATGCCCCAAGATATTTTTTAAAACCTTGGGTTTATTGTGAAATAAAACTAAAAAATAGGGGGTATAGAGCTATTTTCCCCATTTTATAATTGGACTCAACAAATTTTGAATACTAATATACCCTAATTTTGTAATATAATATATTTTTAGCAATGGTATTTTTAATCATTAGAATGAGTGTGACATCATCTACATAGATCATTAAATACCACAAGTGTGATCCATGAAGGTGATGTCACACCTCATGTGATGATATCATACAGTTTATGATGACAAAAAATACCCTTACTAGAAAATACTCCATGTATAAAAAAGTGTATACAAGTGTCCAAAATTTGTTGAGTACAATTTTAAAATATTCTATAGTGTGAGCACAATATAATTATATATATATATATATATGAGTAATGATCATATGAGACCCGCCCACACCCCAAGAGCATGAGACCCCAAACCTTAACCATTAGATTCGATGGGCTTCCCCAACTAGGTAAAGCACTAGGTCGAAAACCCCTAAGCATGCGATCGAAGAGGGAAAGGCCTTTAATATCCCAAATCCTTATGTTTTTTCCCTCTCTCCACCAGTTATCTTTCTTTTACTCCCTCTCCATCACGGTCCTTGCTCTACCCCTATCTCCGCATGTCCCACAACCCCCACTTCTCTCTGAAACCTCTCATTGCACGCTGCTCTCTCTAAGAAGGCAGCTTCTTATCTCTTTCTCCCACAGCTCTTTACCCATTATTACTCGCTCTAATGGCCCAGTGTTCCTATTTCTCTTCTCCCATGCTCACATTTTTCTTCGTACCTCTAGCATTTTTTTCTCTTCATGCATCTAAGAAAAGAGCCATTTTAGAGTGAAAAACAAGGCAAGCTAATTTGCAGCAGTAGAGAGAAGAAAGTGGTGGCACAATGAATAGGGAGATAAAAGGAGAAAGAAGGGGCAGGTAAAAATTAAAAAACAACAGAGTGATGCATTGAGAGAGATGGAATCAGAGGATGTAGAGTAATGATGTTAGGAAATGTAGAGACAACCAAGGGAAGAGAGAAATCTGGTGGCTAAAAGAGAAGAGAGGTAAATATAGGGTATTTTACTTGCCTTTATTGTTAGGGGTTGTTTTAGTTGTCTTCATTGTTACTTCATGGGGTATTGAGTCATTGCTCCCTCTTGGTCTTCTTCCGCGTTATAGGGCGTTTGTGGTACTGATGATTGTGAAAATATCTAGCGTAAGGAAGGGCTAGCAAGTGCCTATGAGCTATTGAACTCATTCTCTCTTAATGTTTCTTCCTATGCATACACATGCTCCATCCTCCCCAATCTAGAATCCTTTCTCTCGATCGTATCAATGTATCAATGAGAAATTAGATAGAGTAACATGTAAATCATTGGATATTCAATTTTTGTGAGGGAGATATGTGTAAATTGATGTGAAGAATTGGTACAAGTGAAGAAATGGATAAGTTTTGAAGAGAGAAGAAGAGTTGCAGAAGAGGAGACTGAAGTTGGAAAGTAAGTCACATGTTCAGATTCAAACCCTAGAATCATAGAGAGCAAGTGGAAAACCTTAAAGGGTAGAAGGTTCAGTTTGTTTAGGCCAGTCATTGGAGCACATGCAATCAGGCATTCATGTCGATTATTCTAGACCAAAAATCACAATCCTAGAGGGACATGAAGAGAAAACATTTTATTTGCCTCAAATGAGACACATAAAGATAGCAAAACATACACAATAGAGGAGAGAGAATATTCAAAATATCAATTTTTTATTCTCAAACTCACCCATTTATAGAGAGAGATGAGAGAGATTCTTAAATGGTTACCATTTAACTCATTAGAAGATGAAAACCCAATTTAATGGAGCTTGGAGGAGATAGAAAATTGAGGCGAGAAATTGGCTTGTTCATAGATGATAAAAATTAGAGACAACGGACGAGAAATTGGCTTGGTCATGGCTGACGAAGAGTGGGATTAGGAAATAAGATAGAGAGAATTTTTTTGATTTCTGTGCATCACCGGCTGACGGGATCGCTAGGTAACATTCTTATTAACTTGACAACCATTGAGATCTAAAGGTTGTTAATTGGGGTCTCATGTTCTTGGGGTGTGAGAGGGTTTCATATGATCATTACTCTAATATATATATAGTCGTAGGAGACAAAGGGCACGACAGGGGGATAGGG
>NW_006497928.1:1590521-1601418 GCF_000471905.2 Amborella trichopoda
ATTCTTTTTACTATTGAATAGGGTCAAGCAGGCCCATCTTAATACAAAGTTTGCTTTTGGGAACAGCCATGTGCTGATTGATCTTCTTCTTTTTTGACACTGACTTCTTCTTCATTTTGTGTTTCTTCCTCAAATATCTCGAGCAATTGTTTTTCAAGTTCTTCTTTGGTAGCTTTTGCGTTTCTTTTCTTCTTTTGTCTTATATATTCAGAAAGATTATGTGGATGCTCATAAAAATATGATCCTAGGGCTTAATTTGGTCCGGTTCCAAATTCTTATAGACAAACATATCCCACCACTTTACTGATATTTTCTTTCCTATACAAGGAATATATTCATAGTTATTGGAATTATTTTCAGTTATTGTAAAATTCCATTTTAATATCCAAGGTAACTGGTAAAGAGCCATAAAATATAGATGATAGTCTACATTAGGATATTTACCATTGAATTCAAGGAATCTGGCTTGAGATACTTGCAAAGGTGCTGGTAATATTTGAGATCTTGATCCCCATACTAAAAACCAGTTGCGGAACTAGTATGGAAAAGGTTCAACAATTGGCATTTTGAATTGAAGAAACCATGTGTGAGAATTATAATTATTTTGGATGGCTAGAACTTTGTGCCAAGCATCCACGTATTCAGAATGTTGATAGTATTTATTTGGGAATTCTGGGGCTTGTAATATATTTGCTTTGGCTGGATCTGAATTCCATTCACTGAAAGATAAATTTTTTCTAATCTGCAATTTTGAATAAGATACCATTTTGGTATTTTTGTGGTAATAATGAATAATTGTGATGGAGCCGATTTCTAGTATAATGACCTCATACCATTCTCTAGTTTTGATACCATTCGAAGGGCTGATATTGTTATATAGATAAAGTTTTGCAACTCTATTTGGTCTTCCATTACATGCATGTCTTCAATGATTGAGTCTACAAGAAAAGTTGTTTCTTCGTACTGAGATTTAACAGTAGAAGAGGTTTTTCGAGGGATTAGTGATTGTAGGAATACTGGAGTTTGTGTTTGAGGTGGAGTCTGGCTTGAATATTCAGGATAAGTTATTATTGGACTACTGGGTGAATAGGGTGATAGGCTTCTTATTGGGGATCCAGTGGCTTCAACTAGAATTAGGTGCACAAGTGCTTTGCCTTTAGTATTCATATTATTATTGAAAAGTATTATGGATAATGGTTGTTCTAGTGGATCAAATTGATCAGTTCTGCCTCCCTTGCAAAAATTCTCGAGTTAAGAAGTCAGGAAGGTGGTTAGTAGAACCTTTCAAATGTTCAATAGTAAAATCAAATGCAGAGAGGATAGCTTGCCATCTGGCAAAAGTTTGTTTGGCAACTAAATTTTTGACATCTTTGATTAAAATATCCTTGGCAGCTTTACAGTCTGTTCGAATTAAAAATATTGTATTAAGAACATCAATTTGAAATTTAGTAACACAATGTACTATAGCTAAAATTTCTTTTTTAACTGTAGAATAATTCTTTTGAGTAGAATTTCAAGCTTTGGAAGTGTATTGTTGCAATTGTTCAGTAGGTTCTACTTGTTGTTTTAGGATTCCTCCTAAACCTAATTCGGATGCATCACATTTTATAATTTTATATGCATTTGGATGGGGTAATGCTAAGCATGGTAATTCTTTTGCTTTTAGTTTGAGACGTTTAACAGTTAAAGTGTATTCTTCTGTCCATTTCGGAGGATTTTTTCTTAATCAGGCATATAATGGTTTTGTCTCTATTGCTAAATTTTCAAAAAAATGAGCTATATAGTTCAAACATCCTAAAAACCTTTGTAACTCGTTTTTATCTAAAATAACATCAAGAAATTTGTCAGCAAATTGTATGGCTCTATCTATTGGGATAATTGTTCCTTGATATATATTATGTCTTAAAAATCTAATTTTAGTTTGACATAACTGTATTTTCTTTACAGAAATAACTAATCCTGCATGTTTTATTGCATTAATAAAAACAATTAGATGTTTGAAATGTTGATCTATGTTTTCTGAAAATATTAATACATCATCTATATAGACTATCATGAATTTGAAATAAGGATTAAATACTTCATTCATAATTTTTTGAAATTCTGATGGGGTATTTTTTAATCCAAATGGCATGACATTCCATTCATATTGGTTGAATGGTAGATTAAACGTGGTTTTATATTGATCTTCTTCTTTTATCTGGATTTGCCAATATCCAGATTTTAAGTCAAATTTAGAGAATATACAAGCATTTAATAGTCTATCTAACAAGTCTTTTTTATTTGGTATAGGATATCTTATCCATTGAAGTAATTTATTTAGTGATTTATAATTTATTACTAATCTTGGAACTCCTCTTTCTTTTTCTGCATTTTTGTTTACATAGAATGCAACACTGCTCCAAGGGGATGCACTTTTTCTATGTGGATTTTAATTTTATGTATTTCTCTTTAATTTCTGAAAATAGTAGATTTTCTTTTACTTGTTTGTATTTTATTTCTGTTTTAAGATGGCAGAGAAATTTTTCTTTATTTTCTATAATATTTTTAACATTATTTATTTCTTTAATTTTTGGTTTATCTATAAATTCAAACTTTATTTTATGACCATCTACTGTTGTTTCTATTCCAATAGTATCTATGGTTATTGGATAAAGTAAGCTTAAGAATGGCGTTCCTAATATAACTGCTTGACTTAATCCTTTAACCATTATAAAAGGTGTAGTAAAACAATTTCCATTTTTGTATACAACAGCATCAGATAATTTATAATTGATCATTAATCTACTTCCATCAGCAGTATTTAGAACTTGGGTGGTTTTATCAAAATATTTAGTCGGGACTAAACTTTCATTGATGCAATTTAGTCTGCTCCTGCGTTTATTAATGCTAATGATTGAAAACTGTATTCATCTTTAACTACAATTCTAATTAAAGTAAACCATTTTTGGGTAATTATTTTATTTACTAGATTTGAACTTAGATTTTTAGAATTAACTCCTGGTGATTCAGGTTTTTCTTCTGTTAGTGTTTTTTGTTCTTTATGAGTATCTATTATTTGATCAAATTCTAATTCATCAGTTTCTGAGATTTCTCCTGAGATATCATTCTGTAATTCTAAAATTTTTATTCTATTTTTTAATTGTTGTACTTCTAATTTTACATCATTAACTTCTCTTTTTAATTCTCCTATAGTTGGTTCTTTTTGGACTGCATCTTTTTTGTTTATTTTTTTTATTACTTCTGAGAAACTATATTCATCTGCAGGTTTTATTAATGGTGCAGGTTTATTTTTTGCCTTAGCTATTTTAATATACTGGGTTATTATATTTCTTTTTTCATCAGAATCAGTTATTTTTTCTATTAGATCTAATATTAAACTTTCTTCACTAGTTAGTGTATTACATGAGCATTCTTCCATTTTCTGATCGTTTTTCAGAGCTACTCCATACTAAATTTTCATCTTCAATATTGCCTATTAATGAGTCACTACTATTTTATTCAGTTGAACTGTGTTCAGATTCTTCATCATAAATTTTTATGATATCATATATTTGATTTCTAATGTTCTCATCAAGTATTATAGTATCAATTTTCTTTTTTATTTTGCATGTATTTTTATAATGACCAACTTTTCCACATTTATAACATACAGGTACTTTCTTTTTTCCCTTCTTATATTTAAAGAATCTTTTGATAAAATTTTCTCCTTTATTTTTTATGGATATTCTTTTTTCTTTTCTTGAGGATTTATCTTTTTTCCTTTTGCGTACGTTATTTGGAGATATATTGATACTATATCCAAAGTGTTCACAAAAGTCTCCTAATTCTTTTTTACCTGTCATCTTTTGTTTATTTAATTGTCTTTTTAATTTCAAATCTGTGCATAAAGTTAATCTTTCTGCACATATTTCAGCTGAAAGTTCACCTAAAGTATAAGAGGAATATGGTATAATACCCCCAGTTTTAGTTTTAATCTTATTTTTTATTTTTTTTAGCAAATAGGTAGGGTAATCTAACAATGAATTTTTCTTTCCAATGATCAAGATGACTATCTTCTCGAGTAAGTAATCTATAAAAGAAAACATCTTTATAGCACTTATAGTGGGATAAAGTGGGACATCTTAAATTGGAGAGCAGATCTTCAGAGCTATACTGCCTACAAAATGGAGAGTTATTGTATATATGAGGGTATTTACAGCATCACTTTCGCTATATGGTATATCCTGATTCTGTTCATTTTTTACTATCTATTGTCTAGTATTGGTGAGTATTTGATTTTTAGTAGTACCATTTAATTAAAATCCCACCATCCTCTAAGCCATCCTGTGAATCCACAGACTATAGCTTTTGTTACTTCTATCATGATTACTTGCCATTTTGCAGGCTAAAGCATACATTGTCATATGTTTCGTAGTGTCCAATATCTAGTGTTCAGACATCCCATCTATATTCCAATTGACTATTGTTCTTCCAGAATAGGAAGTTGTATGAGACACTAGATCTTCTTCGAATTGGATATCTACAGGGATAGGTTTAGTATGGTACATTCTAGCATTGGCTGCAAGTCTCCATTTTGTTCCATATGATATTCTATGAATATCTTGATTGGATTGATTAGTAGGTTGACTGCTTTTAGTAAAAGCAATTTCCAGATTTTCGACAGTATTCTCTATTACTGGTTCCTCTTTGAGGGTTAATGCTTCGCGTTCCTGAATAATAATTCCTTTATTTCTTTTGTCTTTATTTTTTGAATCTTTTTCTTTGAGGTCTAAATGGGACAATTTTTCAACTAATTCATCTATAAGGTCTTTATGATCTTCTCTAACATTAAATCTGTCTTTATTCATTTTAGGAGGAGGTTTTATTAGGACTGATTTCTTTTGAACTTCCTTCTTTTCTATTTCTTGGGGTATTCTTAACATATTTTCTATTCTTGTAGTTTGTTTTCCCATAGTTTGCATATATAAATTTGTCTTTGGTATTATTGTATTAGACTTTTCAACATTTGTTTGGAAAAATACAGTTTTTCCCTTAGTATCTACTTGTAATACATTAGGGCATAAGGTATTTATTACCTTATAACAGATCCTATAAGCTAAGGAAAAATTCTGAGACCCTGGATTCATATCGAATCCTTGAATTTTCAAATTAAGTGTTTATACTTTTAAAATATTGGGATCTCAGTGATACTGAGTAATCAGGAAAACAGCTAAAATAGACTGGTCCACTACATAAACTTGATTCTACTATGCCTAATAATGAATCTGAAAAATTTATTATGTCTGTTGTCTCTTAATCATATTAATGTAGAATTATTAAGTCCTAATCTAGTTAAAGGTTTTATGGTAGGGTAATCCAGCAATGAAATTTTTTTTCTAATGATCAAGATGACTATCTTCTCGAGTAAGTAATCTATAAAAAAAAACATCTTTATACCACTTATAGTGGGATAAAATAGGATATCTTAAATTGGAGAGCAGATATTCAAATCTTGCTTCGAATTGGATATCTACAGGAATAGGTCTAGTATGGTACATTCTAGCATTGGCTGCAAGTCTCCATTTTGTTCCATATGATATTCTGTGAATATCTTGATTGGATTGATTAGTAGGTTGACTGCTTTTAGTAAAAGCAATTTCCAGATTTTCGACAGTATTCTCTATTACTGGTTCCTCTTTGAGGGTTAATGCTTCGCGTTCCTGAATAATAATTCCTTTATTTCTTTTGTCTTTATTTTTTGAATCTTTTTCTTTGAGGTCTAAATGGGACAATTTTTCAACTAATTCATCTATAAGGTCTTTATGATCTTCTCTAACATTAAATCTGTCTTTATTCATTTTAGGATGAGGTTTTATTAGGACTGATTTCTTTTGGACTTCCTTCTTTTCTATTTCTTGGGGTATTCTTAACATATTTTCTATTCTTGTAGTTTGTTTTCCTATAGTTTGCATATATAAATTTGTCTTTGGTATTATTGTATTAGACTTTTCAACATTTGTTTGGAAAAATATAGTTTTTCCCTTAGTATCTACTTGTAATACATTAGGGCATAAGGTATTCATTACCTTATAACAGATCCTATAAACTAAGGAAAAATTCTGAGACCCTGGATTCATATCGAATCCTTGAATTTTCAAATTAAGTGTTTATACTTTTAAAATATTGGGATCTCAGTGATACTGAGTAATCAGGAAAACAGTTAAAATAGACTGGTCCACTACATAAACTTGATTCTACTATGCCTAACAATGAATTTGAAAAATTTATTATGTCTGTTGTCTCTTAATCATATTAATGTAGAATTATTAAGTCCTAATCTAGTTAAAGGTTTTATGGTAGGGTAATCCAGCAATGAAATTTTTTTTCTAATGATCAAGATGACTATCTTCTCGAGTAAGTAATCTATAAAAGAAAACATCTTTATACCACTTATAGTGGGATAATGTAGGATATCTTAAATTGGAGAGCAGATATTCAGATCTTACTTCGAATTGGATATCTACAGGGATAGGTCTAGTATGATACATTCTAGCATTGGCTACAAGTCTCCATTTTGTTTTATATGATATTCTATGAATATCTTGATTGGATTGATTAGTAGGTTGACTGCTTTTAGTGAAAGCAATTTCCAGATTTTCGACAGTATTCTCTATTACTGGTTCCTCTTGGAGGATTAATGCCTCACGTTCCTGAATAATAATTCCTTTATTTCTTTTGTCTTTATTTTTTGAATCTTTTTCTTTGAGGTCTAAATGGAACAATTTTGCAACTAATTCAACTATAAGGTCTTTATGATCTTCTCTAACATTAAATCTGTCTTTATTCACTTTAGGAGGAGGTTTTATTAGGACTGATGTCTTTTGGACTTCCTTCTTTTCTATTTCTTGGGGTATTCTTAACATATTTTCTATTCTTGTAGTTTGTTTTCTTATAGCTTGCATATATAAATTTGTCTTTGGCATTATTGTATTAGACTTTTCAACATTTGTTTGGAAAAATATAGTTTTTCCCTTAGTATCTACTTGTAATACATTAGGGCATAAGGTATTCATTACCTTATAACAGATCCTATAAACTAAGGAAAAATTCTGAGACCCTGGATTCATATTGAAACCTTGAGTTTTCAAATTAAGTGTCAATACTTTTAAAATATTGGGATCACTCAGTGATACTGAGTAATCAGGAAAACAGCTAAAATAGACTGGTCCACTACATAAACTTGATTCTACTATGCCTAATAATGAATCTGAAAATTTATTATGTCTGTTGTCTCTTAATCATATTAATGTGGAATTATTAAGTCCTAATCTAGTTAAAGGTTTTATGGTAGGGTAATCCAACAATGAAATTTTTTTTCTAATGATCAAGATGACTATCTTCTCGGGTAAGTAATCTATAAAAGAAAACATCTTTATACCACTTATAGTGGGATAAAGTAGGATATCTTAAATTGGAGAGCAGATATTCAGATCTTGCTTCTAATAAAGCTGTACTGCCTTAAAAATGGAGAGTTATTGTATATATGAGAGTATTTACAACATCACTTTCGCTATATGGCATATCCTGATTCTGTTCATTTTTTACTACCCATTATCTAGTATTGGTGAGTATTTGATTTTTAATAGTATCATTTAATTAAAATCCCACCATCCTCTAAGCCATCATGTGAATCCACAGACTATAGCTTTTGTTACTTCTATCATGATTACCTGCCATTTTGCAAGCTGAAGCGTACATTGTCATATGTTGCATAGTATCCAATATCTGGTGTTCAGACATCCCATCTATATTCCAATTGACTATTATTCTTCCAGAATAGGAAGTTGTATGAGACACTAAATCTTCTTTGAATTGGATATCTACAGGGGTAGGCCTAGTATGGTACATTCAAGCATTGGCTACATGTCTCCATTTTGTTCCATTTGATATTCTATGAATATCTTGATTGGATTGATTAGTAGGTTGACTGCTTTCAGTAAAAGCAATTTCCATATTTTCGACAATATTCTCTATTACTCGTTCCTCTTGGAGGGTTAATGCCGCAAGTTCCTGAATAATAATTCCTTTATTTCTTTTGTCTTTATTTTTTGAATCTTTTTCTTTGAGCTCTAAATAGGACAATTTTGCAACTAATTCATCTAAAAGCTCTCTATGATCTTCTCTAACATTAAATCTGTCTTTATTCATTTCAGGAGGAGGTTTTATTAGGACTGATTTCTTTTGGACTTCCTTCTTTTATATTTCTTGAGGTATTCTTAACATATTTCTATTCTTGTAGTTTGTTTTCCTATAGTTTGCATATATAAATTTATATAATTATTTTGTTCTATTATATGGGGAATTTGTATAATTATTTTGTTCTATTATATAGAGTAATAGATCTAATTTATTGGTAGATTCTCCAGTAGTCATTTTATAAGGTGCTGCTTTGGTTCCAGAAACTATGGTTGTTTCTGTTTCTTTATCTTTATGAGATCCCTTAATTACAATACTTCTTTCCGGCGGATGTATACGGGTTATATTGTCTCCTTCTACTACTTGAAATGTTTGATATTGTTTTCCTAGAGTCTGTATCTCAAAGTTGGGAACAAGAATTTCTTTTTCTGCAAGTATTGCTCTTAGCCAACTAAAAAATCCTATATTTTGCTTTTCCTCTTTTTGAAATTTGTTATATTTTTTATGTAATAGATCTATTAATCTTTTCTCAAATTTAGCAAGATACCATTATCTGATTTGGGTATTTTCTTCTGCTAAGTAATCATTTTTGAGATAATCTAAGTCTATTTTTCTTTCTTCTTGTACGGTTAAAACTTGGAAATCTATTTCAGTATCTGAAAAGTCTGGATGACTACTTGCTGGCTTATATTGAGGTATATGAACAGTATTCCTGGTTCTTACTAATCCTTGAATTATGGGATTTTGTATATTTGATGTAGAGTGTCTAGCAGGTTCAGATTGTTTATTCTGTGACTTTATGTCAGAGTCATCTTTACTATTTATTTTAATTTTCTTATTATTATCAAATTGGATTTCTATGTCTCCATCTGGGTGTTCTACTATTTGATTAGGATTATTATTAGAGAGAAATTTTTATTGATAAAATTTAAAAACAAATTCCAAATTGGAACATACCTAAAGTTCCTGTATCTGATATTTATAGAAAAGGAAAATTTGAATTAAAAACAGGATATGCGATTAAGACTGTAGAACAAAGTCTATCGGTCACCAGTGACCAAGAGAATTTTCAATTATTATCTAATAAAGTAATTCAATCACACAAGGATAAAGACTATAAGTATTTACATATAGGTTTAATTCAAGTAGCCATAAAACCTTTAAACTAGATTAGGACTTAATAATTCCATATTTATATGTTTAAGAGACAACAGACATAATAAGTTTTCAGATTCATTATTAGGCATAGTAGAATCAAGTTTATGTGGTGGACCACTCTATTTTAACTGTTTTCCTGATTACTCAGTATCACTGAGTTATCCCAATATTTTAAAAGTATTAACACTTAATTTGAAAACTCAAGGATTCGATATGAATCCAGGGTCTCAGAATATTGCCTTTGTTTATAGGATATGTTATAAGGTAATGAATACCTTATGCCCTAATGTATTACAAGTCGATACTAAGGGAAAAACTATATTTTTCCAAACAAATGTTGAAAAGTCTAATACAATAATACCAAAGAATATTGATTGGTCTCAAATAGTATTACCATAATATGAAAAACACTACAAAACGCCTATATGTGAAGTTCTATAGTACTTCACCTATACCTTTATCATCATTTAAAGTTTATCACACGGTCACATGTATCTGATAATATAGTTATGTGTGCCACAGTGAGATGCACATGAATAAAATATAAAACAAATCAATTGAATGATAAAAATTTCAAAAAATTCCCCTATAAAGTTTCAAGGGTAATTTCATCTTATTTTATGACTTATTCCTTCAATATTTTATTTTGGTGCGACTTGGTCATAGACATTCAAATACTTTCTAACATTCAAATACTTTCGGACATTCGAAATACTTTCGGACATTCGAAATACTTTCGGACATTCGAAATACTTTCGGACATTCAAATACTTTCAGACATTTAATACTTTCGGACATAAAAAATAGATGAATCTTTGAAAAATATAAAATAAATATTTTACATGAAAAAATTGACCAAAATACCCATGTAAAATTTCAGGGGTATTTTCATCAATTTTTCTTTTTTACAGATTATTTTTTTTATATTTTTATTAGGTGTGCCTTGATGAGAAGAATATACACCTAAAATTTCAAGTAATTTGGATTTATAAAAAAATTAAAATTCAAACACAAAAAGAGATCGTGACAATCAGATCGGCTCATATTCAATCTGGGCCATTGGCGTTTATTGTAGTGATCAGCTAGTGGACGTACAGAATCCACACCCATATATATATATATACTACGCAACACCTATAGGCAAAAATGAATAGTGATTTTACCTATGCTCAGGGCCGTCCAAAGTTCATCGCACGGTCACAGTTGTCATGTAGTATTTTATTTTTAATTTTTTTATACAAATCAAAATGATTTGAAATTTAGAGCGTGGGTTCACGAAAAATAGGAGAATCTAATAAAAATATTAAAAAATAATTCGTTAACCAAAATACCTTTGAAAATTTATGGGGGTATTTTGGTCATTTTATATTTTACTACGTATTTTTTTCATATTTTTATTAGGTGCGCCTCACTAAGATATACACACGCTCCAAATTTCATATCATTTTGATTTATAGAAAAATAATGAAAATTGAAACACTACCATAAAATCATATCCGTGCGATGAACTGGACGGTGATGAACATAGGTAAAATCACTGTTCATTTTCGCCTATTGGCGT
>NW_006497928.1:1627666-1657778 GCF_000471905.2 Amborella trichopoda
TTCGTTTCTTCTTACTACTACTACGTAGTAGAACGAACAACAAGAATACACAGTAGTATACTATATATATATATATATATATATATATATATATATATATATATATATATTGCAAAATGAAGAAACTGTAGGGAACCTCGAATGGAAGAAGAGATGCACACTGATGTTCACCACCATCCTGCGTATGGTTATCGATTCGATGTTTTTCTGAGTTTCAGGGGTACGGACACTCGAGAGAAGTTCACCTCCCATCTCCACAGAAGCCTGGTTAAGGAAGGTATCTGTGTTTTCTTGGATGATGAGAAGCTAGAGAAAGGAGAGAGAATTGGACCAAGCCTCGACAAGGCAATCGAGGGTTCGCAAATGTTCATTCCTGTGTTTTCTGCTGATTATGCGTCCTCTAGGTGGTGCCTGAGGGAACTAGTGCAAATTTTCCAAACAAAGCGCGTGATTCTGCCTGTGTTCTACCGAGTCGATCGCGAAGATGTTCGAGAGCAAAAGGGAACATTTGCGATTTCATTTTTGAAGCATGAGAAGCGATACAGCAGAGATATTCTGGCGGCATGGAGGAAGGCTCTAAGAGATGTTGGAGAGATGCCTGGTTGGGAGACTGAGAATGTGGGAGATCTGTAAGTTGAAGCTCATCTCTCTCTCTCTCTCTCTTGTTTTTTTTTTATTCTTATTATTATTATTATTATTATTATTTTATTTTATTTTATTTTTTTTCTTTTTTCTTTTTTCTTTTTTGTACATAAACTGTTAGAAACTTTATGAAATGGTAATCTATCAAGTATTAGATAGTTTAAAAAATATCATCACCACCTACCTTATTCGCATCATGAACAACATAATTTGCATTCAGGAATTTACAACAATAACACGGTTTTTGTATTTCCATCTTATATTATTGAATTTGCATGATGTATGCCTGTGGCAACGTTAATTATTCATGGATGTCTGTTACCCTGGAAAATTCTTAAAAATTAAACAATTTTACGGATTGTTAGTCTGAATCTATTTGCAAGCTGAACTAAATGTAGACAAATAAGTGTTATTTCATTTGGATCAAAACTTAGATCAGGATATAAAAAAACGCAAGGAGGAATTTTTGCATTCCTGTGACTTTCAAAATGTCATGAAATCGACAAGTGCATCTCAACTAACCAATGTTTCAAGACCCATAGTCCACCTTACAGATCTGTGTTGAATTGTGGGTATGGATCGGTACAAATCGGTAACCCTAAATATATTTAAAATAATTAAAAATTAACATAGGGGTTTGGAGGAGACCTAAGAAGACGTTAGGAAAACCTAAAAAAATAAAAAAATTTAAGAGTGGCCTTGATTGAAAAATTGTTGATCCAGATCCGTGAATCTACTCCCTGCTCCGATGTAATAATCAATCTATAAAAATTAAAACTTTGGAAAGAAAAACAAAAAACAGTAAAAAATAACAAATATAATGTGTAGCAACGGAGCATTCTAATCCGGATCAAGTGGGAACTAGGCAAGTTTATAGGATCCCGGCCAATTCTTGGTTCAACAAGGAATGAGGTCGCCCTAGACCAATTCTTGATCCGGCCCAACTGTTTTTTAATACATGTAGTGCAATTAACACTTTTTAAGTAGGAAAAAGTTTATATAAGGTTACAACCTTTAAATGTAGAATCACATATGCACCTCAAAAATATTTGTCTTTTGTTGGTGATGTCGGTGAGCATATTCTTGGTCTTGGGCATCCTTCAGCATAGTATAAGGGTCTTTGGCTGCATTCGTCTGGATCATCCTCTTCTTCTTCGAGATTAGTTTCTTCCAGTGGGAAGTATTTATTAGTACGGTCAGGTGATGATTGTACGTTCTCTTCTGATGAGACGGGCTTTCTTCCTGCTTCTGCAAAAATCTCCCTCATTTGTTGTTCAAGGGTTTCTTTGGTAGCATTAGGGTTTATTTGCAACATGTTTCGCACGTATGTGGGAAAATCAAAGGAGGTATTGGCAGTATTATATCCTGTTGGATTGGGATTGTATATAGGTTTTTGTGGAGGAATTCTTTTGGGAACTATGGTTGTGGGGTCCATGTTGAAAATGTCCCACCATTTAATGAAAATGGTTTTGCCAAGTCTAGGAATATAAGTATGGTCAGCTGTATTGTTCACAGAGATCGAATATTCCCATTTCATGATCCATGGGAGTTGGTATAGTGCAACAAAGTAAAGGTGAGGGTCTGTATTAATATCAATATTGTTAAATATAGCAAATTGCTCCTGAGCTTTTTGAAACGTAGGAGGCAAAATCTCAGTAGTTGATCCCCATATTAAAAACCAATTTTTAAACCAACTTGGGAATCTTTCGAAAATTGGTAACCTAAACTGGATATACCAGCTATGCGAATGATTTGGATTTTGATAAGAAAATACTTTATGCCATGCTTCTATGTATTCGGTATATTTATAATATTTATATGAAAAATTAGTATTGTTTAACTTTTTTCCATGAGTGGGATTGCAACCCCACTCCTCATAAGAAAGCAACTTCTTAATTTGCATTTTAGAGTATGCAATCACTCTTGTATTTTGTTGGTAATAATGGACAACAGAGATGGACCTTGTTTCCATAAGAATGGCTTCATAGTATTCACGGGTTTTTACTCCATTGGTAGGATTCAAATGGTTGATGAGGTATAAGGGAGCAAGTTTAACTGGATCCATATTTATATGGTGATCCTCTATAGTAATGTCTATGAGAAATGCTCTTTCGATAATGAAGATCGAGGAATATTAAGCCTTTGGGTCGGTCGTGATTGTGCACGAGTAAAGGCTGGAATGGATGTATTAGCTTCTGGATAAGTTATTTGGGGAATGGGTGAAATGGAAGGTGAAAGGGTAGCCGAAGGCGGATTTTCACCTTCAAAAGGTATTATTTCCAGTGGGCGTTTCTCATTGCGGGAAGAGTTGCTACGAGTGCCCATAAGAGTAGGTGGATTGGTCAAAGTATTATGTTTAGTAGCTGCAAAGAGCTGTAGTGCAAGTGAAAGTGGTGTTTCTTCGTCGTTGGCGTCAGTGTGGCCCCCCCTGCAAAAATTCACGGGTTAAAAAATCAGGAAGGGAATTGGCAGAACCGTGAAGGTGTTCAATAGTGAAATCAAAGGCAGAAAGAATGGCCTGCCAGCGAGCAAATATTTGTTTCGAAACAAGATTTTGAACATCTTTTTGCAGAATATCTTTAGCAGCTTTGCAATCAGTGCGTAGAAGAAAATATTGATTCAGAATATCACTTTGAAATTTTGTGACACAGTGGACAATAGCAAGTAATTCCTTTTTTACCGTGGAGTAATTCTGTTAGGTTGGATTCCAGGCTTTAGAAGTATACCTGAGTAGTTGTTCCTGACTATCCACTTGTTGTTTTAGGATTCCTCTTAAACCCAACTCTGTAGCATTACATTCAATGATTTTGAAAGCAGTAGGATGAGGAAGAGAGAGGCAAGGGAGAGTTTTGACTTTCTTTTTAATTATTCGTACTGCATTTGTATGAATGTCTGACCATGGTGGGGGATTCTTTTTTAATCTATTATGTAGAGGTCTTGCATCAATGGCAAGGTCTTGGTAGAAATCAATAACATAGTTAAGACATCCTAAGAACCTTTGGAGTTCTTTTTTATCTAAAATTTGATCAAGAAATTTATCAGCAAATTGTATTGATCTATCTATAAGAATTATTGTACCTTGATGGATATTATGGCCTAAAAATCTACTAGTTGTTTTGAATAAAGTAATTTTTCTAGCAGATACAACTAATCCAGCATGCTGTACTGCATGAATAAAAGTACGAATATGTTTTATATGTTCATCTATGGATTCTGAAAAGATTAAAACATCATGAATATAAACAATCATAAATTGATGGTAAGCATTAAATACATCATTCATTATTTTCTGGAATTCAGATGGAGCATTTTTGAGTCCAAATGGCATGACATTTCATTCCTATTGTCCAAATGGTACATTAAATGTTGTTTTATATTTAGCTTCTTCTTTTATTTGAATTTACCAGTATCCTGACTTCATATCAAATTTGGAGAAGATACAAGCATTTGCTACCCGATCTAATAAATCTTTTTATTAGGAATTAGATATCTTATCCATTGTAGTACTTTATTTAGTGGCTTATAGTTAATAACCAATCTTGGAACTCCTCGTTCCTTTTCAGCATTTTTATTGACATAGAAAGCTGCACAACTCCATGGTGATGAGCTTGGTCTGATCAGCTTTTTAGTTTGGAGGTCAACAATTTCTTTTCTACACATTTCTAGTAGAGTAGTATTCATTTGAATTGGTCTTGCTTTTGTAGGAATATGTCTTTCATCAAATCAAGGTTCATATGCGAGACTGATACTATGTTTCTTTCTTTCCCAGAAAGCATTGGGATGTTTAGTATAGATAGAGCTTTCTATCTGTTGTTGGAGTTGTTCGATTTTTTGTAGTATCAAGGGATTTTGTAATTGTTCTTCCACATGTTTATATTTAATTTCTTGTTTTAAAGTACAAAGAAATTTTTCTTCATTTTGTAATTGGCTTTTAACACTATTTATTTCTTTGAGTTTTGGTTTGCGAATGAATTCAAACTTTATAGGTACATTTTGATACATAGATGTTATTCTTGTATGGTCTATGGATAAGGGATATAATAATGTTAGGAACGGGACTCCAAGGATAACTGCTTGACTGAGTCCTTTGATCATGATAAATGGTGTTTGGATACATTGATGATTATTGCATACAGAAGAATTAGATAATTTATAGTTGATAAAGAGTCTACTGCCATCTGCAGTATTTAAGATTTGTGTTGTTTTATCAAAATATTTTGTAGGTACTAATCATTCATTGATACAGTTTAAATCAACACCTGAGTCTATAAAGGCTGATGTTTGAAACCTATAGTCTTCTGCGACTATGATGGTTACTTGAACAAACCATTTTTGTATTATAATTTTGTCTAAAAGGTTAATAGAAGAAGTATGTTCTGTGATCTGTAGTGGTTTCGTTTCTGAAGTTTCTGGATTATCTTCTGGTGGATCAGGACTATAAGTTGTGACTAAATGATTAAATTCAACTTCATCTGTGTCTGAATTTTGATTGGATATCTGTTGTAATTCTAGAATTTTAATTCTACTTCTTTCTTAACTTCATTTATCTCTTGTTTTAGATCTAAGATAGAAGGTTCTTTTTGTTTGGTGAGATGCTGTTCACTAACTCTCTTAATAATAGAGGCAAAATTATATTCATCTGGTGTTTTACTAATAGGAGGTGTTTTTGCTTTTGTTTTAGCTAAGTCTATAAATTTAGTGATTACAGATCTTTTTTCATCTGGATCTGTAATTTTTTCTATGAGATCTAAAATCAAATTATCTTCTTGTGTTAGAGTGTGAAGATTATGTGAGGGGATAGGACAAGTACAAGTAGATTCTTCCATTGGACGAGGTGATTCTGAATCGGTAGAAGAATCTGAAGATTCTGATGACTCTGTCCATATGAAATCATCATCATTGATATTTCCTATGAGTGAGTTCGTAGAATCTGTAGTGGAAGAAGATGTATTATAATTGATGATATTATATAATTTTGATTTTAATGATTCGTCTAGTTGTAAAGCATTAATTTTCTTTTTGACTTTACATTGGTGTTTATAGTGACCAAGTTTTCCACATTTATAACATACTGGTAGTTTCTTTTTATTTTTACTATTAGGCGAAAACTTTTTTATAAATTTTTGTTTAGACTTCTTATATTTTTTATGTCCTTTATCAGTCTTATATTTTTCGTTTTTATATTTTTTCTTTTTCTTATATAGTTTTTCAGGTTTATTTCTCCTATCTATATGATAACCAAATTGTTCACAAAAATCACCAAGCTCTTTCCGCTTAGTAATTTGTTGTTTATCAAGTTGTCGTTTAAGCTTAAGATCAGTACATAAGGCTAGTCCTTCAGCACATATTTCTCCTGATAATTCTCCAAGTGTATATGCAGAATATATGATAACTCCATTATGTTTCTTTCTAAGTCTTTCTTTGACTTTTTCTGCAAATAAGTAAGGAAGACCAGCTATAAATTTTTCTTTCCAATGGTCTAACTGGCAATCTTCTCTTATTAATAATCTTGAAAAGAATACATCTTTATACCACTTATAATGAGATAGGGTAAGACATCTTAGATTCGACAGTAGATCCTCTGATCTTGCTGCTAATAAAGCCGTACTACCTATATAGTGTAACATAATAGTATAAATCAAAGTGTTTACTGCATCACTTTCCGTATAAATTATTTCTTGATTTTATTCATTTCTGGCTGTCCATTTTCTAGTATTGATACGGATTCTATTCTTTGTTTCATCATCAACATAGAAATCCCACCAACCTCGTAACCAGCTAGTAAATCCATTTACTATTGCTTTGGCAACCTCTTGATCTGGTTTGCCAGTCATTTTATTTGCTGAGGCAAACATTGTCATATGTCTCATGACATCTAATATTTTTAGATTTGATAAACCATCTATTGTCTAATTAACAATTGATCTACCTGAATAGGAAACAGCCTGTTGTATAGCATCTTCTTCTAATTGTACATCAACAGGTGTAGGTCTCTTATAGTATGGTAAAGCTGTGATTGGTTTCCATGTTTTACCATATGCTATCCTATTTAGATCATAGGTTGAAGTATCTATAAAAGCAGATTCTTGATTTTGTAAAGTATCTTCTATAATTGGTTCTTCTTCTTGGAGCATTAAAGTCTCATGCTCCGAAATTTTCATTTTACCTTTATCTGATGATTTGGGATATTGGGTAAAGGTATCGAACTGCTAGGTATTGGTGTAGGAATACTTAGTTTTGGCGAAGGAATACCTTTGATATCTAATTGGGCTAATTTCAATATTAATTGATCCATAAGTGTTTTATTGTCTTCTCCTAAATGAAATTTGGTTTTATTTAATTCTGGAGGAGGTTTAAATAAAACAGCTTTCGGTATAGGAGGCTTACTCCCTTAGGTTGGGGAGTGACTAACCTTTATATTCGTTCAGCTTGTTTGCCTAAAGATTGCATATATAGGTTGGTGTAATTATTTTGTTCCACAATATGAGATATTAATTCTTGTATCTTTCCCATATCCTTGGGTACAACTTTATAAGGTGTTGCAATAATTTCATATAAGGATTGTGGTGGTTCTCCTTTTATACTTGGAGTTTTTGCACCTTTTAAGATAATACTTTTCTCAGGTGGATGTGTACTAGAAGTAGTAGTTCCATCTGTGCTTACATATGTTTTTTCTTCAATTGTTTGAATATTAAACTAAGGAATTTGAATATTATATTGAGTACAAATTTCTTGCAACCAGATAAAGAATCCTTTTGTTACTCTTTCTTTCTTTAGATATTTATTGTATTTTTTATGAAGTAATTCTATTAATCTGGGTTGGAATGCTTTTAGGTACCATTCCCTAATATATATATATATATTATATGAAAATTTATATTGTATGAGTTGGACCGCATTTCTACATATACGGTCCAGAAAATGTAAAGCATCCATCTTAAATATAGATGCAAGTAGGTGTTCCTTCTAAAAAAATGGAAACTAAAGGTCCAAAAGTTTTCTTACTAGAATTACTATTTCTAGTTTTTAAAATTTATTTATTTGTTCTTATTCGTGATCTCCATGTTAGAGATTACATGTCCTTAAAAATGAAGTCTTAATATCCATCTCAAAATTAGGTTTATTAAGAGGCCTGCATTTCTACATATGCAGGCTTGGCCGCATAGAAACTGAGTCCATATTATATTTATCTTGCTATTGCATAGCTATATGCTCGTGGGTAATAGCTTTGGAAACCTCTTCTTTTTGGATAGTTCAGTGGGGAAGAGTCCCCTACTGTGATAGGAATAAAACTCAAGATGTTATGCAATGTCAGTCAACATGCTACAAAGGCCGATGCGAATGCCCATTGTTATTGACAAGGTTTTTTCCATGGCTTCAACAATGAAAAAAGAAAAAAGAGAGGCTTTCCCACCACGGTCCACTCCCCATGAGACATGAAAATTTGAAGAAAATATACCCATGAGCTATAAAGAACGATGACACCACCTTAGGCAGCCTCTTTGTTATAAAAGTAGCATTGGAAGACTTATTAATCCACTAAGCAGAGAGAGAGAGAGAGAGAGAGAGTGAGTGGGGTTATCAATGAGAGAGTTCGAAAGGGCATACAAAAGAAGAGGTTCCTTTGGCTTTATCCATTAAATTTAGTAGTTTACTTGAAGGAATAAGTTTGTAACCTTATACTATTAAAGTAACGTGGACCTCAAAACTTCTCTAGAAGAGAGTGTTGTGTCATTGGAGAACCTTCTATTTGATAATCTAGACATCGGGATATATCAAGGGGAACAAAAAAAAAAAATCAAATCCTAAAAAAAGTGTATTTTTGTAACAAGTTATCTGAACTGTTTTTTATAGATATACATGGGCTGTATCATTTTTAAAATTTTAAATTGTATAACTTTGAATAAAAATAGATTTTAAAGCTACATCTTCAAACAAATATTAGAGGTATGCCTTTACATCTAGGAGGTTGCCTTATAAAGACCTCACCCATACTAAAAAGACGGGCCCTTTTCAAACCTAGGCTTAGAAACATATGATATCTCCTACCCTCTTGAAGACGATGAAGCCCAGAACCAACTGGTTGATGAGCCCTGTAGACACAGTACACGGTCCACCGCTCATGTTGACAAGAACATGTGAATATTGCTGCAAAAGTCATCCAAAAACATATATTTCTTTGGAAAATTTGACATTTTTAGGTTAGGAGGTGTGGGAATGTCTTGAGTCCTAAGAAAGCTCGTAGGAAGTAAATCGTAGGTTTGAGGAATATTTTTGTGAGTGTGAAAATCCTTACCTTTAGAGAATCATTATTTTGCAGTATTTGACTTATTAAGAAGTAAGATGGTGATGGGTCGTATTTCTCTTTTAAGTAGGAAGATAGAGATGACTCCCATATGATTCTCATTTCGAGTCCTTTTTCCTTTTCTAGAAATAGTGCTATGGAGAGAGAGAGGGTTAAAAAAAGGTATAAAGAAACTTTGGTTGCAAAGACACACCAATTAAGAAGTTGAACTTGTGTTATTTGATTCTCTTAGGTAACAATTATTTTGTAATTTTCTTTCTATTGTGTAATAAAAAGATTGTCGACCAGCTTTGTCTATGGATGTAATCACAATTGTGATGAACCGCATAAAATATTTGTTGTCTATCATTTTTACTTGTTTTGTGATTTTTTACTTGTGCTGCTTGCTTGCTTATGACTATTTGATTTTTCTCACTCTTTACTTACAAAAATGAATTCATCGGGATTTAGAGCTTCTGCCCAACACAAGTGGTATCAAAATCAAGTTTAGTGTTGCCATGAAGGTTTCAAACACGAAGTTCGATGGCAAAAACAACACTAAAAAATCTGGTATGTCAATATTCAGGACTTTCTAACGCAATAAGGTTGGCAAGAAGCATTGAAAGGAAAGTAAAAAAAACTAGAGTCCATGTCAGATGAGGATCGAGAAGATTTAGGTTTGAGGATATAACATCATAAATGAGGATTCGACAACAAGCCTATTGATGCAGATCAAGAATGAGTCGATTAGAAATTTACTTTAATTATTTCTATTTTTAGAAGTTATGGGAGTATTTTATTTTTGTTTTGTTAGGGTCCAATTGTTAGTAATAGGTTTATAGGTTAGTTTGATAAATTTTTTTTTTATGAGTCCGTTTGAAATTTTTAATACAGTGAATTTGTTTTAGAAGGATAAGTCATTTCTTTTTTATAAGACCAATTTCTCCTTTTTGCAAGAGTGGGCGATCTTTAGGGAGGCTCACCATCAAACGGGAGGTTACCAATTTTTTTTGTCATCACGTAGGGACTTATCTTTAGAAGGGTATGTGGCTAGGATTTGTCTTGGAAAGGCTGAGTTAGGAGCTAACCTTAACTCAGCGCTTAGTGCAACATCCAAATCTGACTTATTGTGATGGTGGCAGTGAGTTGGACAATGTTTTCAAGAACCGTTCCAGACACACGTCTGAGTTGGGAGCCTTATGGTCGAGAGATTGATCTAGTTAAGTTTGAAGAAGAACTAATAGGTTTGGATCTTCAATTGGAATTATTATTTCAAAGTGATCTCATCTTTGATGAAGGTCCCATTTTTTATGAAGAACAAGATGAAAGTAGAGAAATTGGCCATGAAGCAGTAAAGATAACTAACTTTCTCATCAATAGATAGATCTATGAGCAAGATATCGACCCAAACCCAGAGGAGATTGAGCTTATACAATATTTGACGAAGAAAAGATGGACTCAATGGAGAATCAATAAGTGAAATTGGTTTGACCATTGAATATGGTGCTCATCTCAAACATGCATATGCGGTTTTCCCTATGGTTAAGTTTGAGTAAGTTCAGCAAGTTTATACTTCTGAACAGGCTCTATCGACATACAATGACCATTTTCTCAAGAACTTCTCATTTTCAATGCACAATCGTTGTGTTTTGATTAGTCGGTAACACACGTGTCAGGATTGTATTTACAATATTCGTGTTGAAGAAGGTTGCGAGACTAATACAAATTCATCTTAGCACATTTAAAATTCGGAGACGAGTTTTATCCAACCAAGGGAGAATGATGCAGATCAAGAATGAGTCAATTAAAATTTTATTATTTTATTTTTATTTTTATTTTTAAAAGTTTTTTAGTGTATTTTATTTTTATTTTTTTGGGGTCCAATTGTTAGAAATAACTTTTTAGGTTGGTTTGATAAAGTGCTTTTTTTATCAGTCCTTTCGAAAATTTTAATATCTTGTGTTTGTTTTAGAAGGATAAGTCATTTCCTTTTGATAAGGCCACCATCTCCTTTTTGCAAGAGTGGGCTTATCTTTAGGAAGGCTCACCGTCAAAGGAAGGTTACCAATTTTTTTATCATCTTGTGTGGACTTTTCTTTAGATGGGTACATGGCTTAGATTTTTCTTGGAGAGGCTGAGTTGGGAAACGTTTAGAGAGTGAATAAAAGAGAACATAAATGTAATGGTTCTTGGTGATGCTTGACGTGAATAAAAAAAAAGTGATCTTCTGTTGATCATGTAGAGAGAGAGAGAGTGGCCCTTTGTAGGTATTTTTGGTTCCCTCTTGTACCCGTGGGTGTGTAGCGAAGGACTCGGATCCACACGTTTTGTTATCTTCTTACTGATTTATTCTCTAATTTTTATTTCTGTCTAAGACACGGTTGTGTTTGCTGGGTGCTGGTCACCGGTAGTTTCCAGTTGCGTCACCTATAGTCAAAGCTTGAGAGCCTATATATGATGAAGTCCCTCACGAATCAACTGTATTTGAAGCAATAGTTACTAAACTCTGTGTATGATTAAAGGTATTGATACCTTAAGGCCTTTAAATCAATTTAATACAATTATTTGTCAATTATTGAGTATTGATGTTTAGATGGAAGACAAGAATAAGGCCACTATCATACTTTCTTTGATAAGGCCATTATCATGCTTTCTGTTCTCTTTTATTTGTATGAGCATCTTGTTATAATGTTGCATTAAAATGTCATAAAGATGGAAGATGTGACCAAAACCCTTCTCTTGAACGATTTTAAGGAGAGACTTATACTGCTAAACTGCGTATAGAAGTTTTTGTGGTTAGAGGGAGGTTGGTAGAGAGAAAACAAAGGAAAAAAGATAAGCCAAATCCCGATCGAAATCTAGATCAAATAAGAGTCATGTTTGATGCTATTAATGTAAGAAAAATTAGCATTAAAGAACGATTGTGAAATGCCCAAAAAGAAGGAAAGTAGAGCATTTGATGCGACCAATAGTGTTGATGGAAACTTGAAAAATAGAACATGTAATGTATTATCATTCTTGACTCGTTTTAATTACTCCAAAGACTCATGGAGTCGTGGATTCTTGATTTGGGTGTTTCATATGTGCCCTCATGGGGACCGGTTTATCACTCATGTGGTCCAATTTTAATGGGGATTGGCATGACTTGTAATACGATTAATATATAGGCAGTTAATGTCAAGACTTATGATAGACTTGTGAGAACATGACTAACATAAGACAAATTTCAGATTTGAAAAGTAATCTTATCTCTTTGGATGCCTGAGGCTCCAATGACTACAAATTTGTTAGAGAAGTTAGAGCCTTGAAAGTTCTAAAGGTTACCCTAGTTTTGACGAAAGACAAGAAGATTGAACCGAATTTGCAAGTGCTACTTGGGAATATTGTCACGAACAAGAGAGATTTGATAGAACTGAACAAATACCAGCTGATCAATGGCATGAAGAAGTGCAAGTTGGACATTTGTGAGCATTGTATCTATGTGAAGCAGTGTAGCGTGCAATTTCATATCTCTATGCATACTATGAAGAAATTTTTTAGTATGTCGATTTAAATGTATGGGACCCTCCATTAGTTATCTCAAAAAGAAGGATCTCTTTGCGTCATTTTCTTCATAGATGATTTCTCAATGAAGGTGTGTACACTTTGAACAAGAATCAGGCATATTTAACACATTCAAAGCATTAGAAAGCCAAAGCAAAAATAGACTAGGAAGGAGATCAAATACTTCAGGATTAATAATGGTGGAGAGTACACTTTGGCAAAGTTTGTAAATTCTTACAAGAATGAAATAATTATTCGTCACTACACTATAAAAATGTTGTAACATAATGGAGCGTGCATGAACATGATAGTTGTAGAGAAGGCCTGTATGAAGGCCAATAGCATGTTGAGTAACGTCAATTTGTAAAATGACTTATGGGCAAAGTAAATTAGCACATGTCATCTCATCAACAAGTCACTATATACAACAACATATTGTGTAGACGCTCCCACCTAAGGGAATTCCTAGATAACCAGACCCTTAAACCATAAGGCCTGGACCCAGTCGCCTTCTGGACTTGGTTGGGACCACATTAGGTTATTTATTCATTGTACTCCCCCAAAGTATCATGGAGCCCCATCTTTAGTCAGACACTCAATTCACCTAACCTGTCTAATTAAGTCAAATCTTGCTTAATTAATTTAAATTCACCCTAAACGTATCTTGAAACCTTCCTAAATTACCTAAACCTAGATTAGTATATTCCCAACCTTAGATGAACTTAATTAGCCCCTAATCTCCCTAATTACCCAAATTTAAGATTAAAGGACATGAATAGAATGCTTTCAAACTCAAATGAGGACCATGTGAAAATTGACCACCCAAAAGCAACCATAACGATCAAAATCTAGCAAAAAATTAACATGCAAGAAGGTGGCAGGACAACCAGCACAATCGAAAGCCCAATCAACGCAACGACACAAAGAGCATCATTAGAGATGCGAATCACGTTGTTAGGTCGTCGATGAGTCATAAAACGATAAAGATTGAGTAATGTAATCCCAATGATGAATATAAATGATTTTGTTTCTAAATTCTATGATTCTTGGCTGATTTTGTGTTTGAAATCCCAGGTATTGGAGTCTTTGAGTCCATGTTGCCCCGTTCACTATTTTACCCATAAAACTAAGAAATTCTTAGCCCTAGTTCCTTGTAGCTTAATGAACTCTAGAGGCCTCTGAAACTTTAGAGGACCATGACCCAAGCCTTCTAAGCCTTAAGTTAATGTAAAACCCAAAGAATCTCACATATATATCTTAGAATGAACCCTAGGATGCACTAGCTCTCTTCGCATGTTCCTAGTCAAGTTCAAAATAACCTTGATTGAAAGTAAATTGTACTTCAAGTCATTTCAAAAGACCTTAATAGGAATCCTCTTTACCTGATCTGAGCCCCAATGCCAAGTGTTGGGCCTAAGTGTCCACCTTAATCAAGTTAGCTCTTTTCCATGCTTTTCATTTTTGCTACTCATAGTTGGTTTCTATTTCTAAGGATGTTCAAACTTCATTTGATTTCCAAAACTCCTTATATGCTTTTCTTTGGTTTTTTAAAGAATATATAGTCGAGGCTGCTAGCAGAGTACAAAAAAGGGGATATGGGGCCAACCTCATGTAGACTATGTTTTGATAGAACCCAACTTCTTTATAATTTTCCAAATTTAATTTAGTTTCACGCAAATTGAGGTTGACACATCGAGCCATCTCCCCCCAGACTTTTACATATGAACAACTGGTAAACCTGCTGATTTTTATCATTTTAGAATTTTTTGTTGTCTTATGTATGTTAATGTGAATGTTGATAACTTGAGTCCGAGATTGAAGAAGTATATTTTTCTTGGTTATGCGGATGGAGTTAAAAGTTATAATTTATGGTATCCAGACATCAGGTTTTGTCATATCAGTTTGATGAATCTATCATGTTCAAGCACAATCATAAGGGTGCAAAAAAAGGCAATTACAACAGTGGTGATGCCTTCGAGGTGGAGCTTAAAGCTCCAAAAGATGCTTTAAAAATGTGCTATAAAATCCTTGTTAAATATTGGAGGAGAATATTGACCCTGAGGATATCGTTGAACCTACTCCACATGAGGAAGAGCCTCCGATTAGAAAGGGAAAGAGATCCAATAAGAGAGTAGATGTGGTACAGTTTTGATGACTCGATAACTTATACATTAATTGTTATAAACCAAGATCCATCCACTTTTGGGTAAGGCACATAAAATGTTAACAGTATTAGGTGGGGGTGATGTTGTAAATCAAGAGTTGGAGTCTCTTCAGAAAAGTCATACTTGGGATTTCTTGAAGTTGCCCAAAAGTAAAAGAGCCATTGGATGTAAATGAGTTTATAAGAAGAAATAAGACTCAATTGTGTTTGGTGGTGATTGGTTCAAGGCACAATTGTTGCGAAAGGCTATACGCAGAGGGAAGGTATTGGCTACAATAGGATCTTCTCTTTGATTGTGAAGTACAAGTCTATTTTGGTATTATTAGCTATGGTTGCATTATTTGATTTGGAGTTGGACCAACTTGATGTTAAGACTGTGTTCTTGCATGGAGAATTGGAGGAAAAAATTTATATGACACACCTTGAAGAGTTTGTGCTCAAAGGAAAAGATAGGATCATATCTGTAAAATGAGGAAGTCATTGTATCGGCTAAACAATCTCTTAAGCAATGGTACAAACGTTTTGATACTTTCATGACTAGACACCAGTATGTCAGACATAAGTATGGTCCTTATCATCATCAACAAAGCCTTTTACCAACTAATTGCGGATGGCTACACCAATCTTAGCCCGCTATTCTGCTCTAGTAAGAGTCATACCCGTACTGAGGCCATAAGTACCCTTACTGAGGCCATAAGTACCCTTATCTTTTCTCACTACTTTCAACCATGTCCTTTTTGACCTACCTCTTACCTTTTTTGAGCTTTTCAGAACTAACTCTGAACTCCTAACAAGTGTACTGGGTTTATGCCACACACGGCTAACCTACCTAAGTCTACTTTCTCTTATCTTATTGCTCAAATATCTCTTATCTTATTGCCTATTAGAGCCACATCTAAATTCTTTTGAATATATTCATTTGAATTCTATCCCTTCATGTCTTGTTGCTTATCCTTCTCAACATCCTCATCTTAGTTATACTCATTCCATAGGCATATTGTTTTTTGACCGCCCAATATTTTGTCATATAAAGAGACGTTGGACCCACAACTATCCTATAGAACTTTCCCTTCAGCTTCATTGGGATTCGATAAAACTCTGGTCGTGCATTTTAAAAGTCAGTCTGATAATTATGTCTATTTTAAGAGATTTTATTGATGGTTTATTTATCGATTTATTGCTCTATATGGATGATATGTTTATTGTTGCAAAGGGTTCTTCAAAATTTTATGGCATGACTCGGCTTGGTTGAGAATTTGAGATAAAAGATTCGGTTTGATCAAGAAATTTTTTGCCTTGGAACTATGTAGAGAAAGAAAGTTTGGAAAATTGTGACTATCTCAGAAGAATTACATTGAGAAGGTCGTCTGATTTAGGATGGAAAATTCAATATTTATAAGTTATCTTATTAAACATTTCACATTATTGGCAACATTATCTCCGTGTATAGACACCGAAGAGGACTATGTGTTCGTGTTCCCTATGTAAGTGCAATTAGAAGCCTCATGTATGCGAGATACTTTACACTAGTGTAGATATTTTGCATGTCGTTAGTGTTGTTAGTAAGTATATGACTAATCCCGAAAAGGAGCATTGGCATATGGTGAAATGAATATTGCATTTATGTTAGATGTGAATTTGGTATTTTAATAGTAGCAACAAGTTCGAGACAAGGTATTTTTGCTACTGATGTTGATTTTGTTGGTAATTTAGATTGTAGATAATCTACTACATGTTATGTATTTACACGTATAAGAACTTTGATCAGTTGGAGGTCAATACTACATGTCCTAGTTGCCTGGTTTACGATGGAAGTAGAATACATAGTATTATAGAAGTACTGAAATAAGTCAATTGGCTTAGAGGGCATGTAAGTAATCTAGGCTACAACAAGACGGAACTTCTAATGTGATAATCAGAGGGTGATGAAGAAGAACATGATCTATTACACAAGGATGAAATATATTGATGTCAGGTGTCATTTTAGTGCGAGAATAACTGATGGTGATGCTTTGTTACGGACCAACACCAAGAAGAATATAGTAGAAGTTCAAATTGTGCTTAGATTTGTTTAATGTGTTGCCAAGGTGGGAGCTTGTGCGGCAGAGGGTTGATAAAGATCTCTTTTGGAATTCAAGCCACGCTAAATACTCGCTGGAATGTCTTGTACCCTAATAAAGCATCCTACATTAGTATGTTCTTGGTTTCCTATTTTCTTGGGGTTGATTTAGGTCTTCAAGTGAATCCTAAGATTTGTTGAACAACTTCCCAATTTTGTGGAATTGGAATCTTAACTTTTAGATAATCGATATTTTATATATTTGACTTATTAAAAAGTTGGATGGTGATAGATGCATTTATATTTTTGATAGGAAAACAGAGAAGACCCATACGTGAGTCCGAATCCTAAGTTTTATGAAACAGCTTCCCAATTTTGTGGAATTGGAATCTTAACTTTTAGGTAATCGATATCTTACTTTTGACTTATTAAAAAGTAGGATGGTGATAGATTTATTTATATTTTAGATAGGAAAACAGAGATGGCCCTTGCGTGAGTCTCTTTTTGGGATATTTTTTCTCTCTATAAATAGCTACTATTGTAGAGAAAAAGGGTTAAATAAGGTGTAGAGAGACTCAAGGTGTAGAGAGAATAAGTGCAAAGAGAGGCTAATTAAGAGATTGAGCTTGTGCTATCTAGTTCTCTCAGGTAAGAGTGATGTTGCATTTTTTTTTTTTTGCATAATAAAAAGATTGTCATCTATCTTTGTGCATAGATGTACTCACATCTATGAAGAAATAAGTAGTACTCAGATCTATGAATAAATAAGTAAAAACCTTTCTATTCATTTTTTTCTTGATTTGCAATTTTTAATTGTGCTTGTTATTTGCTTTTGCTTTCTTATGGACATTTTTTTCTTGCTCTTTACTAAACATCAACCCATCAAGTTTTGGAGTTTTTGCATATATTAAGAGGCTTCCTAAAGCCTTAATAAGGAAATTAAGTAAGAAATTGACATAGATTCAAGAGAAAATGATTTTGGGGATTAAGAGGAATTTGATGCTACTGATGAGGGACTGGAAGGCTTTCATGCTGGCTGATAATGACTGGGAAAAAATTTATTCAATCAATTGTTCCTAAATGTATTGAACATCAATCAAGATAAAAAGGCTCAAATTTCTTTACTTCACCACCTCTCTGCACGGTCCGTCCCAGCTCTTTTTCCCCCTTTATTTTTCTTTTATTTTCATTATATTCGACCTGAAAAAAGTCATGATTAGGCTTGGGCCAGGGGACCTTTGGCCCAGTCCGAGCCCGAGCTTGCCCCATAAAGACCTGGCCCAGGCTAGTTACTTTTGTTCCTTGCTTCACAAATGACAACTTAGTGAATAAATTACATCAAATCGAATTGTTGCCAATTTTGTGCCAATATTTTTATCGAAATCCAATATTTGGTGAGAACCCTATAAAAGACAACCATTCTTAGTCATCTCCAAGCCTAGCATAAAAAATATTTATCGCTAGTTTATTCTTTCTCTAATAGGAACATAATTCTTTACATTGAGTTTGTAAAAACACATCAAAATAAATAAATAAATAAATAAACACGAGAAAAAGTCAATATAAAGAATTATGTGGTGGCTTAGTTTGGCTTTCTACTACAGTTCTTTAGATATATTATAACTTTCATTACTCCATAAAAGTCAATTTTATTGCTCTAAATGCCTTATTTGCTTAAAGTGTTGCATTTCCTTTATCTGTCCCGTTATTATCTTCTAGTCGATGGTTTGCATTTCTTAGATGGAAGCAACAAAGAATAACTAAAACAGAGGTTGAAATCACAATTATGCCCCCAAAATCAAATACATAGCCAAAGAAATAGGTTTGAGCTAGAAATGTTTTGCCTGCTAGAACGCTATTAATACTTTAGCCTCGGCACATAACTCTGTGTTGTTATAACCTGATATTTTGTTATGGTTGCAGCATGCTATTATGGTTGTTAAAAATTACTTTCTTCTTGTTACAATATTTTTTTTTTTTGGGTAATTTAGTGGGAAAGTGAGGCCCCTATCCGTTTTTCAAGTAGATTAGGAGTTAGCCTTTTTGAAGGAATTAGTAGAGTAGTATTAGTGGTGAGAATGGAAACCACAACGTGAAATTTGTGATATCAAGGGTTTCATATTCAGGATACTTTCATTAGGCCGGAGGTGTCCTTTATACATGTGTATGGAGAGGTCAATGAAGAAGCAGATGCATTAGCTCTAGGCATCCAGTTGTTCATAGATTCCCTACTCTCTTGATTGCTACTTTGTTTTGTATTTAGCTCATCCATAGTCACCTATTTTTCTAATAAAAGATACATGATATCTTTCAACCAAAAGAAAAAGGGAAGAAGAATAAGAACAGACAAATTCGTCTACTTTCATTTTATCAAATATGATTTGGCGTCTGATTCTTATATTTTCATTTAAGTGCTTTCAGCTGATTAGCCTTTCTATTTGTGCCTCTTACGCCTGATTATAGGCTTAATTATGCTTTTCTTTCTAATTATCGAATTAAAAAATGGTTATAGTTTATTGCATTTGATATGAGGCGACATAGTTCCAGATAAGCACCTTTGTCGTCAAACATCCATCTTCAATATGGATGTAGAAATGTGTTGTTCCCACCAAAACTTAAAATGGAGGATGTTAAAAAAAAGGAAAAACATTATATAATTATTATTTTTTTATACTCACATTCACCATGGTGAAATCTCAAGATTTTTGGATCTGAAATCCATCTCTAAGATGAATTTTGGTGTGAGGACTCACATAAATGGATGACTCGGTGGACTCAATGAAACCTTATTCATAATCAAATGCAAATGGCATGATTTGCTTGGCAAACAAGAATGGCCCTTCTAACAAATGCATGCTTTTCTTTTATGCAGGAATGAAGCGGCCAGGATCGATAAGATTGTCAAGAGGGTTAAAGTTGAGCTCAATCACGTACCCTATCATGTGGCCGAATACCCGGTTGGAGTAGATTCACAAGCTGAGGACATAGTGCAAATGCTTAAATCAAGAGATACTGGAGCACGAATAGTCGGGATCCTTGGGCCAGAGGGGATCGGGAAGACCACCATTGTTAAGGCCGTCTACAATCGCATCGTCAATTTCTTTGACGCCACTTCTATCATCCTAGACATCAGGAAATCAACACCCATAATTCAACTGCAAAACCAACTTTTGCGCGAGATCACAAAGAATGAGAAAATGCAGGTGGCAAACGTAGGCAGTGGAGTCACATTGATCAGAGAGAGAATAAAAGATAAGAAAGTGTTAGTGATTTTAGATGGTGCCGAGAGTAGAGATCAAATCAAGGCATTGGCTTGCAAGAAAGAATGGCTCCATCGTGGGAGTAGGATTATAATCACTTCTAGAAAAAAGGAATTGTTGAATGTAGAGAATGAGATTTATAAGGTGAAAGAGTTGGATGCGGCGCAATCTCTCTCACTGTTTTGTCAACATGTATTTGGGACAGAGGAACCAGGAGAAGGTTTTGCTGATATCTCTGAAGGTATAGCTTCGGCCGCCCGAGGGATACCTGAAGTTATTAAGAAATTTAGCAACCAGTTGATCAACACAAAAAACATGGATGAGTGGGAAGAGATATTGAAAGAAGCGATGAAAATGGATTAATGGTCCACGAATGTTTTGTGGATAAAAGCTATTCATATGGTTTGAAGGTGGATATTTGGAAGATACTAGGGGCTATGACACTTCTTAGTTTGTTGTTGTTGTCATTGTGTTCATTCTTTTACACAAAAAGAGCGCCATTGCCATAAATATACGACCATTTCAAGAGATTCTTCATTCTTTTATACAAAACCGAGCCATTGCCATTGCCATTGCCATAAATATATGACCATTTCAAGAGATTCTTCTTCTTCTTCTTCGCTTCTTAAAAAAATTGGGGCAAAAAAAGAACTTTTATCCAAATGTATTTTAGGCTTCTCTATTTCTTACTGTCATTCTTTACTACTCTATGCGAAACCTCTATTCACTTTCAAAACCCTCTTCAATATCTTTCTCTTACACCTCAACCCCTTTCAAGCTTCATGTCACCATCTAATCCCATGACTTCTTGAATTTATTGCATCATACGTCTTACCCCTTCTCTCTCAACATTTAAGGAAAAAGTTTATGTAAGCGGCAATTTTTATTATATAAAAGTTTGGTACACCATAAAAATCCACTCTAAAAAATGGTTTTGATGTTGAAAAACTATAGCACAGTATTTATTTAATCTGTCCATTTCCAAAATTTCAAGTTTTTTTATATAATGTTCTATTTCTGCCTTTAACCCATGTTCAAAATCTATGCCCCGTTGAAACCCTTCTCTCCGCCACGTTCTCTACCCCTACCTCATTACTCTCCTTACCCCATTCGTCTAGCTCTCTCTCTTCTTGAATGGAGAGAAGGGGTAGGTAGAGATAGGGAGAGAAAAGGTCGTGGTAGAAGGAAAAGGAGAGGGGTTTCAACGGGTCATGGGGTTGTGGATGTTTGAGAGAGGAAAAGACCATGGATCTAGACTATATATTAAATGCGATATGAGTGAACATCAAAGGGTTTCAATGAAGGATGCAGAGGTCAACAAAACGATGGTAGGGAGATTGGTATTAACTAGCTGATCAAGTTGTTCAACAAGGTGTTAAAAATAAATAAAATATCTGACAAATAGATGAAAAATATTGTGGTGCCTATTTACAGGAACAAATGAGGCATACAAAATTGTGTAAACTATCAAAGGATCAAAATGATAAGCCACATTATAAAGCTTTAAGAGAAATTGATTGAGCCATGACTAATGCATAAAACAAGTGTATCAGGAAATCAATTCGGTTTTATGCTAGGGAGGTCAACAACCGAAGCTATTTTTTCACTTAAGAAATTGATTGAGAAGTTTAGGGAAAAGACCTCCATATGATTTTTATTGATCTAGAGAGAGCTTATTATAAAGTACCTCAAGATTTGATTTGGTGGGTGTTGGAAAAGAAATGAGTCTCTAGATACTACATCGACTTTGTAAGAAATATATACGATAGAATGCTAACTAGTATACGAACAACTAGTCGAGAGACAAGTGAGTTTTCAATGACAATAGGTTTACATTAGGGGTTAGCATTTTAAGTTCATACATCTTTATCTTAATTATGGACGACTTAACTAGACACCTACAAGATAAGGTACTGTGGTGCATGTTGTTCGCGGATGATACATTTTTTATTAATGAGACCTGAGATGACATCAATCGAAGTTTGAATTTTGGAGAGATGCTTTAGAAACTAAAGGTGTTAAAATTAGTTGGAATAAAATAAAGTATATGGAATGCAAGTTTAGTAATAATAGAAGTAGAGATGAGGAATTAGTTAAGATTAAGGACTAGAAAATACCCAAAATACTACACTTTCCATATCTTGGGTTGATAATCCAGGAAAATGGAGATATTAAGCACTATGTCGCACATAGAATTAGAGCTAGATGAGCGAAGTGGAGATGTGTAACCGAAATTTTATATGATCGCCACATACCAATAAAGTTGAAGGGCAAGTTCTATAGGATAGTTGTGAGACCAACTTTGCTATATAAGATGGAATGTTGACAGCCAAAAAACAATATACTCATACAATGAGTGTAGCGGAGATGAGGATGTTGAGATGGTTGAATGACAAAACAAGAAAGGATATAATTTGAAATGAATACATTTGAAATAATTTTGTGTAGTACCAACGAGTGATAAGATACAAGAGAGTAGACTTAGGTGGGTCAGCCATGTGTGGTGCAAACCCAATAAAATACCTATTAGGAGTTAGTTTGAATAGAAAGCTAAAAAAAAGCAGGGGTAGGTCCAAAAAGACAAGATTGAAAACAGTGAGAAATTATGTGGGGACTTATGGCCTCACTAATGGTACGACATTTAACGGAATAGAATGGTAGCCCAAAATTCATGCAGTCGTTCCCAATTAGTTGAAAAAAGGCTTTGATGATGATGATGTCGTTGTGGATGTTTATAGGGAAATGGATTAGTAATAAAATAAAAGTTGAACTTGTAATATGGACCGCTAAAATATAAGGGAGGGGTCTAATGCCCTATTATTAAAAGAACTCGGGATGAAAGTTTACTAAATAGGGGATAAGACTCTTTTTTCCCTATTTTCAAAAAAGAAAAAAAATAAAAATACAAGGATTTTGACACTTGGATCTCTTCCTTCAACAATTGGATATCCTTGGTTCAATCTTGAGAGTTTAACATATAATTTTGGAATAAATAATTCTTTGGATTATCTCAAAAATCTATTTTCATATCTAATTATAAAATTTTAAACTCAAAAAATGGTTAAAATCTAGTAGATCTATAAACATATAAATTTTTTAAAAATGGACGGTCTAGATAATGTGTTCGAAGATGCACTATTTATGGGATACAAAATCTATTTTTTTCCATATTCATACATCTCATTGTCGAGATGATCAATTAGATGGTTTTTTAATATTAAAACAATATTTTCTGATAGATTTTTGAGGTGCATATGTAGTTATATATTTTAAAGTTGCAACCTTATATAAACTTTGCTTCCTCCCGGACATGGACATCAGAGGAGCTTCACAACCATATACCCGTGACGGCTCTCAATCTCTTCATGGACTTCTTTCCCTGCAAAAGTTACTTCTCCGTGATATTTTTAATGAAGAAAATCCAAACATAAATGATGTTGATAGATGTATTAATGTTATCCGGAATAGGATTCGGTCCAAGAGAGTTCTTATGATATTGGATGATGCTGATCATGAGAAACAACTCGAGAAATTGGTTGGTAAACGGGAATGGTACTGTCCTGGAAGTAGGATTGTCGTCACCACCAGAAATGAACATGTATTGAATGTGTATAAGATAGACAAGAAGAGCTTAAAGTATTGGATCACACTCAATCCCGTAAACTTTTCAGTAGGTATGCATTTGGGATGGATGAACCAGTAAGGAAATACATGGAGCCATCAGAGGATGTGATATCCAGTGCTGGTGGGTTGCCATATCAAATTTTAGAGCGAAAAACCATATCAAATTCTAGATAGAGAAACTATCTCAAAATTTTTATAAATACACTATCTCAAATTTTGAGTGTTAGACAGAGAAAGCATATAAAAATTTTAGAGGGAGAGAAATTGTATCAAGTTTTCTTACCAAACAATGGACATGGAAGTCATTACAAGGAATCCATGACAAAAATCCTTTATATTGAAAATCCATAGATTTTTTTAGGATTTCACTATCTAAGATTCTTAATTTCCTCCTATCCAAACCGGGCCTAAAGAAAAAAGTATATATAAGGTATTGATCTTATACTATACGGGTAAGGTATACCTAAGAAACCTACTAGTGAAGGTTGTTCCTATGTTGGAAGACCCTCAAATCGATCATCCTGACCTCGATGGATTTTCTAGTCTTAAAAATAGTTCATCTTTTAATACATTATTTGGACCGTCTATTTTCAAGATTTTCAAATATTTATAGATCTGCTTGATTGTCATCGTGTCTGGAGCTTTATAACTCAAAGGCAACGATAGATTTTCATATCTTTGCAATACAGCACCGAAACTGCATTTTTAATGCAGTTTTGAGGCTCACTTTACTTCAATAGTATAAGGTTGATACCTTGTACAAACCTCACCAAAAGAAAAAAACAAAAAGATCCAAACACCAAAAACTTTTGTGGCCACCGACATCATCCACCGCCTTTTTATAAAGGCAAAAATGGTGAATTGGGATGTGGAATTTGGGTCACTCTTCTTGTGGCAACTCTAAGTTGGGGTGAAAAATCACTATTTCCTCACTAATCTTAAAAGAAAAAGAAGCATAGTCATTTTCTAGTACCGGGAAGCACATGCAAGAGGGCCCTCTAGAAACTTCATTGTTTGTTTGTGCTCTTTTTGTTTTTAAAAGTTTTTCTCTTACTCTTTTCCGTTGTCCAATCGTTAAGATGCTGCCTTCAACGGTTCATCTCCCTAAAGAAGGATCATTAAATTACACAGAATAGTCTACATCGGATCCAGATCCGGATCCTAATAGTGGGCACATTTTGTAATTAACAAAAAAAAGCACAAAAATAAGGAAATGAAGGTGAAAAATCAAAAAGTCAACAACGAGAAGCTGCTTAGATGCTTCCTCTTAAAAATAGTAAATAATAATAAAGAATGCCTCCACCCACTGGTGCTTGACTTCACAAAAGTAGCGGTAGACTTCTTGAATTATTCCATTAATTAAATAGCATGACGAACGCTTAGATCAGTCCTGTCTCTTTCTTGCCAGAATTTTTATGTGCATTTAAAAAAGGGCAAACTTTATGTAGAGATTTGGTTCTAAACAATCCAATTAAAGACTACTTCAAAACTTTTTTTGATGTCCAAATATCTTCAGATTGATCATCTAGACATCAAATTGGTTGACATCAAAATGGATGGACATGAGAAAAAAAATGGATTTTAAGTTTTGAAAATAGTGCATCTTGTGACGTATTTTTCGACCGTCAATTTTCAAGATTTTCAAGTTTTCATGAATATGCTTGATTTACACTATTTTTTATGCTTTAAATATATAACTAAAGATGAAAATATAATTTGAGGCTATCACATGAATTTCCAATAATAAAACTATATTTTTTTAAACTATCTATAGGTGGGATCTAATTTGATTGTTTAGAGCCCTGGTTCTACGCAAACCGCAACCTTTAATAATAGATATAAGGGATATAAAAGCAAATGCATATCATGTCACATGATAGAAGTTAGGTTGGTACGGGTAAAGAATATTATCTCTCTTATGTAAGGTCATGAACATCTGCAGCCATTAAATGTGAAATGGGAGAATCCAATGTGCCGATGTACTCAAAGTTTAATAAATTTTTACTCAAACTTTGTGAGACATTCTAAATTACCCCATTATAAATTTTAGGGTTAGAGGAATTGTGAACTTCTTTATGGATATAATAGAAGTTTTCGTTATGGAAAACGCATAGCTAGAAGATATTTCTCTTAGGCGGTAATTATGCACATATTTAAAAATAAGATATAAATATTTTATAAAAAAAAAAAATTGATTTTGAATTCTTGAAAGCCTAGGTCCGCCAAATTAATAGCCTATGTTCAGAAAATAAAATTTTCCTCCATTAAGTTACCTCATCGCAGATATTATCACAGCAGGCTACCTCTCAAATCAGATATAAAATATTTTCCACGACATTTACTCAATACAGTAACTGATAACCTCTCAAACAACAGGTTTCCTTGTAGCTTGTCTTATTTTCAATCCCAATATATAGAGGTATATATATAAACATCTTTCACTAATTTTTTAAGTATTTAAATTACTCAATTTTCTCATAACGGGTATCCTCTCCCTACAAAGGCAGAGTTGGCCAACCAAGCACAGAGTGGTAGGGATCGCAATGGATCGGGACCTGGCTTTGGATCCGTCAGATATACTCGAATAAATCTAGGTATGGGTCCAACATTTGAACACAACAGGTCGGGTTCGGGTCTCAAATCTGGACCCAAACACTATTCGGGTCTAGGTCTTGGTTCGGTTGGAACCGACCCGTATCTTTAAATTCTTGGAGATAAAATACTTCAAGCTCTATTTGTTCTATAACAAGAATTTATAATCATCTTTAGCTATTGACCAACAAATAAGGCAACATGAAATCTAATAGAGGGTTGTGACCTTGATGCCAATAATTTGAATATATGAAGGTAAAGAAATGGCAAAAAAAGAAAAGAAAAAGGAAGCCAATAATGAGGGTGGCAATGAACCCGACCGACTCGAGACCCGATGGGTAGGGATATGCATCAAACTTTTGGATCCAACGGGTTGAGTCGAAATCCAAAACCTTAATCCGAATACATTCGAGTCTAGGTCTAGATCCAGCCGGACCCGACCCATACCCAACCTGATGCTACCCCTATAGAGAGGCACAAGGATCCTAGGCTTTACTCCTTGGTGGTGCTTTGTCATTTTAATTGAACTTGAGGGTAGTATAGTAATTAAGCCAAAAATAACGCAACTTGTTACGTACAAGCGTGATCATACATCCAAAAATATCAAAGTAAGGAAGGAGATATTATACCCTCTTCACAACTTCCAATCCACTGCTTACTTCCTTACATTTAGGAACCATCTTATCGCTTTGCTACATTTACAAATTTTCGAAGAATTCCTTTTTCTGTCAAACGCCTTTGTTTTACCAAAACCAGAAGGAAAATTTCAGTGGAATTCTTCGAAAGATTATAAGTTGAGGAAACTCTAGAACTATTAATGGAAGAAGAGATGAACCGACTTTTGCATTGTCGGTTTACCTTCTCTTACACACAATTTGGAGACAAAACCGGAAGAAATCTCAGGAGAATTCCTTATATATATATTGCAAAGTGAAGAAACTGTAGGGAACCTCTAATGGAACAAGAGATGCACACAGATGTTCACCATCATCCTGTGTATGGTTATCAATTCGATGTTTTCCTGAGCTTCAGGGGTGCGGACACTCGAATGAAGTTCACCGCCCATCTCCACAGAAGCCTGGTTAAGGAAGGTATCTGTGTTTTCTTGGATGATGAGAAGCTAGAGAAAGGAGAGAGAATTGGACCAAGCCTCGACAAGGCAATCGAGGGTTCGCAAATGTTCATTCCTGTGTTTTCTGCTGATTATGCGTCCTCTAGGTGGTGCCTGAGCGAACTAGTGCAAATTTTCCAAACAAAGCGCGTGATTCTGCCTGTGTTCTACGGAGTCCATCGCGAAGATGTTCGAGAGCAAAAGGGAACATTTGAGACGTCATTTTTGAAGCATGAGAAGCGATACAACAGAGATATTCCGGAGGCATGGAGGAAGGCACTGAGAGATGTTGGAGAGATGTCTGGTTGGGAGACTGAGAATATGGGAGATCTGTAAGTTGAAGCTCATCTCTCTCTCTGTTTTTTTTTTCTGTTCTTTTTGTTGTTTTTTTTTCTTTTTTTGACATAAACTGTTACAAACTTTATGAAATGGTAATCGATCAAGTATTCATAGTTTCAAAAATATCATCACCACCTACCTTATCAGCATCATGAACAACATAATTTGCATTCAGGAATTTACAACAATAACACGGTTTTTGTATTTCCATCTTATATTATTGAATTTGCAAGATGTATGCCTGTAGCAACGTTAATTTATTCTTGAATGTCAATTACCCTGGAAAATTCTTAAAAATTAAACAATTTTACGGATTGTTGGTCTGAATCTATTTGCAAGCTGAACCAAATGTAGACAAATAAGTTTTATTTTATTTGGATCAAAACTTAGACCAGGATATAAAAAAGCGCAAGAAGGAATTTTTGCATTCAAGTGACTTTCAAAACGTCATGAAATCGATAAGTGCATCTCAACTAACCAATGTTTCAAGACCCTTACTCGTGCAGTGGATCTTCCACTTTACGGGTCTGTATTGGATTGCCGGTATGGATGGGTACAAACTGGTAACCCAAAAAATATTTAAAATAATTAAAAATTAAAATAGGGGTTTGGGGGAGATCTAAAAAGACGTTAGAAAAACCTAAAAAAAAAAAAAATTAAGAATGGTCTTGATTGAAATATTGTCAATCCAGATCTGCGAATCCAATCCCTGCTCCGATGTAATAATCAATCCATAAAAATTAAAACTTTGGAAAAAAAACAAAAAAGGGTAAAAAATAACAAATATAATGTGTAGCAACGGAGCATTCTAATCCGGATCAATTGGGAACTAGGCAAGTTTATTGGATCCCGCCCAATTCCCTGTTCAACAAGGCATGAGGTCGGCCTAGACCAATTCTTGATCCAGCCCAACTGATTTTAAAACATCTAATGCAATCGACACATTTTAAGTCTGGAAAAAATTATATAAGGTTACAACTTTAAAATGTAGAATCATATATGCACCTCAAAAATCTATCGGAAAGGTGGTTTAATTGTTGAAAAACTCTCTAATTGATCATCTCGATATCGAGATGTATGAATATAAAAAAAAAAAAATTGAGTCCCAAAAATAGTGCATCTTGCAACTCATTATCTAGACCGTCAAGTTTTATGATTTTCATATGTTTATAGATCTACTTGATTTTAACCATTTTTGGAGATTAAAATTATCTAATTAGATATGAAAATAGGTTTTAAGATAATCCTAGAAATCTTTTAGAACAAAATTATATGTTATGACAAAATTGATAAAATTTAGAGGTGCGCCTGAATTGGATTGTTTAAAGGTGTAACCTTATAGAAACCGCACCCTTTTATGGATGCTCTTATTATACATAACCATTTTCCAAGTCCAACCAGCTTCCACGAAGGGACATGCACATATGTGAACATACCTACATACGCACAATATCCAACAAAGGAAAAATTGTCTAGAGCAAAGATCATTTACTCCGCTTGGGCTCGCGATTTGGGCCATACTGACCCGAGTGACTTGGGCGAGTCAAAGTTGACTCGCTAGTGTAGAGCATAAGCCCATATATAGGCTATAATTTCAAAACATTACAAGAAAATTGTTAAAATTATGAAATAAAGAGTAAGAAACAAATTGTGAATAAAATTAGAAGTCCAAATAAGATGAAAAATCTATTAAAAAAATAGATTAAAAAAAAAGGGATTTATATCTCGAAGCATTTCAAAAGAGTCTAAAAATAAACAAATAGAAATAGAGCATATGACAAGAAAACTTACAAATTGTCATCTAAAACAACAAAATTATATATGAATCATTTATACATTGATTTTATACAACATAAATTTTTATATGTTTTTCATAAATTTTTTATTTTACCCAAGTTTGTACTAAAAAACTTGGATCGATCAAGAACTCAAATCGACAACAGGCGAGTAACAGGCACTGAGCCCAAATCTAGGGAAAATAAGAGATGAGAAGTCATATGAATGTAGGTTTAACACAATGGGCTCGGTTCATATGTTAAGTTTGTTTTTTCTTCTATTTTCTTTTTGCCTTTTTTTTTTTTTAATGTTAATTCATATGGGAGACATTAACATTATTGCTCTCTACTTCGTGGTTCGGGATGCTTATGTGTAAGCTGGTTAGAAAAGAGATAATGGGTTAAGAGCCTACAACATTTGTGATAAGATGTTTTATAAGTAAGATGGACTAATTCACAAATGCGAATATAGCTAATAGTAGGTATAGCTATTTCATAAATGTGAATAAGCATTTAAGTTTGGGTGCATGCGTGTCTAAAGGAGTCTAGTACCCCAACATAGGTAGCTAGTACAAGAAGGCATTTTCGTACAAGTAGTATTTTGAATAAATTTAAATGTATATATATATATATATATATATATATATATATATATATATATTATTTATTATATAGTAAATTATTACTAGTAGTACGTACGACTACTACTTACTATATAC
>NW_006497928.1:1657798-1673516 GCF_000471905.2 Amborella trichopoda
ATATATATATATATATATATATTTTATTATATGAAAAATTATTTCATACGAGTTGGACCGCATTTCTACATATACGGTCCAAAAAATGTAAAGCATCCATCTTAGAGATAGATGCAAGTAGGTGTTCTATCTAAAAATAATGGAAACTAACCGTCCAAATGTTTTCTTACTAGAATTATTATTTCTAGTTTTTAAAATTTGTTTATTTCTTCTTATTTGTGATCTCTATGTTAGAGATTACATGTCCTTAAAAATTAAGTCTTAAAATCCATCTCAAAATTAGATTTATTAAGAGGCCCGCATTTTTACATATGTGGGCTTGGCAGCAAACCGAGTCTATGTTATATTTATCTTGTTATTGCATCTGCCATATGCTAGTGGGCAATAGCTTTTGAAACCATTTCTTTTTTAATAGTCCAGCGGGGAAGAGCCCCTATTGTGATATGAATGAAACTCAAGATGTTATGCAATGTCAGTTAACATGCGATACAAAGACCATTGCGAATGCAAATTGTTATTGACAAGGTTTTTTCCACGGCTTCAACGATGAAAAATGAAAAAAAATGTGGTTTTCCCATCACGGTCCACTCCCCATGAGACATGACAATTTGAAAAAAATATCCACATAAGCTATAAAGAATGATGGCACCAACCTAGACTGGCCTCTTTGTTGTAAGAATAGTATTGAAAGACTTATTAACCCACTAAGTAGAGATTACGGTGGATTTCAAAAGAGAGTACTCCTAGAGATGTAATAGAGAGAGAGAATGTGTGTGTGGGGTTGTCAATGAGAGAGTTCGAAAGGGCATAGAAAAGAAGAAGTTACTCTGGCTTCATCCATTAAATTTAGTAGTTTACTAGAAGGAACAAGTTTATATAAGGTTGCAACCTTATACTATTAATGTAACGTGCACCTCAAAATTTCTTTAGAAGAAAGTGTTGTGTCATCGGAGAACTTTCTATTTGATCATCTAGACGATATCAAGGGGAACAAAAAAAAAACATCAAATCCTAAAAAAAGTGTATTTTTATAACAAGTTATTTGAACCGTCTTTTATAGATATGCATAATCTGTACTATTTTTTAAATTTTAAATCATATAACTTTGAATTAAAATAGATTTTAAAGCTACATCTTCAAACAAACGTTAGAGGTATGCCTTTACATCTAGGAGGTTGCCTTATAAAAATCTCACCCATACTTAAAAGACAGGCCCTTTTAAAAGATAGGCTTGGAAACATATGATATCTCCTACTCTCTTGAATCTGATGAAGCCCACAACCAACTGGTTGATGAGGTCCTTGGCCCCCATGGACACATTACACGGTCCACCGCTCATGTTGACAAGAACATGTGAAGATTGCTGCAAAAGTCTTCGAAAAACATAGATTTCTTTGAAAAATTTGACCGTTTTAGGTTAAGAGGTGTGGGAATATCTTGAATCCCAAAAAAGCATGTAGGGAGTGAATTGTAGGTTTGAGAAATATTATTGTTAGTGTGAAAATCTTAACCTTTAGGGAATCATTATTTTACACTATTTGACTTATTAAAAAGTAGGATGGTGATGGGTTGTATTTCTCTTTTAAGTAGGAAGATAGAGATGACTCCCACATGACTCTTTTTTTTAGTCCTTTTTCTTTTTCTTGCTAATGTGGAAAGAGAGAGAACGTTAAAAACGGTATAAAGAGACTTTGGGTGCAGAGACAAGCCAGTTAAGAAGTTGAACTTGTGTTATTTGGTTTTCTCGGGTAACAATTATCTTGTAATTTTTTTTTTATTGTATAATAAAAGGATTGTCGACTATTTTTACCCATAGATGTAGTCACAATTGTGACAAACTACATACAATCTTTGTTGTCTATCGTTTTTACTTGTTTTTTGTTTTTTTACTTGTGCTTGTTGTTTACTTATGACTATTTCATTTTTCTCGCTCTTTACCTACAAAAAATAAATTCATCGGGATTGAGAGCTTCCGCTCAAAACAAGTGCTATCAAAACAAAGTTTATTGTTGCCATCAAGGTTTCAAATATGAAGTTCGAGGTAGAGAAGTTTGATAGCAAAAACAACACTGAATTCTGATATGTCAATATTCAATACTTACAACGCAATAAGGCTCGCAAGAAGCATTGAAAGGAAAGTTAAAGAAACCAGAGTTCATATCAAATGAGAATTGAGAAGATTTAGGTTTGAGTATACAACATCTTCAATGAGGATTCGACAACAAACTTATTGATGCAAATCAAGAATGAGTCGATTAGAAATTTATTTTTATTTTTATTATTTCTATTTTTAGAAGTTATGGGTGTATTTTATTCTTATTTTGTTAGGGTCCAATTGTTAGTAATAGGTTAGTTTGATAAAGCTCTTTTTTTATGAGTCCGTTTGAAAATTTAAATACGGTGACTTTGTTTTGGAAGGATAAATGATTTCTTTTTTTTATAAGGCCACCTTCTTTCTGCAAGAGTGAGCCTTACCATCAAAGGGAGGTTACCAATTTTTTTGTCATTCTTGTAGGGACTTATCTTATGAACGGTATGTGGCTAGGATTTATTGAAAGGTTGAGATAGGAAAGGTTTAGAAAGGGAGTAAAAGAGGACCTATAATGGTGAAGCTTGACGTGAATAAAAAAAATTGGTCTTTCGAAAATCGTAGAGAGAGAGAGGTCCTTGTGGCTATTTTGTTTTTTATTTCTTGCGCTTGTGGACGCGTAACGAGGGATTCGGATCCATATGTTTTGTTATCAATTTTTTCCCTTATTTTTATTTTTATTTTTCTCTCTAAAATGCAGTTGTGTTTGTCGGGTATTGATTGCTTTTAATTTCCAGCTACGTCAGGTGGTATCAAAACGTTAATCGATTCTTGTGGATCGTAATGTTCATCGATAAGCATTATGGCTTGTGGACATGGTCTATAGTCGAGTATCGGGAATGAGCCCATATAACAAAAACAAGACCTCCTCGAAATTGAAGTAGAATATTTGAGAAGGTAAGTAGAGGAATTAACCCAGCGCTTGTGCAACATCCAACTCTGACATACAATGATGGCGGCAGTGAGTTGGACGATGTTTTCAAGAACCGTTCCAGACGCACGTTTGCATCGGGAGCCTCATAGTCGAGAGATTGATCTAGTTAAGTTTGAAGAAGAGCCAATAGGTTTGAATCTTCAATTGGAATTATCTTTCTAAAGTGATATCTTCTTTGATGGTCTCATTTTTTATGAAGAACAAGATGAAAGGAGAGATATTGGCCTTGAAGCTGCAAAGATAACTAACTTTCTTAGCAATAGATAGATGTCTGAGCAAGATATCGACCCAAACCCAGAGGAGACCAAGCTGCGTCAGGTGGTATCAAAACGTTAGTCGATTCTTGTGGATCGTAATGTTCATCGATAAGCATTATGGCTCGTGGACATGGTCTATAGCCGGGTATCGGGAATGAGCCCATATAACAAAAACAGGACCTCCTCGAAATTGAAATAGAATATTTGAGAAGGTAAGTAGAGGAATTAACCCAGCGCTTGTGCAACATCCAACTCTGACATACAATGATGGCGGCAGTGAGTTGGACGATGTTTTCAAGAACCGTTCCAGGCGCATGTTTGCATCGGGAGCCTCATAGTCAAGAGATTGATCTAGTTAAGTTTGAAGAATAGCCAATAGGTTTGGATCTTCAATTGGATTTATCATTCTAAAGTGATATCTTCTTTTATGAAGGTCTCATTTTTTATGAAGAACAAGATGAAAGGAAAGAAATTGGCCTTGAAGCAGCAAAGATAACTAACTTTCTCAGCAATAGATAGATGTATGAGCAAGATATCGACTCAAACCCAGAGGAGACCAAGCTTATGAAATATTTGACGAGGAAAAGATGGGCTCAAAGGAGAAGTAATAAGTGAAATTGGTTCGACTATTGAATCTGGTGCTCATCTCAAACATACATACGCGGTTTGCCCTATGGTTAAGTTTGAGCAATTTCAGCAAGTTGATGTTTCTGAACAAACTCTATCGACATATAACAACCTTTTTCTCGAGAACTTCTAATTTTCAATGCACAATCGTTGTGTTTTGATTAGTGCATTGATTAGTGGGGTAACACACATGTGTCAGGATTGTATTTATAATGTTCGGGTTGAAGAAGGTTGCGAGACTAATACAAATTTCATCTTAGTGCATTTTAAAATTCACGGACGAGTTTTCTCCAACCAAGGGAGAATGATGCAGATCAAGAATGGGTCAATTAAAATTTTGTTTTATTTTTTATTATTTTTATTTTTAAAAGTTATGGGTGCATTTTATTTTTATTTTTTTGGGGTCCAATTGTTAAAAATATCTTTCTAGGTTAGTTTGATAAAATCATTTTTTTTATCAGTCTGCTTGAAAAATTTTAACATCTTGTGTTTGTTTTAGAATGATTAATCGTTTCCTTATGATAAGGCTACCATCTCCTTTTTGTAAGAGTGAGCTCATCTTTAGGAAGACTCACCATCAAAGGGAGGTTACCAATTTTTTTATCATCCTGTAGGGACTTTTCTTTAGATGGGTACATGGCCTGGATTTATCTTGGAGAGGCTGAGTTGGGAAATGTTTAGAGAGTAAATAAAAGAGAACATAAATGTAATGGTTCTTGGTGATGCCTGACATGAATAAAAAAAAAAAAGTGATCTTCTGCTGATCGTGTAGAGAGAGAGACAGTGGCCCTTCCTAGAAATTTTTTATTCCCTCTTGTGCCCATGGGTGTGTAGCGGAAGACATGGATCCACATGTTTTGTTATTTCTTGCTGATTTATTCTCTTATTTTTAATTCTATCTAAGACGCAGTTGTGTTTGCTGGGTGTTGGTCGCCGGTGGTTTGTAACTGCATACGTATAGTCAAAGCTTGAGAGCCTATATATGATGAAGTCCCTCACGAATCAAATGTATTTGAAGCTATAGTTATAAACTCTTTGTATGATTGAAGGTATTGATACCTTAAGGCCTCTAAATCAATTTAATACAATTATTTGTCAATTATTGAGTATTGATGTTTAGATGGAAGACAAGGATAAGGCCATTGTCATGCTTTCTTTTCTCTTTTATTCGTATGAACAACTTGGTGTTGCATTATGGAAAAGATGTCATAAAGATGGAAGATGTGACCAAAACCCTTCTCTCGAACGATTTTAAGGAGGGACTTATACTGCTCAACTGCGTATGGAAGTTTTAGTGGCTAGAGGAAGGTTGGTAAAGAGAAAATAAAGAAAAAAGGATAAACCAAATCCCAATCGAAATATAGATCAAATAAGAATCATGTTTGATGCTATTAATGTAGGAAAAATTAGCATTAAAGAACGATTGTCAAAAGCTCAAAAAGAAGGAAAGTAGAGCATTTGATGTGACCAATATTGTTGATGGAAGCTTGAAAAGTAGAACATGTAATGTATTATCATTCTTGACTCATTTTAATTACTCCAAAGACTCATGGAGTCATGGGTTCTTGATTTGGGTGTTTCATATGTGCCCTCATGGGTATCAGTTTATCACATATGTGGCCCAGTTTTAATGGGGATTGGCATGACTTGTAATACGATTAATATATAAGCAGTTAATGTCAAGACTTATGATAGACTTGTGAGTACTTGACTAATATGAGACAAATTTCAGACTTGAAAAGTAATCTTATCCATAGTTACTGGAATCTCTCCTTGGACCCCGCAATTCCGATTCCAAAACCCGTTTCCACGTTTCCGTTAAGGAAACTCCATGGAAACCGTTTTTTTGAACCGACGAAACTTGATTCCTATATTTCGGAATCTCGATTCCATATTTAGGTGGAAACCTTTTTTTTGCAACATAAGAAACTCGATTCCTTAATTTCGGAATCTCGATTCTTTACATATGTGGAAACCTATTTTCGGAACCAAGAAAACTCGAGTCTTTAATTTCATAATCTCTATTTAACACTTATTTTAAAAATATTTTTCGGAACTAAGGAAATTCGATTCCTTAGTTTTGGAATCGCAATTCTTTAATTTCAGAATCTCGATCCAACAGATTTAGAGAAACTTGGACCCCCTAATTGTGGGTAGACGCCCCAAATAGATTGAATATGGCTTCTAGCGAGGTTTAAATCTTGATTCTATATTAAATGATACACGATTCTACAAGTAGTGGAACTCATTTCGTCAAGGTTTTGAATCATCTACACCGTATAAAATATTAGTTTCTTGTAAATAATAACCACAAAAGTAATGTTTTATTTTTTGGTGGATATCATGCTTTAAGGTCCCAAACAATAGCATTAGGCAACATGTGTACTCGAAAGGGGTATTATTATTTATAAAACATGTATTTTAAAATGAATTTAATGAGATTGTGTTGCTTTTTTAGTTATATTTATTATGTTTATTATATTTGCGTTAATGTAAACTGCTATAGTTTCTTTACCTTGCTCATAGTGAACTGAATTGTTTAAGTGAACTTGCATGACGTCTCGCCTTGCAGCATTGCTTAGTATTGTGCTACTGATTGCAAAATTGTTATTAGTAATGTTATTTTTTTCCTGATTTAAATGCCTATAGAATAATGTTCTTTCTATTTCGATGATGTAAACTGCCTTGGTTTTTTATGTGAAATTATTTAAATGCCAATAGAATAATGTTTCTTATATTTGCGGTGATGTAAACTGCCTTGGTTTCTTAATTTTGCTCATATGTTATTTGAAAAGACTGCTTAAGTGATCTTATACCATGTGTAGCCTCACAACATTGCTTAGTATTGAAATACTGAATGTGAAGTGGTTATTAATAATGCTAATTTTATTTATTCACCTCTAATTTAAATGCCTATAAAATATTGAAATCATGTAATAACATATAAAAGCAACACACACGGACGATTCTACACAACAACATATCTATGTACCACATATGTTAGAAACTCGAATCAAGTGATGTCAGAAACTTGATTCTGCTATTGTAATTCTCGATCTCAAACCAGCATGGATCTCTGATCCATATACTTCAGAAACTTGATTCCAAATATGTGAGAAACACGATTCCATAGATGATGGAAACTCGATTCCAAATATGTTAGAATCACGATTCCATAAATAATGGAAACTCAATTCCGCATATGTCAGAAACTCGATTCCATAGATGACAGAAACTCGATTCTGCATATTCATAAAACTTGACACTAGGAGTGTCGAACCCAGGGGGATGAGAATCTCCATTCCAAGGAGGCCAGAATCTCGATTACATATGTGGATGAAACTTGGACCTATTTCGATTAATACTCAATTCCTGAAAATTAGGAATCTTGTTCCCAACGATTTCTATTGTACGAATAACGATTCCTACAATGGGAAACTTCTGGCCAAGCGCAATTCCAAGATTTCGGTTCTTGAAACGATTCGGGTTCCTAGGCGTTTCCAACAACTATGATCTTATCTCTTGGAATGCCTGAGGCTCCAATGATTACAAATTTGTTAGAGAAGTTAGAGCCCTGAAAGTTCTAAAGGTTACCCTAGTTTTGACAAAAGGCAAGAAGATTGAATCCAATTGGCGAGTGCTACTTGGGAGTATTGTCACGAACAAGAGAGATTTGATAGAATTGACCAAATACCTGCGGATCAATGGCATGAAGAAGTGCAAGTTAGACATTTGTGAGCACTGTATCTATGTGAAGCAGTGTAGTGTGCAATTTCATATGTCTGTGCATACTATGAGGACATTTTTTAGTATGTTTTAAATGTATGAGGCCATCAGTTATCTCAAAAAGAAGGATCTCTTTGGCTCATTTTCTTTATAAATGATTTCTCAAAGAAGGTGTGGATGTACACTTTAAACAAGAATCAGGCATATTTAATACATTCAAAGCATTACAAAGCCAAAGCGAAAATAGATTGGGAAGAAGATCAAATACTTGAGGATTAATAATGGTGGGGAGTACATTTTGGCAGGGTTTGTAAATTCTTACAGGAATGAAATAATTATTCATCACTACACTATAAAAATGTTGTAACATAATGGAGCATGCATGAACATGATAGTTGTAGAGAAGGCCTGTATGAATGCCCATAGCATGTTGAGTAACATCAATTTGTAAAATGACTTATGGGCAAAGTCAATTAGCACATGTCATATCATCAACAAGTCACTATATACAACAACAGATTATAAAATAGCACACGATGTACGGGATTGTGTAGACTCTCCCACCTAAGGGAATTCCTAGATAACCAGACCCCTAAACCATAAGGCTTGGACCCAGTCCCCTTCTAGACCTGGTCGGGACCACACTAGGCTATTTATCCATAGTACTCCCCAAAGCATCATAGAGCCCCATCTTTAGCCAGACATTCAATTCACCTAACCTGCCTAATTAAGTCAAATAATGCCTAATTAGTTTAAACCCACATAATTAACTTAAATGTACCTAGAAACCTTCCTAAACTACTTAAACCTAGATTATGATATTCATAGCCCTAGATGAACTTAATTAGCCCCTAATCACCCTATTTACCCAAATTTAGGAATAAAGGGCATAAATAGAATGTTTTTAAACTCAAAAGAAGGACACATAAAAATTGACCACCCAAAATCAACCATAACAGTCAAAATCTGACAACAAATGAACATGCAAGAAGGTGGTAGAACAACCTGCACAATCGGAAGCCAAATCAACACAGCGACGCAAATAGCATCATTGGAGGTGCGAATCACATTGTTAGGTCGCCAGTGAGTCATAAAATGATAAGGATTGAGTAATGTTATCCCAATTATGGTTATAAATGATTTTTTCTATAAATTCTCTGATTCTTAGCTGATTTTGTGGTTAAAATCTTAGGTATTGAAGTCTTTGAAGCCATGTTGCGCTTTTCACTATTTTACTCCTAAAACTAAGAAATTCTTAGCCCTAGTTCCTTGTAGCTTAATGAACGCTAGAGGCCTCTAAAACTTTAGATGATCATGACCCAGGCCTTTTAAGCGTTAAGTCAATGTAAAACCCAAAGAATCTCACATGTATGTCTTAGGATGAACCCTAGACTGTACTAGCGCTCTTCACATATTCCTATTCAAGTTCATAATAACTTTGATTGAAAGTAAATTGTACTCAAGTAATTTCAAAAGACCAAGGAGGAGGTCAATAGGCATCTTCTATGCCTGATCTAGGCCCCAACATCAAGTGTTAGGCCTAAGTGTCCACCTTAATCAAGTTATCTCTTTTCCATGCTTTTCATTTTTGCTACCCATAGTTCTTTTCTATTTCAAAGGATTTTCAAACTTTATTTGATTTCTAAAACCCCTTATATGCGTTCCTTTGGTTTTTCAAAGAATATATAGTCGAGGCTGCCGGCAGAGTACGAAAACGATGTTATGGGGCCAACTTGATGTTGACTATGTTTTGATAGAACCCAACTTCTTTACTAATTTTTCGAATTTAATTGATTTTCATGTAAATCAAGGCAGACACTTTGAGCCATCTCCCCCTAAACTTTTACATATAAACAAGTAAACCTGCTGATTTTTATCATTTAAGAATATTTTGTTGTCTTATGTATGTTAATGTGAATGTTGATAATTTGAGTCCAAGATTGAGTAAGTATATTTTTCTTGGTTATGTAGATGGGGCTAAAGGTTATAAGTTATGGTACCCATACATCATGTTTTGTCATGTTAAGTTTGATGAATCTACCATGTTCAAGCACAATCATAAGGGTGCAAAACAAAACAATTACAGCAGGGGTGATGCCTTCTATGTGGAATTTAAAGCTCCAACAAATTCTTTAAAAATGTGCTATAAAATCCTTATTAAATATTGGAGGAGAATATTGACCCTGACGATATCATAGAACCTACTCCATAAGAGGAAGAGCCTCTAATTAGAAAGGGAAAGAGATCCAATATGAGAGTAGGTGTGGTACAGTTTTGATGACTCGATAGCTTATACATTAATTATTATAAACCAAGAGCCATCCACTTTTGAAGAAGGTACATAAAAAGTTAACAGTATCAGGTGGTCATGATGTCGTAAATGAAGAGCTGAAGTCTCTACAGAACAATCATACTTGGGATTTTATGAAGTTGCCCAAAAGTAAAAGAGTCATTGGATGTAAATGAGTTTATACAAAGAAATAAGACTCAATTGTGTTCGGTGGTGATTAGTTCAAGGCACAATTTGTTGCAAAAGGCTATGAGCAAAGGGAAGGTATTAGCCACAATAGGATCTTCTCTCTAGTTGTGAAGTAAAAGTCTATTGGGTATTATTAGTCATGGTAGCATTGTTTGATTTGGAGGTGGACCAACTTGATGTTAAGACTGTGTTCTTGCATGGAGAATTCGAAGAAAAAATTTATATGACACACCTTGAAGAGTTTGTACTCAAAAGGAAAAGATAGGACAATATATGTAAAATGAAAAAGTCATTGTATAGCCTAAACAGTCTCTTAAGCAATGGTACAAACATTTTGATACTTTCATGATTAGACGCCAGTATGTCAGAAGTAAGTATGGTCATTATCATTAACAAAGCCGTTTACCAACTGATTGGGGATGGCTACATCAATCTTGGCCCGCTAATCTGCTATATTAAGAGTCATATCCTCCTTGAGGCCATAAGTCCCCGTATCTTTTCTCACTATTTTCAACCATGTCCTTTTGGGCCTACCCCTTACCTTTTCTGAGCTTTCTAGAACTAACTCGTACCTCCTAACAAGTACACTAGGTTTATGCCACACACGGCCAACCTACATAAGTTTATTTTCTCTCATCTTATTGCTTATTAGAGCCACATCTAAATTCTTCTGAATATATTCATTTTGAATTCTATCCTTTCTTATCTCGTTGTGTATCCGTCTCAACATCTTCATCTCAACTATACTCATTATATAGGCATGTTGTTTTTTCCCCGCCCAACGTTCTATCCCATAAAGAAAAGCTAGACCCACAATTGTCCTATAGACTTTTCCCTTCAGCTTCATTGGAATTACATAAAACTCTGGTTGTACATTTTAAAAATCCGTATGATAATTATGTCTATTTTAAGAGATTTTATTGATTGTTCATTTATCTATTTGTTGCTTTATATGGATAATATGTTTATTGCCGCAAAGGATTCTTCAAAATTTTACGGGATGACTCGGATTGGTAGAGAATTTGAGATAAAAGATTTGGGTTTGATCAAGAAAATTTTTGCCCTAGGAACTATGTAGAGAAGAATATTTGGCAAATTGTGACTATATCAGAAGAATTATATTGAGAAAGTCCTCACTAGATTTAGGATGGAAAATTCAATATTTATAAGCTATCTTATTAAACATGTCACATTATTAGCAGCATTATCTCCGTGTATATACACCAAAGAGGACTGTGTGTTTGTGTTCCCTAAGCAAGTGCAATTAGAAGCCTCATGTATACGATATACTTTACACTAGTGCAGATATTTTATATGTCATCAGTGTTATTAGTAAGTATATGACTAAACCCGTAAAAGGAGCATTGGCATATGGTGAAATGGATATTGCATTTATCTTAGATGTGGATCTGGTGTTTTAGTAGTAGCAACAAGTTCGGCGACAAGGTTTTTAGCTACTGATGTTGATTTTGTTGGTAATTTGGATTGTAGATTATCTACTACATGTTATGTATTTACACGTATAAGAACGTTGATCAGTTGGAGGTCAATGCTACATGCCATAGTTGCCTGGTTTATAATAGAAGTAGAATACGTAGTATTACAAAAGTACTTAAGTCATTTGGCTTAAAGGGCATGCAAGTAATCTAGGCTACAGCAAGATGGAACTATCGTCTAATGTGATAATTAGAGGGCATGGACGAAGAACATGATCTATCATACAAAAACGAAATTTATTGATGTCAGGTATCATTTTAGTGTGAGAATAGCTTATGGTGATGCTTTGTTACTGAAGACTAACACCAAGAAGAATGTAGTAGAAGTTCAAGTTGTACCTTAGATTTGTTTAATGTGTTTGTCAAGGTGGGAGCTTTTGTGCAAAAGACGATTGATAGGGATCTCTTTTGGAATTCAAGCCACGCTAAATACTTGTTGGAATGTCTTGTATCCTAATAAAGCATCCTGCATTAGGATGTTTTTGGTTCCTATTTCTTGGGGTTGATTTAGGTCTTCAATTTAGGCAGAGAGTGAATCCTAAGATTTATGGAACCACTTCCCAATTCTGTGGAATTTGAATCTAAACTTTTAGATAATCAATATCTTCCATATTTGACTAATTAAGAATTTGAATCTAAACTTTTAGATAATCAATATCTTCCATATTTGACTAATTAAAAAGTTGGATGGTGATAGATGCATTTATATTTTAGATAGGAAAATATAGAAGACCCCCACGTGAGTCTGAATCCTAGGTTTAATGAAACAATTTACCAATTTTGTGGAATTGGAATCTTAACTTTTAAGTAAGCGATATCTTACCATATTTAACTTATTAAAAAGTAGGATGGTGATAGAGGCATTTATATTTTACATAGAAAAACAGAGATGACCCCTACGTGAATCTCTTTTTAGGATCTTTTCTCTCTCTATAAATAGGTACTATTGTAGAGAAAAAGGGTTAAATAAGGTGTAGAGAGACAAAAGGTGTAGAGAGAATAAATGCAAAGAGAGGCTAATTAAGAGATTGAGCTTGTGGTATCTAGTTCCCTGTAAGAGTTATATTGCATTTTTTTTTTCATGCATAATAAAAAGATTGTCAACTATCTTTGTGCATATATGTACTCACATCTATGAAGAAATAAGTAAAAAAATTTATATTCTTTTTTTCTTGGTTTGCGATTTTTCATTGTGCTTGTTATTTGCTTTCTTATGTCCATCTTTTTTCTTGCTCTTTACTTTACCAAAAATCAACCAATCAAGGTTTGGAGTTTTTGCATATATTAAGAGGCTTCCTAAAGCTTTACTAAGGAAATTAAGTAAGAAATTGACATAGATTAAAGAGAAAAATGATTTAGGGGATTAAGAAGAATTTGATGCTATTGATGAGGGACTAGAGGGGTTTCATTCTGGATAATAAGGACTTGGGAAAAAATTTATCCAATCAATAGTTCCGAAATGTATTGAACATCAATCAAGATAATTGTTGCCGACTCCTTGATGGTAGTGGTGAAGGGGAGGGAGACAGGGTACGAATTGCAGAGAGAATTCGGCTTCTTGCATTCTAGTTGAAGAGAGAAGGCAGAGGTGGTGAGGTAAAGAAATTCGACCCTTTTGGTTAAAGAGAGAAGTGGGGCTTGAGAAGACCTTCTTAGTGCGGGTAATGGATCTGTTGGCCTGGCCTGGCCCAGTTGACCGAACCCAGCAGACCCTACACGACAAAATGTTGCCAGAGGACTTGGTCACCATGGCTAGAGGCCTGGTGACCCTATACATGGTGCGTCCCAGCACTTTTTTCCCCCTTATTTGTCTTTTATTTTCATTATACTTGACCTGAAAAAGGCCATGACTAAGCTTGGGCCAGGGACCTTTGGCCCAGTCTGAGCCCGAGCTTGCCCCATAAAGACCTAGGCCAGGCTAGTTACTTTTGTTCCTTCTTTCACAAATGACAACTTAGTGAATAAATTACATCAAATCGAATTGTTGGCAATTTTGTGCCAATATTTTTCTCGAAATCCAATATTGGGTGACAACCTTGTAAAAGACAACCATTCTTAGTCATCTCCAAGCCTAGGATAAAGACTATTTATCCCTAGTTTATTCTTTTTCTCGAATAGGAACATAATTCTTTACATTGAGTTTGTAAAAAACACACCAAAATAAATAAATAAAAAAACACAAGAGAAAACGCGAAAATATATACACAGCAGTTTGAGGTGTATCTTATATAAATGCCAACCACGGAAGGGTACACCTCCTCCAAGTGGTGGCTTAGTTTGGCCTTATACTACAGTTCTTTAGATATATTATAAATTTCATTACTCCATAAAAGTCAATTTTATTGCTCTAAATGCTTTATTTGCTTAAAATGTTGCATTTCCTTAATGTCCCATTATTATCTTCTAGTCGATGGTTTGCATTTCTTAGATGGAAGCAACAAAGAATAACTAAAACAGAGGTTGAAAGCGCAATTATGGCCTCAAAATCTAAATACAAAGCCAAAGGAATAGTTTTGAGCTAGAATTGTTTTGCCTGCTATTAATACTTTAGCCTCGGCACATAACTCTGAGATATAGCCTGATATTTTGTTATGGTTGCAGCATGCTATTATGGTTGTTAAAAATTGCTTTGTACTTGTTACAATATGTGTTATTTGGAAAAATTACATAAATATTTAATTTAATTTTTGTTATTATCAAAATATCAAATACTTATCGTTATTAGTCATATGTCTGTTTTTTGGATTTCATAACAACTTTTTTTAAAAAAGATGAAACCCTCCATTTTCAGCTTTTTCAAAAATTGAAATCAAGCCAATTTGGGTTTTTGAAAAATCCAAAATTTTAAAATTTATGTTTTTCAAGAATCAAAAACTTTTACATCTATTCAGAGCTCCCCATACTTGGTTTCTTGATATTGGATGAAGCAGTGGATGAGCATGGAGCAGTTTCTCTCTCATCTCTCTTCTCTATTTCCATTTTTGGGCTTGAGGCCTGTTTTGATGAAAAAAAAGTTTTGACTTTTTAGTGGCGAGATTTTTGTACAGATAGAAAGCTGGTTTTCGAGAAAGTAGCCGTGTTTCTTGGCCAAAAATAATTTGGTTTCTCTCATTTGAAAATGGAAGACTAGGAGGATCACCAGGAAAACTAAACTTGGTCCACTAAAAACTGCAATATTTGAAGACCAGAGATCAATAATTTACGGCTTGGTGATCACCAGGAGGATCCAGTCTAAGCTCAGTCTCTCTTGCTTTTCCCTTTGCCCTTTTCCAAATTTTCAAAAATCCAAAATTGGTGTGATTTGGTTTTTGAAAAACCGAAAATGAGTAGTATTGCCCTTTTTAAAAAAGTTATGAACTCTAAAAAATGGATATATAAGTAATAAAGAAAAATATTCAGTATTTTGGTAATAGCGAAACCTAAAACAGATATTTACATAAATTTTCTCTTTTTTTTGGATAATTTAGTGGGAAAGATAAGTTCATACCCGTTTTTCAAGTAGATGAGAACTTAGCTTTTTTGAAGATATTAGTGATGGGAATGAAAATCACAACGTTGAATTTACGATATCATGGGTCTCATATTAAGGATATTTGCATCAGGTGTCCTTTACACGTGCATCGAGAGGCCAAGGAGCAGATTCATTAGCTCTAGCCATCCAGTTGTTCATAGATTCCCTACTCTTTCTTGATTGCTGCTTGGTTTTGTATTTTGCTCATCCACAATCACCTATTTTTTTAAATAAAAGGCACATGACATCTTGCAATTAGCTCATCCTTAATCACCTTTTTTTTTTTAATAAAAGGCACATGACATCTTTCAATCAAAAGGAAAAAAGGAAGAATAGACAAATTCTCCTTCTTTTATTTTATCAATATGATTTGGCGTCCGATTCTTATATTTTCATTTATGTGCTTTCAGCTGATTAGCCTTTCCATTTGTGCCTCTTACCCTGATTATAGGCTTAATTGTGCTTTTCTTTCTAATTATTGTATTAAAAAATGGTGATATTTTATTTCATTTCATGTGTTAGGCGACGTAGTTTTAGATAAGCACCTTTGACATCAAACATCCATCTTAAATATGGATGTGGAAATGTGCTGTTCCCAC
>NW_006497928.1:1686202-1701851 GCF_000471905.2 Amborella trichopoda
GAGAGAGAGAGAGAAGAATTAGTCTGCCTTTCATATTTTTACTGTTTCATTTTAAGGCTTGCAAATCACTTCCCTAATGCATAATGGATTAAGCCTTGCACATCACTTCCCGAATGCATAATGGATGATGATCAGGATGTGGGAGTGGAAGTGAACCACTGTGGGAATGGATGCTTTATTCACTACCTAGCCTGACTCCCTATCTTCTCTTCTTTTTCCCTTAATGTGGTTCCCTCTCTTTGAACCTCTCTCTCTCTCTTCCTTCCTCTCCTCTCTCTCTTCTCTAGATCCTCTTCTCCCTCATTCGTCTTTACTGCTTTATATTTTATCTCTTCTTGGTTTTTTAAGAATTACCAAGGATTCACTAAGAGCTCCAAGAAGATTGGAAAGAGGAGTACGTCGGATCTGGGGAATGAGAGTGACGTGTGCGGTTTTGAGAACGAAGAGGTATCTTTTGGATTTAAGCTAGTAGGGAGGTGCCTGAGGTTGGGGGATATATATTTTTCATTTTTATTTATTTTATTATTTTTGGAGTGCTTTCATTAAAAGGACTTGGTCGTCCCAATTTGAAGGTTATGTTATTTTGGACTTAGTTTTTTATGAAAAGAAGAAAAGAATGCTTCTTTCCTTTTGGGTTGTTTACAGTCATACATCTCATTTGTTGAGTTGTGTGTGTTTCATGATCAAAAGAGGGCAGTTTAACTTCTTACCCTGAACGATTTTTTAACTTAATAGTCATATACGAGTCATTTAAACCACTTCGGAAAAATCGTCCACCCTTTTCCTGGAAACCCCAATTTACCTTTTTCTCCTTGAGTTTTCCAATTCTTACAATTTCTTGGTTTTGGCTGAGATCTGATGTGGAATATCTAGCGGCACAGAGTTTTTCTTTGCTGAACCAATCAACTCTCATTGCCTTCGGATCAGGAATCGGGCTTGGGTCAAGGCGGTAGTAGCTGGGTTTTCATAGCGCTACGTCTCAAGTTCCTTTCCTATGTAACTTTGTTGGAAAAAAAAAAAAAAAACTCTCATTGCCTTCAGATCATATATGAGCCAGGCCACTAGTGCAACTTTTTTGAGTCTGTTGTTGTTGGTTATGCTTTGAATAGTTTTATCCTCTGATGTACCATAGATCCTGTAATGATAGTATTCATTTATTTGCTTTTTACCAGTGACTAAATTAGGCAACCCCTGAGCCAGCCGAAAATTTTGTCTCAACTATTTGAACAGATTATATGAATTGTGCTTAAATGATGCTTAAAAGGGTCACCATGATATAATCCTTGTGTGCTTGACATAAAACCATTGCCATCGCATAACCATTAAATTTGATGTATAGTCAGGTTGTCTTCTATATCATTCATGTTTTGTTTATTTATTTCTCACTAGACAAGCTACTTTAGTTCTCTCTTTCTGAAGGAGGAATGCCTGCAGGAATGAAGCAAACTTTATCTCTAAAGTTGTTGAGAGTGTGTTAGCTGAGTTGAATTACACACCACTCAATATTACCGATCACATCATTGGACTAGATTCTCGGGTTGACGATGTTATGAGACTCTTAGATATCAATGCAGATGACGTCCGATTGATTGGGATCTATGGAATGGGTGGGATTGGTAAGACGACTCTTGCCAAGGCAGTCTACAACAAATTATATTCAAGCTTCAAAGGTAGTTGCTTCCTTCCGGACATTAGAGAAGCTTCACAACCATATACCCGTGAAGGCTCTCAATCTCTTCATGGACTTCTTTCCTTGCAAAAGTTACTTCTCCATGATATGTTTAATGAAGAAAACCCCAACATAAATGATGTTGATAGAGGTATTAATGTTATCCGGAATAGGATTGGGTCCAAGAGAGTTCTTATGATATTGGATGATGTTGATCATGAGAAACAACTCGAGAAATTGGTTGGTAAAAGGGAATGGTACTGTCCTGGAAGTAGGATTGTCGTCACCACCAGATATGAGCATGTATTGAATGTATATAAGATAGACAAGCATCATATCTACGAGCTTAAAGTATTGGATCACACTCAATCCCGTAAACTTTTCAGTAGGTATGCGTTTGGGATGGATGAACCAGTAAGGGATTACATGGAGCTATCAGAGGATGTGGTATCCATTGCTGGTGGGTTGCCCCTAGCTCTTGAAGTTATGGGATCATATTTATCTGATAAGACAACCATAGAGGAGTGGGAGGATGCAGTGAGTAAGTTAAGAAAAATTCCTGAAGATGATGTTTTACAGAAGCTGAAGATAAGCTATGATGGCCTGATTGAAGAGGAGCGGCACATGTTTCTTGATATTGCATGTTTTCTCATAGGAAAGGACAAGGATTATGCAATTCACTTTTGGAAAGGTTGCGGCTTTCCTAACTTGATTGAAAATCTCTTGCAAAAGTCGCTCATAAAGGTCGATGAGAAGAATAAGTTGCGGATGCATGACCAACTTCGTGACATGGGGAGACGAATTGTTGAAATAGAAAAGTTGGAAGAACCTGGTAGGCGTAGTAGGTTGTGGTTTAGAGATGATGTCTTTGATGTGTTGAAGAATCACAAGGTCAGGTCTTTCTATCTCACAGTTCACTTATTTTTCTTATGCTGGAGAAACCTTGTAATGAATGATACAGTTGGCTGAAGTTATATTTTGTTTCATTGAAGATCATATAGTTAGATATTGTCCATTTTCTATTATCTCACTGCTTTACTGACATGCATGTCCACTGTTTCTCAGGGAACCAAAAAGGTTCGAGGCCTAATCCTTAACCTACAGGAAAATGATGAAACTTCATGGGAAACTGAAGCATTTCAACTTATGACCAATCTGAAACTACTAAGCATCAATGGCACATTTCTTGATGGACTTTTCAAAGTTTTTCCAAAAGAACTAATATGGCTACAATGGGAAGGATGCCCACTTCGGTCCCTCCCAAATTATTTATGCTATAAAAATCTTGCCGTTCTTGATTTGTCATATAGCAGCATCAGGCATCTATGGAGGAAGGAATCTCAAGATCAGGTCAGTTACATAGATTTAACCATGCATCTTTTCCTTTACCATCTTTGATATTCCCATTTTTTTCCCTTGACTGGTCTCTTCTGGACAGTTGATTCAAAAGTTGAAGGTTCTTGATCTTGCATATTGCGACTTATTGAGAACTCCCAACTTTTCTACATGCCCAAACTTAGAGAAGTTGAACCTTAAAACATGCATGGAGCTTGTTGAGGTTCATGATTCCATCAGCCTTCTTGGAAAATTAGTTTATCTGAATTTGAAGAACTGCAAGAACCTGAAGAAATTGCCTGACAGTGTTTCCGGGTTGCATTCTCTTCAAAAGCTTAATCTATCTTGTTGTATTCAGCTTGGTGAGCTACCAGAACAGTTGGGCTCCTTGGAGTCTTTAACAGAGCTTCTCCTTGATAGGACTGCCATAAAACAACTTCCTGAATCTATTGGAAGATTGAAGAAACTCAGAAGGCTATGCCTAATTGCATGTCGAGATCTGGATGAATTACCCATTTCAATAGGTGCTTTGCAATCTTTACAAGAGCTTTTGGTTGACTGGAGTTCAGTGAGAGAACTGCCAAACTCCATAGGATCGCTAAAAAGGCTTCAAATTTTAAGTGCAAAATCATGCAGATCACTTACTGCATTGCCTAAAACAATTGGTGATCTGGCATCTCTAGGAGATCTTTTCTTGGATTATACACCCATTTCTGAACTGCCAAGTTCATTCTGGAAACTGTCAAATTTGAAAAGGTTATGGGTTAGAGGTTGTAAATCTCTTAGTGGAATACCTGATTCTGTTGACATGCCCAAGATGTTGGTTAGGCGTTGTTTGGATAGGACAGAGATGATGGGATTAAAGATTTTGGTCGAGCATCATTTCAATAGCACAGAAATGGTAGAAGTGCCTGTTTCTGTCACAGCCTTAAGTCAGCTTGAGGAGCTAAATCTGAAGGGAAGCATATTATTTGGCAAATTACCTGATTCAGTAAAAAATTTGGGTAATCTTAGAACTCTTATCCTTGATAGAACAATCATAAAAGAACTTCCAGAGTCGATAGGTTCATTGGTCAACCTTGAGAAGTTGTCTCTGAGTAACTGCAAGGTACTCAGCAGATTACCAGCTTCAATGGGAAAGATGAAGTCTCTTCATCATCTAAACATTGAGGAAACTGCTGTAGCTGAATTACCAGACGACTTCGGACTGCTTTCGAACTTGGTTGTGTTGAAAATGGCACATTGTCCTCACTTCAAAGAGCTCCCCGAAGGTTTTGGAAGTCTTGCAATGTTGAAGTTTCTCGACATACAATACAATGGTGAATTGAAAAGGTTTCCATCTACTTTCCCTGGTCTTTGCTCCTTGCGTGTATTGAATGCAGATCATTGTAACCTCCAAGGGACGATTCAGGATGAGTTTGAAAAGTTATCCTCATTGACAACCTTAAATCTTAGCTATAACAAAATCCATAAGCTGCCCAGTAGCATGAGTGGCTTTTCTCGGCTTACAACACTGTGTGTCTCTCATTGTGTGGAGCTGCTTTCCATCCCTAAGCTTCCCACCAGTTTGGCTTATCTGGATGCTAGCAACTGCACAAAAATGCGAACTATATCAGACCTCTCTAACCTTTCGAAGCTAAAAGAATTGGGTCTCACAAACTGTGAGAGGTTGACTGAGATACAAGGTCTTGATAAATTGAAGTCCTTGACATACTTGTACTTGAACGGGTGCACTCATCCATCAAGGAGTATAGCAAAGGTATCTTACTTACTTGATAAGAATACTCATTTAGTTCACTTTATTAATTAGATTTGTTTTCCTTTTTCTTTGTTCTTTGTGTTTTTCTTTAACAGTTGATCTTAGTTTGTGTAATATGATATACAGGAAACATTTGAACATTTACGTTGCTTTGGTGTTTCTGGAAGCAATGTTCCAGACTGGTTCATGTGTCAGTCACTATCATACATGATATCTGGGATGTCAGATCATGGTGTTGAAATCCGAGGAGTGATATTGTGTCTTGTTATTTCTCTAGACAATGAGATTCCAACTGAAATTGATGATTGGGGCATTCCTGATGTTGAACTTACGATCACAAGGGATGGTATTGAAAGATTTAGTTCTACACTAAGATTAGAAATGCTTCCAAAGGCTCGCCAAGACCAAGTTTATTTATTCCACTTTCAAGAGGGTGATGATGTTCTGCTTATGTTAGGAGATGGGGATCAAATAGAAGTGTTAAACAGGTCTCCTCCAGAATTCCCTTGCGTTCAAATGAAGAAGGGAGGGATCCATCTGGTTTACAAACCAGAAGATACCCACGAATCCATTCAAGAAAAGTTGGCAGATTTCTTCAATTCATTGAATTGTCATGACAGCTCATAGTCCCACAATTTCAGAAGGTGCTGATAAAATTTTATGGAGCTGCTTATAAGAGATATATGTATATTTTTGTTTCAATGTCATTAGTCCATGCGAACAAAAAGCTCAAATGAAGATGCATGTATTTTGTTCACGTCTCCTTTATTTCTCAATGCCTCCTTTTTTAAACTGAGTTTCAACATACCCATCACCTAAAACATTGGAATTCTACCAGCACACCTGATGTTTATAGAAATTGAAGGGTTACTTTATGATTGAATGACTCTCTCTCTCTCTCTCTCTCTCTCTAGCGTGCAGTTCTGAGACCTACAGGTACCCCGTACTATTATTTGTGTGCTTGTCACCTATTATATGTGTTTGTATGTGCTTGTACAACTTGCTGGTTATTGCATACTATTGGCATAGATACTTTCCTGTTTATACATCACGGTTTTTCTATATACAGAAACAGTTGACGACTTTTGTGCTTGTGTTGTAGGATGCGAGTTGGTATTTTGTTATTGCCTTTGGTTCCTTTTCTTTTTTACTTCTTTATTTGCATGAGGTAAGATGACCAAGAAATTGATGAGAAACTCAAAAAACCAAAAAAGTAAAGAAAAGGAAGAAATGGATTTCAGGTGAAATTCTGATGACTTACGATCTTTCGTGGCCTTCTTTTATGACAACCTACTGCACTCCATGCCCAGAATGGCACATGATCAAATTTTTATTCAAGTGTATTTGTCAATTACTCATTCTCTATCTGTGCATGTGTCTTGAATTAATTCAATTATGAACAGCGCAAATTGAGTGTGATAGTTTAGCAACATTTACATCAATAAATGCATATTGTTCATTTGATAATTGTAAGTCTATCTATTGTTGCCCCTTTATGTGAGTTGTATATAAACATTTTTTTCTTGAATTATGGAGGAAATGTTAGATTGCAAAACTAGGTAACCATGAAGAGAAATGAAACCAAGATATGCTTTGGAGGGAAGGCATGGCAATCTTTGAACCATCTATTACGGTGCAATTAGTGAGCGGTTTTTTGTTTACAGAAATAGATGCATGCAATAAGCTCACCTCATAAGCGAGGAGCCATGGACGACACTTTGGTTTATGTCGGACCATCCGTTGTAGAACGAAATTTCTAGTGGAGAGACTGAGGACCTTCTTGAGGAAGGGAGTTTAAGATTCAAAAGATTGAGAATTCGTCTAGGTCCCTTGTCTGTTGAAGGTGGAGCAACATAAGTTGGCTTGTCAACCAAAACATTACCGGAAGAAGGATGAGTTCTCACATGTCTTATTCCCCTGGATGCTAGTACTATCAAAGCAAATTATCATAAAAAGCAACCCATGTGATGGAGCAGCTTCTCTCCAAATGCTGCCATTCAACAATAGAGAAGTGTTGGCAAGTTGACGATACTTTTTGAGTACATAAATCCACTGGTAAGAGATAGTGCAAACTCTCTATTTTTAGCTGTTTTTTTGAAGGTTAACTAATATATTCATAAGTAATAATTTAAAATATTGGTATACAGGACACAAAATCTGTATACCAATGACACTATGAAGTATGAACTTTACAACAATTTTTTCTAAATGTGTGTCAAAAAGTACAAAATTGGACAGACTGGGCCGCAGAGGCTTTTCAAACTAAGTGCTTTCAAGAATTAAAAAAAAAAGAAGGAAAAAGTGCCTGGAGGTTCGTTCTCATGCTGTTTTGCCGCTTGATTTGATTCCAGCCACGTTTGTTGACATGAAACCATTCCGCCTTTCTAATTCTTCCCAAAATGCGTGACATAGACGCTATAGAAATCTTGCCTTCCTGGATGCCCCTTGGATTGCATTGATAGAACCACCCTCATGCCCACAATCCTTATTGTATTGTTTGATACCATGGATTAGGGCAAGGGCTTTGGCTTGTGTAGTATCATTCACCCCTACATTACCTAAATATAGGAAAATTATCATCCCAATTGGCCCCTGAATATGCCACCACAACCAGCTCGACTGTGATTGCCTAATGAACATCCATCAAAGTTAATTCGACGGAGCCCATGGGAGGAGGGACCCAATTTTATGCATATTCATGAGACCCTCAAGTTTTTGTTTTTTGAAATATTTTTTCACTGAAGAGTGGAGATGTACAGCCAAATAGCTCTAAATTTAATTCTTGCAGTGGCCCAATTTATGATGGTATTTTTCATGTTATCAATGAAGCTATATGATTCTTGATGTCTCCTGCAAATACTCCAATTTTGTTCGAGCCAGACTCCTCATAATATTCCCATGATCGAATTGCACCATAGTAGGCTCCCTTGTCATGGGATTCGAACGGAATACCAGCTGGTAAACAGTTGTTCCACTGACCAAGAAGGTTCCTTGACTCCTCATAGTATTCTGATCGAATTGCACCATAGTAGGCTCCCTTGTCATGGGATTCGGACAGAATACCCGCTGGTAAATAGTTGTTCCACTGACCAAGAAGATTCCAAGGAACGTTGAAAAGACACAAGAAAGTAGGTACATTTTTTCTACATGAACTGGGAAAGCAAGAGGAGATTGGGTATTGATTCTGCATTTGCTTTGTTGAAGTAATGGCAGTTTTTGAGGATGGTCTATTGTGGGCAACATGTCATTGATGACTAACCAACCAAAAGCTCTGGTTTTATATGGTGCTGGTATGGAGCTGACCTTGCTGGTACCTGTCTTGCTATACCTTGACTTGCAAGTATGTTATAAAAGGATTTGACAGAGAAGTGGGCAGATCAGTCGGGGATCTTGATAGCAGCATCCCCTTCTTATTGTTAGGTGGATATCATGAAGCAAGGGCATGATTTACTGTAAACATTTGATCTCCAGTTCTCTGACCCTCAAGACCCAAAAAAAAAAAATAAAAAAATAAAAACTTTCATAGGCTTCAATCACAGTGATCTTCTTGTTAACTTCCAAAGCATACAGCCTCGAAAAGGTGTCCTTTGAGACCCACACACATGAGCAGCAGCGAGGTTAAAGCGATAGAAGAGTAGTACCCTTTTAGGGGTTTTAATGGATTTTTGCTTGCAGTAGGTTGGGGAGAAACCGGTTTGGGGGGTTTTAATGGGTTTTTGTTGGTTGGAAGTTAGCCTTGGGTTTGGAATATTTGTAGAGCTTTGAATGGGAGGAGTTTTTGTATGAAAGACTGGGAGGGACAGGCCGTGGAGTTGCTGAATAGAGGTTTTGGGAAGATGGTGGCTATGATGCTATTGGCACTGCGAAGATGACGAGTTTGCTCTAATGAAGTAGCCGCCTAAAGTGCTTGTGGAGAGTAATTTTGTTGATGACACTAGGTCTCGAACTAGCTCTGTAGTGGTGGGGTCTTTTCTCCACCATCAAATGATGTTTTCGGCTTGGGAGACTGAGCGAAGAGGGGATGTGGCCTCTCTTATCAGCTGGAAGTTCATTCACCGGGAGTTAATAAAGTTATGTTTTTTCTCAGATCTACATATGAGGTTCTGTGCTTTCTCTCTCTATATTCGTCAGGATTCATGGAAAGCTTCTGTCGTTGAACTCTTGGTGTCCTTCTATTCATGGCTTCTTCGTGGAAAAGGAATGTGTGTGGGTTCGTTTCTGGGGTATCCCTTGACATGCTTGGAAACTGACCATTTTCCAAAAATTGGCAAATGTGTGGGTTTGATTGTGATGTCGATTGGAACTTGCTGAAAATGGGTGCACTAGACTATGTTCATATTAAACTTTGGCATATGGTGAAACACCCCTTTCCTTCTAAGATTCACCTGGTGATTCGTTCTGATAGCTTTCTCATTGAATCTATGTTAGAAGATAATGGTCACTCCCCTGATAAGCAAGCTCCCCCTCCTAAAGTAGTCAACTCTACTAGTGATGAGGGCTGGACCGTTGTTGGCAATAGAAAAGCATAAGAAGAACTACAATGGCGATAGTGTGCCTTTGCACGTTCACAGTCAGCACCAGTTTAGGCGTTTGAAGAAGATACGTGGACTTCCGTCGGGATCTGAGAATTTGAAATTAAAAAAAAGGTGGATAATGGTGGGCCCCTTTCCTAGCAATTCCTGTGATTACCTTTCATCCGCACCCAACGTTGTGTTCAATTCGATAGATGTAGATTTCGATGATGATCCTGAGGGTCCACCAAAAAAGGCGTGGTTTGATAAAGGGGATAAGACGCCAGGGTGTGCAGAGGAGATCCCAAAATTTATGGCGGCATACTACTCCCATGATGGATTGGACGTTCCCCAGTCCTCACGCTTCCCTTCGGTGGTGTTTGAGTAGGGGTTACAACTCCCTGTGCCGGTGGGAAGTTCTTTTTGGTCGAAGTATGTGCCGATGGGTAGGTCCTATGAAAGCCCTATTGCTGCTCTGCGCAAGTAGTGAAAAACTCAAGGTTCCCATTGTGCAATCATAGCGCTTCTCTGGTGGAGCTTGCTTCTGAATATGAGGATACTCCCCTTTTGTTGAGCCGCTATGAAGAAAAGGATGCTGCAGTGTGGGCCGGCAGAGCCTGTCAATCCTTTGGCTCTGATTATGATTGATGAAGTAGACGACAAGGATAACCTGGAGATGGCGGATGGTGAAACCTCTATGAAAGCTGTTAATGGTTCTATGTTAGAAGGGGAGGGCTTGGAGTTGATGGAAGTAGGTTGGGAACAACCGATTGAAGTGGTTCCACAACCCGAGCCTATGCTCCTTCACTTCGTCCAGGATGGGGATGCTGCGAGTTTGGAAACATTGGAGTTGATGGTTGAGGGGAAGGTTTCCGGTGAGTTTGTTGGCTCTGTTACTTCTAGCTTTGCTAGGAATGTCCGGGAAGCCATGAGCCTGGGACCTTTGGAGTTGATGACTGAGGAGACGAAGGCGTCAAACGTGATGACTAGCTCTAATGCTCTTGCCTCTGTCAGGATGTTGAACTCCCCGGAATTTCCAGACGCAAATAGTTATGGTGGAGAGCGAGAGGATATTACTGAGGATTATTATTTGGCATCGATGATTGACGACTGTGGACTCTCGTTTGAAGTTCCTCTAGCTGCGGTGGTTCAAACCCTTAAGGCGAAAATGAAGGCCACGAAGAAAGCGAAAATGGAGGCTACGAAAGTTTCCTTCTTGACGCCCTCTAAAGGAAAAAAGGCCATGCCAGAAGCAACCAAAAAGGAGAAGCATTCTGTCAGATTTTCAGCATGGCTTGCTACTAGGAGCGAGAATTTAGCCAATGGAGGGTATCAGAATCAAGGAAAACATTGTGATCGGGGTTAGCAGTGCATCCTTTAGCTCCTGCGACAACCAGGACGAAGATGAGGCCATCGTTGCTGCTGTTGACTATGGAGGGATCAGGTTCTTCTTCTAATCCCTAATGATAATTCTCTCTTGGAATGTTAGAGGTCTGGGAAACACTAGACGTAGAAGTGATATTAAACTGCTTATTAAAAAATATAGACCTGATATTGTTATTTTACAAGAAACTAAAACAATTGCTCCAAATTTTGTTGTCGTCAGGGAGTTATGGGGTCTAGGGGCAGTTAAGTTTGAGGGTTTTGATGTTGTAGGGGCTTTTGGCGGTCTATGGGTTCTCTGGGATCCCATTTCTTTTCATTGTGTGGGTGTTGAGAGAAGGGATAGAATTTTGGCTATTTCCTTTCAAGGGTTGTCTTCTGAAATGTCTTGGGGTATTGTTAATGTCTATGGCCCTGTGATTCCTTCTCTCAAATAAGGTTTTCTTATTGAATTTGGAGATGTTTCGCTTTCTCATAATGATGTGCCTATTTGTTTTGGTAGTGATTTTAATTTTATCCAATGGCCAGATGAGACCTCCTCAAAGATTGCAATTAACTCTATGATGCGATTGTTTAATTCATTTATTAAGCGCTTCCAGCTTTTTGATTTGTCTCTGGTGGGGGCCACTTTTACTTGGTCCAATAGCAGTGTTAATATTTTGATAGTGTTCAAATTGGATCGATTTTTGACCCAAGATTGGATGGAAGCCTTTCCTTTGGCAAATGTTAAAGCCTTGTTGAAACTTTCATCTAATCACATTCCCCTATTGCTTGATACTGGCGATAAGAATAATGGAAGTAAGCCTTTCAGATTGGAGCTAGTTTAGTTAGAGGGGCTTTGAACCTAATTAAGTCCACTTGGGGGAATTCTATTAGTTTTGGGTCCGTCGATTTTCAGCTACATAAAAAGCTTCTCAATGTTAAGCACAAATTGCCTGTTCGGAAGTCTGAGAACTGGTCCTCGATTAAAGCAAAAATTGATAATATCCTTGGTGAAATCCAAAGGTGGGATCAAGATATTTAACAAGCGAGAATTATTTCTGAATTTGATCTAGGTGTGAGGAATAATTTGCTTTTGTCTTTGAATGCCCTTACTAGAATAGAAGAGATTTATTGAAAGCAGCGATTAAGGGTGAAGTGGTTAAAAGAAAGAGATCGTAATACTAAGTTTTTTCATGCTATAGCTAGTGGTTGTAGGAGACTGAATGACCTGTCTGGTTTGGTGATTCTTGGTATTTTGAAGATGATAATATAGCTTGGGAGAACAGTATTGTGTCTCATTTTCATAAGGCTTTCTCTACTGAAATCCCGTTCAAGCCTAATTTGATTGGGTTGACTTTCTTGACAAGTCCCCCCTCAGTAGCAGACACTTTGGAAATAGGGGTTTCAATGGAAGAATTAAAGTGGGTAGTATTTAAACTCCCAAGAGATAAGGCCCCCAGGTCCAGATGGTTTCCCCTTGGCCTTCTTCCAATGGTTCTGGCCATTGCTCAAACTAGAGTTGTTGGAGATGGTTAGGGATTTCATGGAGACACGGGAATTTTTTAAAGGTGTTAATCCTACTTTTATAGTTGATTCCTAAGAGGTCGGTGATTTCTTCTCTCTTTGATATTAGGGAGATCAGTCTTTTTACCAGCCTATATAAAATTATCCCTAAAATCCTTGCTGAAAGATTGAAAACAGTCATCGTTATGCTAATTGCGGATACACAATTGGCCTTTATTCAAAATAGATTGATTTCAGATAATGTATTAATTGCTCAAGAGTGTATTCACTCAAGATTGTTAAGCAGAGAACCAGGTGTTGTGATTAAATTGAATTTGGAGAAAGCTTGTGACAGGGTGGAATGGTGCATACTGTTAGATGTGATGAAACGAATGGGTTTTGGTCATAAGTGGAGAAAATGAATTTTTGGATGCCTGTCAACTGCTCATTTTTCGGTTCTCATTAATGACAACCCAGAAGGCTTTTTTAGGGCCTCTAGGGGCCTGAGACAGGGTGACCCACTATCACCTTTTCTCTTTACATTGTATGCGGAGTGCTTTAGTAAAATGATTTGCAATATTGTGTCTCATGGGTATTTTTCTGGATTTAAGGTATCTCAAAATGGCCTTCCAGTTACTCACCTACAATATGCTGACGACACACTCATCTTTTGTGATGCTGATAGGAAGCAAATTGATAAGATTGAGAGATTCTTGATTTGTTGTGAGGTGTTAATGGGTCTGAAAGTTAATTTTGGAAACACGGTAATGATTGGGGTGAATTGTGATGAGGAGTTAGTTAGAGATCTAGCATTGAGATTTGGTTATAGAGTGGATAAATTCCCTTTTAAATATTTGGGCCTGCCAATCTCCGATGGGCGCCTACCCATTTCTATGTGGGATAATGTCATATAAAGGGTGCAAGTTAAACTAGACCTTTGGAAGCCTAAATACTTATCCTTGGGGGGCAGAGTCACCTTATTAAATTCGTGCTTAGCAAATCTCCCTATTTACCAAATGTCCCTTCTGCGAATGGCAAGGGCAGTGATTAGGAGTATTGAATGTATGATGCGTAACTTTCTATGGGGCTCATTTGGAGAGGAAAAAAAATGCCACCTCATTCAATGGTATAAGGTTTTCACACCGAAGAGAGACGTAGGTCTAGGGGTCAGAAAATTGTCGCTTATGAAAGCTGCACGGCTATATAAGTGGTGGTGGCAGAGTCTCACTTGCAAAGAGCAGCTTTGGTATAAAGTGCTGCTATCAAAGTACAGAGTGGATGGATTTGGGATGTAGTTAAAAACAAGAGAGGGAAGGGAGAACACCTCCCCTTTTGGAAAGACATCTATGCCCTCAAACAGATTTTAGGTCGCAATGTACGAGGCTGCTTGGATCGGGATCCATCGTTTCCTTTTGGCATAAATGACTGGGTAATGAACCTTTAAAGTATGTCAATCCCCTCCTGTTTGATAAGGTTAGTTTTCCCTAGGCTACAGTGGTAGACTTGTTGGAAGTTAGAAGCGACAAGGCTTACTGGAATATCACATTCCCTTATGACAGACTTCAGAGTTATCTCTTTCTTCCGCTTCATAATCTGCTACAAGAGCTTGAGCAAACTTTCATTAGGCAGCATGATGAGGATGAAGTGGTATGGGAAATTGAAAATGATGGTCAGTTCTCTGTTAAGTCGGTCTACATATTACTTTTCTTTGATAGAGTACACTGATCTCTTCCCAAGATAAAGCAAATATGGAATTGGCCTATTCCACATAAAATGCAGGTCTTTCTTTGGTTGGCGGCCGAAGATAAAATTTTAACTGTTGACAATCTGATTAAAAGAGGGAAGTTCATCACTAATGTTTGCTTGATATGCAAGGACGATGGTGAGAGTGGGGCGCACCTATTTATCCATTGTTCGTTTAAATCCAAAATCTAGTGGTGGTGCTTTCAATTGTTGGAGATGAACCTAGCCTTACTTAGCATGTGCTGGATTTTATCACTCAATTGGAGATGCCTTTACCGAAAATTGGGAACTCTATCTGGAAGATCCTTCGCGCTGTTGTTCTATAGGAAGTATGGTTGGAGAGAAATCGAAGAACCTTTGAAGGGAAAGCCTGTTGTTTTGACAAGGTATTAAATAATATTAAAATCTCCCCTTGGTCATGGCTAGCTGTTATCACGGAAGACAAGGGTTTATCCGAGGTTGACGTTTTTATTAATCTCTCTAACCTTTTTCAGTTGGATGTGCCTAAAGTTAGACCTTGTACTAGATGGAAGCCACCTGATTGAGGAGTGCTTAAGCTGAATTTTGATGGAAGCTCGTCGGGCAATCTAGGTCTAGCTTGGCTACGGTGGTGCAATACGTGATTGCCAAGAAAATGTCTTAGCTGCATATGCTGGCCCGTGTGGAATCACTATGACAAATCATGTGGAACTTCTTGCGATTTTTCATGGCCTGAAAATTCTAGTGGCTAGAAATACAGTGGCAGGTGTTATCATTGAAGGAGATTCAATGAATGTAATTAAATGGTGTTTGAAAGAGCAATGCTTTCCTTGGCAGCTTAAATCCATTGGGTTTCAGATCTTTCAGCTGATGTACTCTTTGACCTTATCCTTAGCTCATGTGTATATGGAAGCCAATGATTTGGCGGACTCTTTAGCTAAAAGGGGTGCTTCTCTAACTGCGTTGGTGATTTCTGATGATGTATATGCTATATTGTAACCTGCTTTGATATCAATAAATTCTGAACTTCGTCAATAAAAGAAAAGGTATCCTTTAAACCTTACTAATAAAATACATGTCCGATGTACGTATTATTAAATATTAATCACGAAAATATATTTATTACTGAAAGTATGTTCAATAAAACACAGTCTTTAAGAGAAAAGAAATTCAAAGAATTCATGAATTCATTTTACACAATAGAATATTTTATCAAATAATTATATGAAATATTATTTTACTTAACATATATCCATTTGATATACGATTATCATAAAAAACAATTTAAATAAATAATTTTAACAAAAATAATAGAAATTATATAGGGTCTTTCTAATGCCAATGTCCTATATATTTGTTCTTTAAGATATAAGGTTTTATGCCAATATCATATATAGTTCGTTAGGCGTACTTCAAAACCACTGCAAACAAAAAAAGTGATAAGAAATTCAATCAAAATTCAATTTAAAAAAAGAAAATTTATTAATCCATATAAGGTTTTATGCCAATATCATATATAGTTCGTTAGCCGTACTTCAAAACCACTATAAGCAAAAAAAGAGATAAGAACTTCAATCAAAATCTAATTTAAAAAAGAAAATTTATTAATCCCTATATTTATGGAATTAATAATTTTAACTTCCTTAGGAAAGGGGTTGAGTCGTGGTGGTGGCACCCTACACCCTACTCACCATGTTATGGTTTTCATTCCCACCACCACACTAATGCCTTCAAAAAGCTAACTCCTAATCTACTTGAAAAGGGGTAGGGCTTGTCTTCATATAT
>NW_006497928.1:1720330-1738592 GCF_000471905.2 Amborella trichopoda
AGAAAATGACCATATCTTTTTTACTTGTCTGTTTTGCTTCATTTTTGTATTGGATACAATTTCTATGCAAACAGTCATTATTTTTTTTTTTTTTTTTTTTAACAAGATTCCATCATTTTATCAATCAAAAGAGATTACAATATAATCAAGTAATCAAAACATCTGAAACAACCAAATCTCGCATCACACCTCCTCTCTTAGCTAAAGCATCTGTGATTTCATTCCCATCTCTATAAGCATATTGGAAGGTCACAGTCATATCCCGACTCAACTCTATTACTTCCATCCATTCCGACCTCAACTTTCAAGGAGGTTTAAAGACACAATTACACCAATTAACCACATTTAGGGAATCACATTTTATCACACGTACTTCATGTAAGCCTCTATCTTTTAAAGTTTAAAGCCCCTTTAGCATCGTAATCAATTCCACTTCATTGGTTGTTTTTATGTCACACAGACCTGCAAAGCAGATAATACACTATCCAAGGTGATTCCGTATCACACCTCCAAAGCCTGCTGGCCCTAGATTCCCAAAGGAGCTCCCATCACAATTCAATTTTATACTTCCTAATCTGGAGCAATCCATCTTCCCTTGTGCCTCACCTTCATCACGATTTGCATCATTAAATTCCTCACATTCACTTCCATGTCAACCTTCGAGACCCCAAAACCTTCCTTCGTAATAGAGAACCAACTCCAAATTGTATGTTGAATAATCTTCTTCAACAAATCCCTCTCCATTACCAGCCCTTCAAACACTCTTCTATTCCTTTCCAACCAGTTCTTCCAAAGGATTGTTGCCCTTCCAATCATGAAGATCAAGTTTCCAACCTTTGGCAGCCCATCAACAGACATATATTCAATAATATTGATGTGGCTTTGGGGCAATGGTCCTACAATTCCTATAATGTGAAGAAACCAGCACCATATATCATAAGTGAAAGAGCACTGTAAGAATAAGTAGTTACAACTTTCATCACACTCCTTGCATCGCAGACAAATATTTGTCATTATCCTCCCTCTCTTCATAAGCTTATCAACTGTCAAGCACTTCTCTTGAAACAGCACCCAAGAAACACCTTCACTTTTTATGGAATCCTCTAAGATCATATTTTGCGCAACGAGTCCCTATTCCACCTTATCCTATCATGAAATAGAAGATTATATGCTGATTTCACAGAAAAGACCCCATCACTTTCATCCTCCCACACCAAGTCATCAGGAGAGTCTTGATGTAACTTCACATTTTTCAGCAGTCTAAGTAACTCTTCCATCTGCAAGATAAATTCATCACTGACCCTATTATGCCATACTTTATATCCCAGATTCTCCTCTCCCTGCAGTATACCGCACCTACTTTGGCCCTAGGGTTAGATGATGAATTATAGATAAGAGGAAAAGAATACCTTAATGGAGTCTCCTCAATCCATTTCCTGTGCCAGAATGGAGTCCTAAGACCATCCCCTACTTCATATTTCGAACAACTCAACATGAACCTTCTATTCTGCATAACACCTGTCCAAACCCTTGACTCCAACCTCGAACTCCTATTATTCCCCAACCACAAGCTATCTCTATCATCTCCATACTTATCCTTAATAACCGCTTTCCATAGTACTTCCACACCATCCATAGATCTCCACCACCATTTTGCTAACAAGGCATAATTAGCATACTTTACTCTCCTAACTCCAAGGCCTGCTTCAAAGACCGGTGTACACACTCTATCCCAACTCACCAAGTGGTACTTCATTCCAAATTCACCTGATCCCCAATGGAAGTTTCTCGTCAATCTTTTAATAACCTTTGAGACCGAAGTTGGCATCATTAGCAAAGGCATCTGAAACACAATCAAATTAGAGAAGTAAAGCCTTAATAAGAGTGGTCTTGCCATCAAGAGATAAATTTTTTGACTTCCACAAATCCAATTTGGCATGCATCCTTTCAATCACTGGATCCCAAACTAACCTTAGTAGCCGACAGTTCGAGATTGACAATCCCAAGTACCTAATGGGAAATGCCTCCATTTTATACCCCAAAATATTAGCTAATTGGTTCACAATCTCATTCTCACATGCCACACCAATAATAAAAGTCTTCTCAAAATTCACCTTGATACCTAACCCCACTTTACAGCACAAAACCATTCTTCTAATGTTCATAATTTGTTCTACAGATGCATCACAAAAGAAAAGCAAATCATCAGCATACTGAAGGTCCGTAATCTGTTGACTATTAACTGAGACCTTGAACACCTTAAACTGGCCCTATTTACCACATTAGCAATGCTACGGCTAAAAGCCTCCCCCATTATGGTGAAAAGAAAAGGGGACAAGGGATCACCTTGTCTTAGCCCCCTCGATGTTTTAAAAAAGCCTTTCGGGTTTCCTTCCACCAGGATTGAAAAATGGGTGCTCACTAAACAACCCCTTATCCAACCGCACAACTTTTCCCCAAAACTCATGCATCTCAGTACTTTTAAAAGCACATCCCAGTCCACCCTATCATATGCCTTCTCCAAATCTAACTTTTACAAAACACCAGGTTCCTCCAATAAATACTTTGAATGAATGCATTCATGAGCAATGAGAACCCCATCAATAATAACTCTCCCTTGAATGAACGTTGATTGTGGACCCACCACAGCTCTATGCTACACCTTCTTCAATCTTTCAGTTAGTATCTTAGCAATAATTTTACAGATACTTGTTAACAGGCTGATAGAGCGAATATCCGATATCCCTAAGATAGAGCCACTTTTTGGAATGAGCGTTATATATGTTAAATTTATTGCTTTATTGAGAACACCCCTTTCTAAAAACTTATTAACCATCATCATCAAGTCTATTTTCATAATATCCCATAATATTTAAAAAAAACCTAAGAGGGAATCCATCAGGTCCTAGAGCCTTATCTCCTTGTAAAGCAAAAATGGCTCGCTTCACCTCCTCCTAAGATGCCCATCCTTCTAATGATCTAGCTGCCTCGAAGGACAACATTTGAAAATTCAACCTATGCAATGTAGGAGTAAAAACCATAGCCTTGGTAAATAAATGTTGAAAATGGCTGACAAATTTCATCTCCCATGCGTCTCTATCCCCATCAACAATCCTGAAATATCATTTTGTCTTCTCCTAGAGTTCGCAATTGCATGAAAATATTTTGTGTTCAAATCACCTTCTTTCAACCATTTCACCCGAGATCTTTGCCGCCAATATATTTCTTCTGATCTCAGCATCTCATGAAGAGAACTTAGGAGAACCACGTTTTCCTCTCGAAGACCAATTATTAAATTACACCCATTTTGAATCTGAGCTTCTCCACCCTCCAAATCTAACATGATCTTCTGAATCATTTTTTTAATTTGGAACTTCGTCTCTTTCTTCTATTGAAGTAACTTATGCTTGATACTAACAAACTTTTTATGCACGCGAAAACCATACCACCCCAAAATAATAGAATTTTGCCACTTGTGCTTAATAATTTCAACAAGCTCCTTTTCATCTAATCAAACCAGGTCTAACCGAAATGGTTTAGGACCAAAATGACAGTTCTCAGTATGTAGATATAATGGGATATGATCCGAAGAGAGCTTGGTAAAAGCCACAACACGAGCCAACAGAAAATGTTGCTCCCATTCATTAGAGACCAAAAAGCGATCAATCTTACTGTGAATAAGATTGTCAATGCCATTATTCGACCAAGTATAATATGGCCAATTAATAGGTAAATCAATAAGCTGATGGCGTAAAATGAACTGATTAAATAGCCTCATAGATAGATTAAGAGAAGTAGAAGACGAAATTTCAACTGGCCATCTAATCACATTAAAATCACCACCAATACAAAACGGCAAATTCACATCAGCAATCAGATTGGATGAGATATATAAAAAATCTTCTTTTAATTCATTTGTATTTGGTCAATAAACATTGCAATATTCAGACAAACTCATCCACAACCCCTTCCAAAATCACCATAACAAACCTTTCAGTCAAGAGGGAATCAACAAGTTTAAAGCAAGTGGGGTCCCACAAGGACCACAAACACCCAACCGCACCTGTAGACTCAAACCTACAAAGGCCACAGGCCCTACACCCCATATCTCCCTAACTGTATTAATTGTCGGTCTTGACAATTTAGTTGCCTACAACAACAAAACTTTAGGCTTCAAGGACGTGACCGAAAGTAGGATTTCACTTTTTCTGCGAACACTACCAAGACCTCTAACATTCCAACTACAGATCTTCATTAAAACGTAATGAGGAACCTTTCCTGGCTGGACCAGGACCACTATCAGAGCTAGTGGAGGAGGAGCTGGATTCAGTCTCCTCAATGGCATCGTTACCTCTCTCATTATTAGCAATAGGAAGCTTTTTAGGTTGAGGTTCATGCCTAGCCACCAACCGAAGCGAGAACCTAGTCGAAGTTGTAACAGTCTGTCCACAACCAGACATGACTTCCCCCACATCAGTAGCTTTCTTGCCTACACTCATCTCAGCTTTTTGTTTACATCTCTCTTTAACCTTCTTAACCCTCTCTTTAATCACTTCTAAAACCTGAGCAAAGGGGACATTGGACCCCAGTCAAATATCATCCCACATTATAAATATTTCCTCCAAATTATAATCAGGTACCCCAATTGGAATACCCTACCCTGCCCATTAACCCCTACTTCAACATCAACAACACCCTCTAAGTTTCCACCGTCTACGATCTCCTCCTCTTCCCTCTCTTCATCTACCCCGTCAATTAACAGTGGCTGCACCTCTGCTAAATCATCACCAACAGTTCCCTCACCAACAACTTCACTATCTGCTCCATCGCCATCCACAATAGCAAGCATACTTTCATCTTCTTGATCTTTCTCCACAACTGCCCCCCTCAGCAATGGAGGTAAAAGCTCGCGATTATCCAGCCCCAAAGGCATTGGAGGTGGCAGAAGCTTAACTTCGTTTTCTAAGTCACTGTCCTCCACTCCTGAAGAGAAGGTAAATGACTTAGCGACCGGAAGCATTTGAATTGGTACAATATCATTCCCCACCCGTTCTTCGATAACCATGATCGGCAGGCCTTGGTCTTCAGTTGTAACCCTCAGGCCCCGTATCAGCCCCCTTCGAGCAGCCCTACCAAAAGCCAATAACCTTTCCATGCTCCACCAAGTAACCGCAAGCACTGTGGCAATAATCTTGTGGAGTTTGAATAGATAGAACAAAACAGCCACAACTTCCTCTAGAGAGAAAGTCCTCTATCTCTTCCTACCTCCTAAGGCATGTTTTCTTGTAGCAGGTTCATTTCCTTTTATACAACGAGAGACCTCCCTTATATTATAGAAATGAGGGCTTGGCAATTAATATATTTTTTAAAAATAATTTGGTCCTAATTTTTAGAGGATATATAATCTTTAACATGGAGATCATGAATATATATATATATATATATATATATATATAATTGAAAGCTAAAAATAATAATTATATTAAGAAAACATTTGGACCGTTATTTACAACTGTTTTTAGATGGACCACCTATTTGCATCCATCTTTAAGATGGATGCTTTATACCTCTAGACCACATATTGTAGAAACATGGTCCAACCCGCATGAAACATTTTTCCTTTTCTTTTTATTCAATAATTTTTCTGTGTATTCTGTATACGTTACCTGTTGCTTGTCCATTGATAGGTTTTATAGAAAATTGGTGACTATAGGTTGATGATTCGAAGGAAGATGGCATTTTGAATATTTTAAATTTGTAATAAAAATAAAATTAGCTATAAATAATTTAGAAAGAATAATGCTTCATAGCTAAAATGTTGAAAGCTTAAAGTATTGTTATGCCAATTTTCTAATCATCAAACCCATTACTTTGTATTAGTTTATTATACTTGATGACTATTTGACTAATAATATAGCGCATAACATTATTTAATCGTATTTATATTTAGTTATTGGTAATATAACTATGATCGGTTGATTTTAAATAAATATAATATTTTTGGGCCTATTATCATTAATAAAACACATGTTTATTAATGAGGGCTGTACATGTTGATTGGAGGTGGCTTTAATACGATATGCATGAGGAATTGAATCTGCAGCTAGATAGAGAAAGTAACATTCACATTTTAAATGTTTATAATGTTTGTAATAAGCGATCAAACTGTTGAATGTACATGTCATATTTGGGAAATTAAAGGCCCAGGTTTGAGCTTCGAAAATTAAGGAGTAAGCCTTGGACCTTTACTAAGGGGCCGTCATTTGGTGTGATGGTAAAAGGCTCCGGTAGCCAATGTAAGAGCGTGGGTTCGAGTTTTGAAAGTGGCCACTTTGTGCATAAGCCAAAAGATATGACCGTTTCCAACCTACCCCCCGCCCCCCCCCCCCCCCCGAGACCTTGCTTAGGCGAGACCAGCACCGGATTACGGCCCTTTACAGTCTTGGGCCTTTAACCGATAGAGTATAGCTTGGGCCTTTACTCGATCTAAGGCTCTGCCTAGCGACTGCGGCAAACCAGAAATGAAATGGTCCCCTTATCTCAACCCTCTCAAACTAGGGAAGAATCCACATGGTACCTCATTAATTAAGATAGGAAAGCTTGTAGTTGAAATCAATGTTCTAATATGCCCTCTCTCGTTCTCCCAACTACCATGACACCATTGAGGAATTGACAATGTGTATTGTTGTAAGCTTTTCAAGGTTGAGCTCAAGGACCAAGCTAGGAGACTTATAAGTAAAGGTCGCTGCCCCAAATTTGGCACCCTTTAACAAAGGTCCTTTGAGGCTGGGCAAGGACTTGGTCCAGGACCTCTCACAAATAAGAAGTGAGTGCATTATGATTATTTTGTAGCTATTAGTGAGGATGTTGATAATGACAATAGCCATAGATGTCGTCTGCTCCAGCAAACTTTAGGGCTGGCATTGGGTTGGGACTAGGCCAGGCTAGCCTCAGCCCAAGTCCTTACAATTCGGGCCCTAGCCTGGCCTTGTATTGACCAGGCCAAAGAGGCCATGGTTCAAGCCTGTCCCTGGCCCTGATCACACCGTGCCGGGCCGAGCTAGCCCTGTTGGCTCTGGCTTGCCCAACTTGTCCTAGCCTGGCCCTCGAGCCACATTTTGTAGCCCAAGCCCTAGTTTTTTAGGGTCTGGCATGGCTTGTTGGTCTATTGCCAGCCCTAACCACCTTAAGATCAAATAGATAAAGGTTGCATTCGTTGCTTTGTGGATGATGGCTCTCTTATGGAACTCATTGAAAGATATTGAAGAAGTCGCCTTTCATATCCCCACAAAAGCTTTGAAATATTGCAACTTACTTTTGGACCTGGTGCTTCATTCCTTGTTGATGTAGGTAGTTTTGTAAGTAGCATGCCTTCGACATTGGATAACTTTTTACTCGTAGGTTTATTGGTACTTTACCAAAAGCTCTTTAAGAGCTCTACGATGTCCAAACCCGCTCTGCTGGTTGTGGACACCAATTTTGTCAAAAAAAGGCCTCTAGAAGTGGCCTTTCAAAGTATATACTGGTAGTTTTTCCTTTTTTGGTGAGTGGGCTAGATTGACTTTCCCTACTTTCTTGCATTTTGTTTATGCCTGTGACTTAGAGTTTGTAATTGATGGTCTAGATTGTATTTTGGCTAGGACTGAGGATATAAATATGTTACGATGTCGGGGTGAAGTCAGGTTTTTACTTCAATCCTTAAAGTTCCCCAATTTATCCGGAGGTGTGGCTATGGAGCTTGGCTTGTACGGTCATTTTACTATTTCGATTGATTATCAAGTTTCTCTTGTTTTCCTTGCTTGATCCTCTTTTCCACCATCAACTGGTATCAGAACAACTCGACTCCCACAACACCTTGGATGCGACAACTGTGCACGATGGCTATTAGAGATACTCATGGAGGCCACGGACATGATGGTGGTTTTGGGCTTACGGGGGAGGATTTCGATGACCTATTGAAGCAATTTGGGGAGCTGTTAGGAGGTGCACCAAACCTGTTCCAAGAGGGACTCGATTGTCCAGGAGATTGATAAATCGAAGAGAACCATTTCCATAACCAGGGAAGGGATGAAGCTCTACTTCCTAAGGATGAGTCCCCACCCTAGTCCTCGAGGAGCGTTTAGTCTAAGCCTTGGAAGGAGCGAACAGAGGCATCTGGCTAGATGTGCTTGAGTTCTCTGGTCGGCAGAACCAAATGACTTAGATGGTCTTGCCAATTTAGAGATCTTTTTTGAGGGGAAGGAGCTATCCGAGCATAAGAAAGTAAAGTTTGTGGTGACTTGGATGAAGGGGTATGCCATCATCTGGTGACTTGCTTACGAAGAGTTAAGGAGAAATCTCGACCTGGTGGACAATGAAATCATGTCCAAAGGGAAAGGTCGTCCTGGTCTATGATTGCCATGTTCCATAACTTATGCCAGGGAAAGAAGAGTTTGCCAGAATGTATAGAGGTGTTGTACCTACTGATGAACCAAAATAAAATTCACTCAGCTCATAGCCCACTACATCAGTGGCTTGAAACTCTAGATTCAAGCTGAGCTAATCCTACACTGAGCGATCAATCTTGATGAAGTGTTTCTGTTTTCTATAAAGGTTGAAGCTGAATTAAAGAAAAACAATGGTGTTCTCTTTTTTATATTTTTTTTTAAAAAAACCAATGTTGTTTGCTTTCTGACCAAGGGTATTCCTTAGTCACCAAAAGACGTAGTGCTAATCTAAGGTAGTGGGAACTGACAGACCCTAGTTTTCGGCGCTGGGATGGAGGAAAATGGCAGAAGAGCACGCTAAGGTAGTGGGAACCGATAGACTCTAGTTTTAGGGCCTGGGATGGGGAGAAATGACAGAAGAGTGCGGCCATGGATAAGTCTCCCAAGCTCAGGATCAAAGTGTTAAGTATTTCAAGTGTGTTGACCATGGGTACCACTCTTTTGAGTACCCTAAGAGGCATACTAGCACACACCTTCATGAGGTCGACGAGGGTTATGAGGGGATATTGAAACAGAGCCTATCTATGATTGCAGGAGTGATGATGAACCAGAAAGAGGGGCAACATAGTTGTATCTGAATGAGGGAGAGTTGCTCATAATTAGGCAGCTATTGTCCACTTCCATGGTAATGGAAGAGTCGTGAGCAAATATCTTTCACACTGATGCTCTGATCGAGGTAGCATTTGCACCATCATCATCGACAGTGGGAGTTATGATAATATGGTGTCGTAAGAGTTGGTAGACAAGCTCAAGTTGAATTGCAAACAAGACCCTCAGACCTACAAGATGTCCTAGATTATGCAAGGTAACGGGACCCCAGTTAACTGCCACTGTTTGGTCAATTTTACGATTAGGAAGTTTTATGAGGAGTTTGCTTGGTGTCACGTGCTTCCTATGGAGGTGTACCACATTTTGTTGGCCCGCCATGGCAGTTTGACCGATTTGTCATACACCATGGGAAACACTAAAATGGTGTTAAAATTACCTTGCAACCTTTGAAAGAAGATGCCCAACCAGAACCTAAGAACAGGGAAAATGAGGTCATACTCTCCATGAATCATGGGTGACGGTTGGGAGCTGGGTATTATGTTTGCCTTAGTAGAAAAAGAGCAGCCATCTCCTTCTACTCCTAATCCCACAATGGGCGATGATTTTACGGATGTTATGCTAGAGAAGTTGCCCAGTGGTTTAAATCCTATGAGGGATAAACAACGTTGTATCGATATGGGTGCCAGTCTCACAAATGTACCTTACTATTGCATGAGCCCGAAACGATATGAGAAGTTGCCTGGCAAGTCTCAGACTTATGATATAAGAGACTAAATACATTGAGTATGAGCCCTTGTCCATTCTTGACTTTCTAACTTCCAAGATGGATAGATCTTGGCAGATGTGTGTGGATAGCAGGCCAACCAACAAGATAACCATGAATGTTGCTTCCCTATACCACAACTAAATGTTCTTGATATGCTGACCGGCGAAAGGGTCTTCTCTAATATTGGCTTTCGGAGTAGGTGTCGCGAAATTAGGATTCGCTTTGCTGACGGATGGAAGACTGCATTTAAGGCTTAAGAAGGATTGTGTTAGTGGCTATTGTGCCGTTTGGACTGTCCAATGCCCCAAGCACTTTTATGAGGGTGATGACCCAAGTACTTCAGTCCTTTATTGAGAAGTTTGTAGTAGCGCACTTTGATAACATCCTTGTTTGCAACTCCATTAATGAAGAGCACTTGGGCTATTTGAGGCAAGTATTTGAAGTTTTGTAAAAGGAGAAACTGTTTGCGAATGTGAATAAGTGCTTCTTTATGATGGATAATTTGATATTGTTTGATGGATAGTTTGATATTGTTGTCATTTGTGGTGTCAGCAGAAGGGGTCAAGGTGGACCAAGCCAAGGTGCAGGCTACTATAGAGTGGTCAATGCCATAGACCGTAGGGGAAGTAAGAAAGGTCCATGGCCACGCCACCCTTTATAAGAAAGTTATAAGGACTTTTACCATTGTTATCATCTCTATGACCAATTGTATAAAGAAGGCATATTTCAGTGGCCTATGGCCGCTGATGAGAGCTTCAAACTCATTGAAGAGAAGATGACTAATGCCTATGTGCTGTCATAACCAAACTTTGAGAAGATCTTTCAAGTGGAGTGTGATGCCTCCCATGTAGGCATTGAGGTTGTCTTTAGCAAACAAGGAAAAATCCTTCTACAACAAGAAATTAGATGAAACCACAACACAATATTCCACTGATAATGTAGAGTTCATTCGGCATCACTGGTTGCATTTTTCAACCCCAAGAGTTCATTCTATTCTCATATTGTGAGGCGTTGAGGTTCATAAATGCCCTATATGCCATTGAGCCCTATTTGCATAAAATTGTTGATCAATGTGCAGGAACGAAGGTTCCATCCTCTGACTTCGTATTGCATGATGACATCCTTTTCAAGTAGAATATACAATTCATCCCAAAGGAATCACTCACACCAAGATCATCACCACCAAAATGCATGTTGAATGCTTCAGTGGCCAATTAGGTTTAGATAAGATAACTATGATTCTGGAAGATAAGTATTACTGCCCTTGACTCAAACGTAATGTCTGCCAGCACAAGGGTCAAACTTACATAATCCAAACATATAATCCAAAAACATAAAATAAAATCCTACTACACCCTAAGGATCCACTCTTACTGCCATAAAAAAAAAATTTGATTAATAAAAGATGAATTACAAAAACAAACTTGAATCAAGAACAAGGGAAGCCTTATTACTAAAAACAAGATACCTCAAGATCACCTCTAAAGGAATCTGTTAGACCCACTCCTGATCACCAAGCTCAATGGTGCATTAATCTTGATCCCTGTTAAATCCCTTTAAGATGGGAGGCTTTCATGGCAAACCTAAAACTAGTTGAGGCAAGAGAGCATAACCAAGAACGAAACAATGTGGATTAGGATCAGGCAACCCGCCCCGTTTCCTTGGGCGGGGCATACCAACCTTTTTCTTTGGATCGTGCATGCCACCCTTCTTTGCTTTGGATGGTGTATGTGACATGTACTTAGATTTGATAGTTTTTGAAGTGTTTTGTACTTTTGCCTATAAAGTACAGTATTTTCCCTTGTCTCAAATTCTAAATATTAATTTGTTTGATAGTCCATTTGTTCGTAGCAATCTAAGATTGCTTCTGAGAAGCAAGATGCTTATAAGTCCGGTCCATGCAAACTTTGGGATGTATGCTTCAATGAAGATACTTGGGCTGAGAACTTGCCTAGTTTGGATCTGAAACCCGATTTTCGGATCATATCTGGATCCAGAGGATTGGTTCCAGATCCAAAATGTGGATCCAAATAGTAATTCATATCGTATCTAGCAATGTTATCAAATTCGCTTCGCTTTGGCCAAGACGTTCATATTTTAGGCATAAATTGAAGAGAAGCGAAACCTAGTGATGTCGCTTCGGTCAGATTCAAACCACTCCGGATTGCTTCGGTCAAATTCGGACCACTTCGGGTTTGCTTCGAGTATGCTTCGAGTATTCTTCAATCAGCAAAGAAATAGCTACATATATTTTTACTTATTTAAATTTTTTTACTTTTTTTATTTTTTATTTTTTATTTGTATTTTTTCTATTATTTGTATATATTATACATAAATATCTATTTTATTTATATTAAATTAAAAAAAATCCAAAGTCTTCCTCTGAATCAGCCAAAGCATCGAATTGCTTCATTTTGCTCACGAAACCGAAAAAGACTCTGAAGTGAATATGACAACATTGGTATCTAAGTACAAGTGGATCCAACCCAGTTCTTAAAATATTATATATTATTTTAAAATCTTGTGGTTATAAAAGTGTTATTAACTAAACTCAAAATTTAAAAAAAATTGTCAAAACTTTGTGACACAGCCCAAATATATCTAATTTGATATCTAATGACTATGAGTGATTGTGACTTCCTTGTAACAATAATATATGGTCTCATAATATATAATCTCATATGTTAAAATAGTATTTTTTATATATTATTTTATATTTCTTTATAGATATAAAATGGGAAAAATATCTCCATACCCTTTATTTTTAGGTTTCATATCTCAATAGACTTAATATTTCAAAATATATTTTGAAATCTTAAGTTTTATATCTTATAACATTTAGATTAACGTTATCTACTTTAATACTAATTTTTTAACCCAAATAAATTGTAGAAAGATTCATTTCTAAATCGATCATTTCTCTCTCTCTACTTGTCAATCCCCACGTTGAATTAGGTAAAAGAGAACCACCAAGAGAGAGATGGAGAGGAGAGAGAAAGCATGGTGGGTGGCTTATTGAGTTTTGCTCATGGGAAGTGAGCAGTGAAGCCATGTATGAAAGGAATGAGGAGGGTAGAGAAAGGAAAGAGAAAGAGAACAAAGAAAACGAGTGTATGTTGGGTGATTCTATGGGGAAGAGAGAGATGGTTAAAGACAAAAAGAGGGGAATTAAAGCGAGCGTGGATGTATAGAGAGAGAATGAAGATGCTTTCTATATTGAAAACCGGTCAGCAAACTTTAAACTTAAAAATTTAAAGAGTTGTTTGGTATTTTGAACACCAGATATTATTGAGTAGAGGCAACTTGAAGAAAAAAAAAAAAATGCAGGGAAAAAGGAGGGGTGCCCCCTATAATTTGAGAACAACTTGTTCTTATTTTTGTAATTTACCCCAATATGATATGTGCGTAATTTTCTCTTCTTTTTTTGTTTTTATCTATCGGCAAATTGATGCAGGTTCCATAATTAATAGAATTTACTAATGATCTTATGTTTTGTGACCTATGACTAGGTCCAGATATCAGTTGACCATAATCAACAAGCAGTTTGTGCAGTAAGAGAGAGAGTGTATGGGCCAGCACCTGAACCATTGAATATTCCAATGGTACAAAGGGGTGATCCCTACTTCAATCAGATCATATTGCGTCTCCATCGAGGCCCAGTGTATAGCAACAAAATGAACCAACAGTTGCGATGTTACTAGGAGGCAAAATGGGCCGGCAAATTCAGATAGAGAATATAGCTCATCAGCTTGTTCAATTGCAGATGGTGAAAATGGGCCAGTAGGTGGTGCAATATCGTAGCCCCTTATTCAAATGCGGAGGGGACAAATTGATGCACATAAAATTAGGGTTTAATTTTTATTTTATTTTTTAATAGAAATTGTCTTAGGATAAGTCAAGTTAATTTGGGAGGAGGGAAGATTTTATGAGTAATGTATTATTAGTGAATGGGAAAGATTTTGTGTGTGATGTATTACTGGTGAGTGGCGATTCTAAAAAATAGAAGTATAAATATGATAAGGTTAAATTTGGTTAGTCTAGGAGTATAAATAGGATAACGTTCATTTTAAGGAGGTTTATCTTTTCAACAATAGGTAAAACGAGGGTGGCACGTGAATTTAAGATTAAGAGAGAGAAGATATGGATGAGATAAAATAGATTAAGGCAGATAAAATAGGAAAATAAGTTGTTTATCTTCTTTTCTTTTTTAGTTTATTTAAAAGGACATTTCCCTTCAGTATAAAGAGGTGAATGAGTTAATAAAATTTGGTTTTGTAAAGAATGGAAGTTTCCCTTCATTGTAAAAAGGTGAATGAATTAATAAAAAGAGGTGAATGAGGTAATAAAATTTGGTCTCATGAAGAAGGGACGTTTCCCTTCATTGTAAAGAGGTGAATGAGTTAATAAAATTTGGTCTCGTGGAGAGATTATTTTGGGGTGGATTTCCTCGTAAACCTTAAGAGAGTGTATATTCTCTTATGTTTTTATTTTTATTTTTTTGGTTTTATTTCTCCCTGCATCAATTGGTATCAGAGAAAGTTAGGTCCAGAGTTTACAATGCCACCAAAAGTGAATCAATTTAATTCTGCTCCGACTATGGATGATCGTTGGGGAGAAATTTTGACTAAAGCTTTAGAAGATTTTTGAACTGAAGTACGTGAGACGAATCAGATGACGTAACATCTAGAGGATTTTCGAATTGAAGTATGTGAGATGAATTAGGAGATGAATAAGAGGATGCAAGAGGTTGGAACAGTTAGAGAACAATTTTTCTCGTGAAGAAGGAACTCACAACCATATTCATCTTGCACCAGTAATTCCACAACAGACCCATAATATTGATTTCAAGTATACTGAAGAAATTTACACGCCTTATTCGCATCTTATAAAGTGACCACGAGATTTTAGTATTAAAATCGATCTCTCAAAATTTCATGGTCAATGGTGTTCATCAATTGAATATGGTGCTTCTTTGGTGGTAGACCCATTCTTAGTTAAGAATAATCAACCCAAGCTCATATTCAACAATTACTCTTGGGACACATATGCAGGCAAATAGTCTTACATTAGTCTTGAAGAAATTGAAGAAAATGTACCGAAGCACATAGTGGGATTACATCACCAATTAGTGATTGGCTTTAGGCTTAAAGCTCGAGGTCTAAGTTTTCTCAGGGAGAATGATGCAAATAAAATTGGGGTTTAGTTTTTATTTTATTTTTTAATAGAAATTGTCCTAGGATAAGTCAAGTTAATTTGGGAGGAGGGAAGATTTTATGCGTGCTATATTATTAGTGAATGGGGAAGATTTCGTGCATGATGTATTATTGGTGAGTGGGGTTTCTAAAAAATAGGAGTATAAATAGGATAAGGTTAAATTTAGTTAGTTTAAGAGTATAAATAGGATAAGGTTTGGTCTACAGGGGTTTATCTTTTCAACAATGGGTAAAACGTGGGTGGCACGTGAATTTAAGAGAGAGAAGATAGGGATGAGAAAAAATAAGTTAAGGGAGATAAAATAGGAAAGTCATATCTTCTTTTCTTTTTTTTGGTCTATTTAAAGGGACGTTTCCCTTGATTTTAAGGGGGTGAATGAGTTAATAAAATTTGATCTAGTGAAGAGATTATTTTGGGGTGGATTCCCTCTCAGACCTTGAGAGATGGTATGTTCTCTCAACTTTTTTTTTATTGTTATTTTTTTGGACTTATTTTCTCCCTGCATCAATTGCATCACTTGAGTTCTGATACCAATTGATGCATTACTGTAGGGAGAAAACAAGACTAGAAAAATAACAAAAAAAAAAAAGTTGAGAGAACAAACCATTTTTCAAAGTCTGCAAGGGAATCCACCCCAAAATAATCTCTTCACGAGACCAAATTTTATTAACTCATTCACCTACTTACAATAAAGGGAAACGTCTCTTTAAATAGACTAAAAAAAGAAAAGAAGATAAACAACTGACTTTTTATCTCCCTTAACCTATTTTCTCTCATCCCTATCTTCTCTCTCTTAAATTCACGCCACCCACGTTTTACCCATTGTTGAAAAGATAAACCCCTTTAGACCTAACCTTATCTTATTTATACTCCCAAACTAACCAAATTTAACCTTATCTTATTTATACTCCTAATAGAAACCCCACTCACCAATAATATATCACGCACAAAATCTTCCCCATTCACCAATAATACATCACACACAAAATCTTCCCTCCTCCCAAATTAACTAGACTTATCTATTAAAAAAAAAAAATTAAACCCCAATTTTATTTACATCGCAAATGGGCCAGTAGTTGGTGTAATTACCCTGGGGGGAAATGGACTTGCAGTTGGTGCAACCACATGGAGAGAAAACGGGCAGGCAATTGGTGCGATCACAGACAAAGAAAATGGGTTGGCAGTTAGTACAATTGCAGAGAGAGAACATGAACCTTCAATTGTAAAGAGAGACAGAATTGGCAAGTTGTCGATGCACTTATAGAGAAATAAACTGGGCCAGTCAGTGCAATTTTAGTCGAAGAAAATTTGCCAGCTGTTGATGTAATTGTAGACACAGAAAATGGGCCAACAATTGGAGCGATTGCATAGAGTGAAAATGGGTGTGCTACTTTGGATTGGATCCAGCAATTTGTGCTTAGAGAGAGAGAATGGGGTAATATGGAGAAAGAGAGAGAGATGAGGATCACAAGGAGAGAGAAAGAGAGAAGTTCGGGGGACTGACACGTGTAGAGAGAAAAGGATGGTTTTAAAAAGGGAAAAATTTCGAAAAACACTCTAAATGGATTATCTATGCAACTTACCCCCACTACAATCTTTTCTCTCACTTTTTTCCACCTAACAACCCTTTTTTGCAAAAACCCCCCCGAGGTAAAAAGTTAACAATTTTTTGACAAAAATACCCTTCTCGTACAAACCAAATCATTACGCGGATCCCAAGTAAAGTAGTACCGGAGTGCAGTACAATACTACTGAAGTGAAATGTCAATAATCCTTACCGGAGCGACGTGGTATATTATCGTAGCGCTGTGGCTCCAGGGACTCCATTGCCAGAGCAGACTGTCGGAGCGTGCAGTCCCACTACCAGAGCGCTATTCTACTTATGCCGGAGCACTCAAGGTCATAACCTACTGCTAGAGCGCACATATTAAATGTCGGAGCTAGTATCCTTAGCGCCAGCGCACAGTCTTCCATTGTTGGAGTGCCATGGCTCCAGGAGCTTCATTGCCGAAGCATTGTCATTAATCATTGGAGCACTGCGGTTCCAGAAGCTTCATTGCCAGAGCGTGGTCCCACATCACCGGAGCGTTTTGGCTCCAGAAGCTTCATTGTCGGAGCATGGTCCTACATCGCTAGAGCGTTGTGGCTCCAGAAGCTTTAATGTCGGAGTGTGCTGTCGGAGCACATAGTCAGACTGCCGGAGCGCGTAGTAAGACTACCTGATTACCATGGTATAACAACACGTTGCTGGAGTGCATGGTGACGATGCCAAAGCGCGTGGTGACGTAGCCAGAGAGAGTTGTGATGTTGCCAGAGCGCGTGGTGACTATACCAGAGCGCATTGTGATGCTGCCAGAGCGCGTTGTGACGATGCCGGAGCACGTGGTGACGCTGCCAGAGCGTGTGGTGATGCTACCGGAGCATGTGTTACAAACCATATTTTTGCAAAATCCACAATTGTAAAGTACCATGAAGTTATTGCAATTCACTTTTATTTTCTAAAATGGTTCTTCTATCTTGCCTCAGTTACCGAACTAAAAAGACACCAAGCAAATACACCTAAAATTTGAACTCGGGTCTCATACTTAAGTTTCAACTCTCAAGCAATATAATAAGGTCACAATATATTTCAACTCTCAAGCAATATAATAAGAGCTTCCAAAACATAGCTAAAGGTCATAATATATTTGCATTCCTCACAAGATGAACACATCAAACTCGGAGTAACGTAACTCACACTAATTTTAAGTCAAAATCCTTTAAGATAAAATAACATAACTGTGAATAGAGAAGAAGACATACACATTGCTTCATGGGCAAGTACAGTAACTCACACATTAAACTTGGAGTATAGTATCCAAGCACATTGCTTCATGGGCTTTCCCTACAAATGAGATTCAATAACTTAAAAGAAACAGCGATAACAAATGCATAGGTTCATTTGATGAGAACGATGCATACAAATCCATGAATATATGAAATCACGGAGGCCAAGGTCTATAAACCATAGAACACAAAAGTTACCCTTTGCATGATGTCTTAATCAAGATAACCAACATAAATGAACAAGAAGAGGAAACTTTGAGGGGAAAAAAGAACTTAAAGAGGAAAATAAGATCAGAGTAAACAAGATCAAATCGAAAAGAACCCTCCTCATATAACCAAGTTACATTGTCAAAAAAATATTCAATCTCCAACCTGATGACTTCCTCATAATTGAAAGGTAGATATAACATTTGTTTCAAAT
>NW_006497928.1:1738849-1780573 GCF_000471905.2 Amborella trichopoda
AGAAGATTCTTTCCCCTCACATCAGGTTCCTTATCGGCATTCCCATCTCTCCGCAACAGTAAATTCTACCTTGATTCCTCTTGCAACGCCGGCGCTTGAAAGTGATCAACGCTTTTCTTTGTTCTTCTCTCATATTCATACTCACTATCACCATCATCATTGCCTTCAACATCCTCTTCTCCATCATCATCATGTTCTCCATCATCATCCTCTTCTTCGTCAACATCTTCTCGTCTGTCATCATCGTCTTCTTCTCCATCATCATCCTCTTCTTCTCTTTCACTTTCACTTAGCACTTCTCCACCCATAGTCTGCGTTGTCTCCTCGACACCTGTCTCTACAAAAGTGTCATTCAATAGCAGATCATGAGCCGTTGGTACATAACGTCTGGATTCCCCAGCTAATACTTCATTATTAAGTGCAGCTTATAGCAACTCTATATAAGTATATCGCAGCAAGTAGAGAATAAAAAAAACAAAATTGACCATTAGATATATTTTTCATAATTTTAAGATATATTAAGACGATAAAATAAGAATAAACATATAATAAATAATATCCCAATCTATTATCCGAGGATTGCCTGCTGAGGGTTGTACTTGTGATTAGCCTGCGGCAGTTTGTACATTAGATTGCGACTGCGACGAGGGGCGAAATGGGGTTTTTCTTCCTTGTAAAAACATGTTGTACCAGGCCATATACTCTGCTGTAGGTACTCCACCAGATTTATCTACGACTACCTTAACAACATTACGCTCACGTGCTTTCCAATCTTTTATCTGCTTACCCGATTCTACAGTCCAATTTGTGGAGTGTAAACCGACCTTCTCTCTCCTATCCAACTTGGATGGCCTAACAGGAATATCTTGCAACTTCCCAAATTGTTGCAACACACGATCTGACATAGAGTACTCTACAATGTTGAAACTGATGAGGCATGATTGACAGATAAAGTACTCTGCAATTTCATATAACTCCTCATATGGTTGCCAAGTCACCTACAAAAATAAGCATGAGACGTTATCAAATAACTAACCACAAATTTATTAGCTAATAGATCATAAGCACATAAGCCAATAACTAACCATATCAAACGAGATGCTATCAAATGAGATGTTTTTGTGGTGCGCTTGTTTCTTCCATATGCAAGCCTTAGGCATTTCTAGGCTTATGACCGATGTGGGCTTGGTGGCTAGAGCTCGAAAATGCTCATAGATCCAACATTGTAGAAGAAGTAAAAAGTAAGAAATCAAAGATAGTGAGAAATTGTAATATTCTGAAATTAAATAATAAAGAGAGAGAAATACCTGTAGTAAGGTCACTAATCCACTAAAATGATTATTTTCCCCACTGATGACTTTAGACAACGAATGATACAAAAAAGCAAGCGCCACATCACCCCATCCATACTTCCTTGCCTCATCAAAATCTCGAAACAATTGCAAGTATATTGAAAGTGTCGATCCTTTAGATGAGTCGACAAATATAGTTGTGCCGACTAAATAAATGAGATATGCTTGTGTGTGTTGCTTGAGTTGTAATTTGGTCAGCTTTTTTGTTAGTTGGGTGAATCGACTCCTCAACCATGTATATTTGAGACGCATCGAGGTGACTTCTTTAAGGCAATCTCCCAGATACTCCTTGACGAACGAAACATAATCTTCAGGTCTGATGCCGGTTACAAGCTCACCTGTCACGGGTATCCTTTATATCTGCCACACATCGTATAGTGTTGGAGTCATTTCACCAATGCTTATAAATGCAATATTCGTGTCCTTGCACCATTTCCCTATAAATGCCCTCACTAGATTGCAATCGATATGCGATACTCTAACATCCATCAATGGGCTCAACCCGGTCTTTTGAATTAGAGGTATCTGTCGTTGATCGATCTTCCATTTTACTAGGGCTTGAGTTGATTCATGAATACGAAGTACATTTCTCTCTTAAATTGAATAATAATAAGAAATTGCAATAGTCAATAACATGAGAAATACGTAATCAATGTAAATCATTAACTAAAACAAATATACCATCGTACCTCTTGCCTTTGACCTGATGAACAAGATGGCTCCCCTGTGCCTCTTAATTGTTCCAGGTCTTGCATTGCTAATTTTATTTTCATAATTGACATAAAAAAATAACCACAGGCATCATATCCAATAAAAAAAGAGATAGAATAGTTGCATATTTAATATATGTGTGCTAATCTCGCGAAAGGAATTAAAGTGGAACAAACACTATAAACAAATCAGTAGCATATACAATAAAAAAGAGAGAGAAAAGTGATATATCCAATATATGTACTGGCAAAAATATATCTACTGACAAAATTTCCCACAAATATGTGCTACAATTTAAAAAGACAGAACAAAGAAGATAACTAAAAAAAATGCCCTCAAGTTGATGCTTTACAAGTTGCCTTGTTGTGACCAGTTCCTTTGCACTTACTATAGTGAATAGGTCGCACTGGTACTTCTTGTGACTCGATGCACTTCTTTTTAGGTCAACCAGGGGGCCGTCTTGAGTGAGGTGGAAGTACCCTTATTCCATATGGAGGAAGTTGTCTATGCATACGCCTAGATAGATCGGTCAAGGTAGCTGATACGATAGGTTCGGAATATGTTTCACGAAACTTTGCAACCATGAAATATCCCTCACAATAGTCAACAGGATCTCTATTCATCCATTGAAGGCTTTTACAAGCATGTTTGCAGGACAAGCCCTTTATTTGCCAACCTCGACATTCACATTCTCGTGCAATTATATCTACCTTATAATTCATGCGATCATCCCTTGCTTCAAACACTGCTCCACTTGATACAGTGACGCTAACATAAAGGGATTGCTTTATGATCAATCTAAGTTCGTTTTGCGTGTGCGGGGTAAGCGTTGTAGTTTATGTTTCAGCTTCCTAGCTGCGGGTGGCCATTAGTTTCATGATTTGTCTTCTAATCAAGTCAACACATTAGAGAATTAATACGTCTCGTGCTTCTAGAATCCAGTTGTTATATGACTCAGCCACATTAGTTGTTACTTCGTTATATCGTTTACCCTTGAAGAGTGATGTCGCTCAATGGTTTGGCGATGCTTCCATGAACCACATGAATGTGTCCTCAGAAATTGACCTAATTTCATTCATCTTCTCAAAATACTCTTGCGGCCTCTATGCTCTACATGCTTCGACAAAATATTTAACAACTGCCTTCTTAATATCATTAGGTATGTCTTTTGCTTCCTTCTTAAAATTCTCCGCTAAATGACGCTCACAGAAGCCATGATGGGTATTCTCAAAAACTTGACAAACAATATCAATTAGGCCAGGGAGTCTATCAGACAAAAAAGTAATTTCACAATCTGTCCCAATAGCAATCTTTAAAGATTCCATAAACCATATACCCAGTTGTCGGTACTTTCGGCATCCACAATAGCAAATGCAACATGAAACATTTGCTCTTCCCCATCGAGTGAGTTGGCAGCAAGTAAAGTTCTAAGGTATCGTGCCTTCAGTGATGTCCCATCGAGAAATATAAGTGGACGACATCTACTTTTGAAGCCATGTATTGAGCCATAAAAGCTTATGAACATTCGACGAAATTTGCCACCTTGTAAGACTTGTCATGTCGCATAACTACCAGGATTCGTCTCCATCACACGGTTTACATATGCGGGTAACTGGTTGTATGCCTCATCTTGCGAACCATGTATGTCTTTGATGACCGTTTCTTTCTCGCCAAGCCTCACAATAGGATATTTATAGCCCATATTCTTGAGACAAATCATTCATGATTTCTTTAGCTTGTAATGCGCAGTGTTACTTAATTTATCATTGATTAATGATGTAATAAATTTTTGTGACGTTTGTCTCTGTACATCATTGCTTATCCCAAAATTACATGAGTGTTCTCTTTTTCATGTTTTGATGCTAAAAACGTTCATCCTGCCTAATTTTGAAGCATATATTTCCTATTTGCATCCATGACCCTTGCATTTTGCCCTTATGCGGTACCCCTCATTTTTAACAAGACAGTATGTGAAATGGTGCGCTATAGCAAACTTGCTAAGGGCTTCTCGGAAGTCATCTAGATACTCAAATTGTTGCCCTATACTGGTAAATGCATCCTCCAATGAACTAAGCAACTTTCGCGCATTGTTTTGTTCGGAACCAGAGAGCAACATATTAGATCTAAGAGGGGGTTTGACTTCTTCGAATGCCTTATTATTACGTGAAGTACTTCCACCCCTTTGTTCACTCCCATCAAATACATAAACAAAGAGATTATTCTCTCTTTCATGTGTATTCAACATCCTCTCAATATCATCGTCAATGAATACATTCACAAAAAATCTTCTATTTCCCAAGACAAAATACCTCAATGATATTGGCTGCATATCCAGCGAGAAACGCTTTATTACCTATTTTCGCAGGTTATCTAACCTAGTTCTACTTTCAATCATAACTATACATGCATCACCACTAATATAATCCAAAGTCCCATCGATATTTGATTGGACTTTTCTACAAAAAATACAATAAATCAATCTGCTATCACTTTTTCTTTTTTTTTTCCTGCACAAGATTTGTAATAATTTACACTCCACAGATAGACAAACCCAATTATTATCTAAATACAAAACTAATGACTTTTTGACAAAACTAGTATATATCATGAAGATAAAGGAAATTGACAAAGGTTACAATTTTATGGATCGCCATCCCCAAATATGTATGGCGATGTAAATTGCTCAGATAAATGATTAACATGATAAGGGACCAATTGTGTAAAATAGAAACCAACAAAGAATAAGTGGGTTATCATTAAATTGGATGGTTTTTACTACCCAATTGTTTCTTTCACCATTTATTGACTGTTACCATCCCAATACAAACACAATGCACATAAAGTATGAACATGATATATCAAACAAAAGAACTTGAATAAAGGATAAATATCCAAAGGTAGCAAGTAACAATAAATCAGAAAATATAGCAGGTTTAAGTATAAGAAACACAACAATAAAATTTACAAATAAATGAACAATGCTACCTTACAATAAATCAATAACATGATGATTTGGATATATCATGTACAATAGAAAGAAATGTTCATTTCCAAATGGATGAATTCCAACATTGACATGCCTTTGCAGAATACAGATTTCAAGTTCTCCATTTAAATAAAATAAAATTTGTAGATATATCAATCTGTAACTATAAAATATCCAAAAAAATGCAAGTAATTTGACCTAAATCATTTTGATGAAGTATGAAATGCTAGAACATATAATAACAAAAACACCAAACCCATTAAAAAATGCTTAGATTGGTGGACATGAAGAAAAGGAGATCAATCAAAATAATACATCAACAAATGAGATAAATAAACAGTGTATCAAGAATTCGAAGCCCAGAACATGCTGCAATTTTAGATTTACAATGCAGCAAAGCATTGAGATAATACTTAATTGTAGTCGACAAATTACAATAAAAAAGGAAAAATTGAACAAAATCATGAAAATATCCACATCGATATGTTAATGTTTAGATAGAATGGCCGAACTGAGCTACATTCATCATACAACAACTCATTCTGATTTTTAATTTCTTTTTAGAAGATGTTGAGCTAATAGTGATATGGGATTGCACAAAATAATAAGATCCATAAAAAAATAAAATAAAGAAAGAGAACGAGGAACAGTCACGTACCTGAAAGAGGCAAAACCCCCATAGATCAGGCCTTTACAGAGAACCCAGAGTTTCGTGGTCTCTTTCGTAGAGAGAGGGGGAGAGCTATGGCCTTCTTTGTGTGGTAGAGATGTTGCCCCAATGTTCCTTCGAAGAGAGAGAAAGATGGAGAGGGAACGTGGGAGGTGGGAGATCGGGTCGGAGAGAGACCGAGAGATCGAGAGGGACCTTGGGCTGGAGAGAGAGCGAGAGATGGGCTGTGTGAGAACGAACCTTGGGTAAAAAACCCTTTTTTCCTACGTGGGTAAAAAGATAAGGAAACATAAGAGAAAGAGAGATAAATGGGGTAAATAGAAATTGGGAATTAGGAGAGAGAACCCGTGTGAGAGGAAAAGAGGGTATTTTAATCATATTTGATGGTATTTTTGGGTTGGGGGTTTTTGAGAGAAAAGATTATTTGGAAGAAAAAGTGTGAGAAAAAATTGGGGTGGGGGTAATTTACATAGATAGTTCATTTGAGAGGGGTATTTAAAATTTTCCTTTTAAAAAGGGCAGTTGTTCTACAATTTGTTTGAGTTGAAAAAATAGGATTAAATTGGGTAAAGTTAGTCTAGCGGTTTAGAAGATATATAAACCTAATATTTCTATGTCTCAATATATGTCTTGAAATCTTTGGTGTATGGAGATATGAAACTTAAAAATAACAAGAGATGGAGATATTTTTCCTATAAAATAATATATAAATAGTTTTTTGGATTCGATCGGCTCTGAATTCAGATTGGGATCGAGATTCGGATCAAATATCTCAATCCTATCGGGTCCAGATCCGAATCTAAATCCCATGTGAACTTTTTGGATCCAAATCCAAACACGGTTAGACCCATTCTCAGCCCTAAAAAACATAGATGAACCTACTGATATTGGCATCGAAAATATGGTATATGATGAATCAATCTTAGAAAAAGATGGATCAATTGAGAGTACAAGTGGAATCATATAATTTTGCATGAATACATTAGGACCATATTTAATAGCCATACAAAAAGGGTTTTATATTATTTTATTTTTTCTCATGTTATTATGATGTAACCTTGATTTGACTATAAGAAAGTTTTCATGAATAAAATTTTTAATCACAAAGTAACATATTTTGTACTATTAATACTATTGTTATGACTATTAATTGTTGTATATGTAAATGAAGATATGAACTACAGATAAGTTTCAATATGTATATTTAGGAAAAAGTTTATATAAGGTGTCAACCTTATACTGTACGAGTAAGGTGCACCCAAAAAAACCCATTTGAGAAGGTTGTTCCTATGCTCCCTCAAATCAACCATTTCGACCTTGAGATTCATAGACATAAAAAAAATCCATTTTTAGTCCTAAAAATAGTTCATCTTCCAACACATTATTTGGACCATCCACTTTCAAGATTTTCAAATTTTTATAGATTTGCTTGATTGTTACCATTTCTAGAACTTTAAATTTTATAATTGAGAGCAACAATAGATTTTCATATTAGCGCAAGGCTTTGCAGCACCGAAACTACATGAAACTGCATTTTCAGCATAGTTTTAAGGTGGTCCTTACTTCAATTGTATAAGGTTGACACCTCATACAAACCATATAAGGTGAACACCTCATACAAACCTTACTCATGTATGATAGATAGATATATGCATATAGGTGGACACACATATCTTGTGCCGATGTGTGGTGTCTGGATGACATTTGTTCTGACACTCACATCCACATTACAAATAGACACACATATCCATTGCAATGCAACATAGGTATTTACCGTCTCCTTGGTTTATAAGTCGGTGAAGGAAGTCAAATTTTAAGTTTTAAGGGTACATATCTTGTGTATTTATGAACACTTGAAAATGGATGGTCTAGATCATGTGTTATAATATAAATTATTTATAAAATTTGAATTCCTATTCTTTTCAAAACCATAATAATCAAAATTGAAATGATCGATTTAATGGTTTTCCAACCACTCAATACTTTTCCTTAGGGCTCGTTTGGTACGCGTAAAAGTTTGACAAGAAAATATTTACATGCAAAATATTTACATATGCAAACAATTTACGGGCAAAAAATACTCCTGCATGATTTTTCCCATTTTTGGCAAAACACAGTTGGAAACAAGTAGCGAGAGAGAGAACACAACAAACTTGTACTTTGGGTATAGTTTCTCTCATTCTGAAAAATTTGAAACAGTTTCTCTTTAAAATTTAAATTTGATATGGTTTCTCTCTCTAGATATTTTGAGATGATTTCTCTCCCTTAAATATAATTTTGAGATAGTTTCTCTCTCTAAAAAAATTGAAATAGTTTTTATTTAAAATTTAAATTTGATATAGTTTCTCTCTCTAAAATTTTTGAGATAATTACTTTCCCTAAAACAATATTTTGAGATAGTTTCTCTCTCTAAAAATTTTGAGAGTTTTGTTATCTAAAAATTTGAAATTTGAGATTGATTAGCTCTCTAAAAAACTTTGACATAGTCTCTCTTTAAAATATTTGAGAAAGTTCCTCGGTTTAAAACTTTTCATGTAGTTTATCTATATAAATTTTGATAATGCTTCTCTTTCTAAAATTTAATATACTTTATCTCTCTAAAGCTTAAAATTGAAAGTATTTTTCTCTCCAAATATATTAAGTAGTTTCTCTATCTAAAAGTTTGTAGGTAGTGTTTCTCTCTAAAAATTGATAGTCTCTCTCTAAAATTTTAGATACTGTCTCTCTCTAAAACTTAAAATTTGCGATAGCTTCCCTCTCTAGAAATTTCGAGACAGTTTCTCTCCCAAAATTTTAGGTAGTTTCTCTCTCTAAAAATTTGAAGTTTAAGATAGCTCTAAAGAGTTTTAGGTAGTTTTTCCCTCTAAAATTAGATATATTTTTTCTCTTTAAAATTTTAAGGTACTCTAGCTCTAAAACTTAAAATTTGAGATACTTTCTTTCTTTATAAATTTTGAGATAGTTTCTATCTCTGTAAATTTTTAGCTAGTTTCTCTTTCTCTCTCTAGAATTTGATATAGTTTTCCTCTCTAAAATTTTAATATACTTTGTCTCTCAAAAACATAAAATTTGAATTATCTCTCCAAAATTTTTGGGAGAGCTTTTCTCTCTAAAAATATCAAGTAATTTTTCTTGCTAAAATTTTAGTGAACAAGTATTTTGTCCACATCATGTTGACGGTGGCCTTTCCAATGGTTGAGATATCATATGCCATATCCAATGGCTGAAAATTAGTCTCGTATTTTATTTTTTACTTTTATTTAAATAAGATACTTATCTGAATTTTGGTATGTAGGCGGATTTTTATAAATATGGCTAAATAAAAATAATTTAAAATATATATTGAATAAAAAATTATTAAAATACCTTAAATTTATTTTGGTCAATACTTTTTATTCAAATTTTTATTCAATCTTACATATAAAAGAGACTCGAAAACCAGAATTTCATATTGATATCATTTTTGAATGAAAACTTAATAATAAAAAAAAAAGATTCATTATTGGGCCTTGGATGAGCATGGTTCAATTGGAACCATTATAATGTGCTTGTGACCTTTTGAGTGTCCACATGTTGTTGATGCAATACCAACCCAATTTTTTCTCTATCTAAACTTTAAAATTTGAGATAGTTTTCATCTCTAAAAAATTTGAGATAGTTTCTCTTCTTAAAAATTTTGTGAGCACTTTCTCTTTCTAAAACCTAAAATTTGATATAGGTTCTCGATTTAAAAATTTCTCTATCAGCAACAGTGATTGATGCACGGCCTCCGGAGCACTGCAATGAGCCTTTAGGGTTTAAACCTTAAAATTTGGAAAGTAAAAATGGTAGCCACTAGAGAGAAAGGGGCATGCCGCTAGAGCAGTGGTAGGGTATGTGCTTTTCTATTATAGATAGAGGAATTATTTCTTGGTTCACTTGCAGCAGCAGATCTAGGGTTCCATTTTGAGAGAGGGAGAGAGAGTTGCATGGGAGTTTAGGTGAAAGGGGAGAAGAGGGGAGATTGAGAGATAAGCTCACGGTTCTTTAATGGAGGGGTTCTTTGATGGAGGGAAAGGGTTTAATGGATTTACACGCTCACTTCCCATGCTATTAATTTCCCATTCATTTCTCTTATACTATTCTCTCTCTAAAAAAAACTAAATACAGGGAGAGAGATAGCTATTTGCTGGAGATAGGAGATGATCGTGGGATATGGAAGTTCTTGTGCCATCGTTGTTCGTAGACAATAACTTTGTGGCAAATACTAGGTGCAGAACTGTTTGCAGTGGTGGTGGGCTCATTCTCTTCACCATCAAATGATATTTTTGGCTTGGGAGATTGGGTAAAAAGGGCATGGGGTCTCTCTTATCAGATTGAAGTTCGATCGCTGGGAGACAACAAAGCGTTATTCTTTCTTAAATGTGTGGATGAAGTTAATTTTTTCCTCTCTCTAGATTTGCTAGGTTCTGTGGTAAACTTATGTCTCTAGATGCTTGGTGGCCCTCAATCCACGACTCGTGTGCTGAAAAGGAATGTGTCTGGGTATGGTTTTGCGGTATCCCACTACATGCCTAGAAACTTGCTATCTTCCAGAAACTGGCTAATGTGTGTGAGGTTTACTGTGAGGTTGATTGGAATTTGTTGAAGGTGGGCCCAATGGATTTTGTTCGTGTCAAGGTGTGGCGTGTAGTGAAGAATCCCTTTCCTTCTAAGATTCACTTGATGATTGGCACTGATATTTTTTTTATCGACTCCGTGATCGAAGAAAAATGCCCAGCCCCTGAAAAGATAACCCCAATCCCTAGCTTATGTGACGAGGGGTGGACGGTGGTTGATCATAAAAAGAAAGAGGAGGCGATCAATGGTGATGGCCTGTCTATTCAGAACCAGAGTAAGTACGAGGTTCCATGGTTGAAGAACACACGTGGAGGCTTTTTAGGAATCAAGCATTTGAAATTCAAAAATAGATGGATCCCGGTAGGTCGCTTCCCTAGCAATGTTTTTTACCATCTCTATTCATCTCCTATCTTGGTGGAAGGAAAGCAATCCTCTACATGTGCATTTGCTCCTGAGGGTCCACCGAAGTTGTCGAGGGTTGAAAGAGAGAAGTTATCTTCACCCCCTCAGGAATAGGAAGGCAGCGCCTAGCGGCACTGAAGAGACATCGAAAATTATGCCGGTGTCTCCTATCTTCTTCGGTTTGGGTCTCTCTCCTCATCCATGTGACCCAGTGGCAGTGCTGGAAGACCACACCTCAGGACCTTCCGTTAAAAGGCTTCTTCGTGGGGAAGCTCTACCAACGGGCTGTTCTCTGAAAAGCTCTATTGCCTCGTCGCTAAAGCCGGCAATGCCTCAGAAAAACCTTTTCACTGTTGTGCTACTGCTTTGGTTGAGTTGTGCCTTAAACATGAGGTATCTCCCGTTCTGGCTGCCAAGAAGAAGAGATCACAACATGCAAGGGATAGGGCGCCTGTAGATCCATTGGCTGTGATTATGTTCGAGGATGTGACTGATGTGAATTAGGAGTAGGAGATGGCCACGGAGGATCACTTCAATGCTGCGAATGTTGAAGATAGTTTGCAGGAAGGGGATAGCTTGGCAATGGTGAAAGTAGGCTAGGAGCAGCCGATTGGGATGCTCCCTCAGCCCGAGTCCCTGCTCCTCCACTTTGTTAGTGCTGGGGAATGAATAGGCTTGGAGATGATGACTAACGGAGCAAGGGACTCTTCTGCGGCCCTTGCCGTTGGAAGCCCAATCCTAGTATCTGAAGATCCACAAGAGGTCCCTATTCCATCTGCTAGTTTGGTTGATGATGGTGCTAAGGATGATCTTTTGGCATCCTTAATTGATGATTGCGGGCTCTCCTTTGAAGCCCCTCTTGCTGATGTGTTGAAAACTCTTAAGGAGATAATGAAGTTGGCGAAGGAGGCCAAACTGGAGGCAGGGAAAGCTCAGCCATCGACTCATGTCAAGAATGTTTGTACCAAAAAGGAGAACCCTGCTGTAAAGTTCTCAGCACATCTAGCTACTAGGGGCCCAAGGACCAAGCCTATGCAAAGAATCAAAATTTAGGGGGACCATGTGATCGAAATTAACAACGAGTCTTCAAGCAATGACCAGGATGAATTTCCTCCTCATGTTGCTGGTGACGACTTCGGTCCCTTCGAGGAAGGGCCAGGTTCTACTTTTAACTCTTAATGATAGTTCTTTCATGAAATGTTGAGGTTTGGGAGATACCAGACAAAAAAGTGATATTAAACTGTTAGTAAGGAAATGTAAACCTTATATTGTAATCTTGTAAGAAATTAAGCCTGTTTTTCCAAATTTTGCTTTGGTTAAGGATATTTGGGCTCATGGGGTAGTTAAATTTGAGGGTGTGGATGTTATAGGGGCCTCAGGTGGGCTCTAGATTCTATGGGATCCCCTCTCTCATCATTGTTTGAGTGTGGAGAGAAGGGATATGTTTGTGGCTATCTTTTTTCTGGGGCCGACTTTTGGTAATTCTTGGGGTATTGTTAACATTTATGGCCCTGTGATACTTCCGCTCAAAGAAGCATTTCTTAATGATCTTGGTGATGTTTTACTTGCTTATGATGTGTCAATCTGTTTGGTGGTGACTTTAACTTCATTCGTTGGCTAGATGAGACCTCGTCGAATATTGCGATCAATTTTTCAATGCGATTGTATAATTCCTTTATTGAGCGACATCAGCGCTTTGATTTACCCCTCGCGGGGGAAAATTTTACTTGGTCTAATAACAGTGCTAATAGTCTGGTTATGTCCAAGCTTGACCGTGTTTTGGTGACTCATAATTGGATGGAAGCTTTTCCTCTGGCAACAGTCAAAGCGTTGTCGAGACTTTCATCTGATCACACTCCATTATTACTTAATACTAGCTTAAGTAATAATGGGAAAAAGCCTTTTAAATTGGAGTTGGCCTGGTTGGATGAAACGGGTGTTGCCGATTTGATCAAATCCACTTGGGAGAATTCTATTAGCTTTGGGTAAATGGATTTCCAGCTTCATAAAAAGCTTCTCAACGTTAAAAATAAACTGGTAAGTTGGAGATCTGAGAACTTCTACTCAATCAAAACTAAAATTAGCAATATCCTGGATGAGTTACAGAGATGGGATCAGGACATTCAACAAACGAGCCTTATATCTGAGGTTGCTATTGGGTTGAGAAACAAGTTGTTGTCGTCTTTGGATGGCTCTTAATAGAGCTAAGGAGATCTACTGGAAACAAAGGTCCAGGATAAAATGGCTAAAAAAAGGTGACCGTAATACCAAGTTTTTCCATGCTATTGATAGTGCACGCAAGAGATGGAAGGGCTTGTCCGGTCTCCTGATCCCGGGTGTGGCTGAAGATGATAACACAGCTTGGGAAAATAGTATCTTGACTCACTTCCATAAAGCTTCTCTACTGAAATCCCCTTCAGGCCTAATTTGAACAGACTGGCCTTTTCGACTATCCCTTCTTCTGTTGCTGATAGTTTGGAAAAAGGGGTTTCGATGGATGAACTTAAGCTAGTAGTGTTCAAACTCCTTAGAGATAAGGCCCCAGGACTAGATGGCTTCCCCTTGGCATTCTTTTAGAGATTCGGGCCGGTGGTTAAACTAGAGTTGTTGAAGATGGTGAGGGAGTTTATGGTAACTGGGGAGTTTTTTAAAGGTATAAATGCCACTTTTATTGCTTTAATTCCTAAAAAGTCTGTTATATCTGCTCTCTCAGATATTAGACCTATCAGCCTTCTCACTAGTCTCTATAAAATTGTAGCTAAAATCCTTATTGAAAGGCTGAAAACAGTCATCCCTATGCTCATCTCGAATACACAGTCAACCTTTATTCAAAATAGGTTGATTTCAGACAGTGTTTTAATTGCTCAAGAGTGTATTCACTCTAGATTGATAAGCAGAGAACCGGGGGTAGTGATTAAGCTGCATTTGAAGAGAGCATATGACATAGTAGAATAATTTGCTAAAGACTATGAAACAAATGAGTTTTGTACATAGATGGAGAAGCTAGATCTTTGGTTGTCTTTCAACAGCGCATTTTTCTGTTCTCATTAATGGAAGCCCAAAAGGCTTCTTTAGAGCATCTAGGGATTTTAGACAGAGCGACCCTCTTTCACCCTTTCTGTTTGCTCTGTATGCGGGATGTTTTAGTAAAATGATATGTAAAATTGTGGAAAGGGTATTTTTCAAGCTTTAATATATCTCAAAATAATATCTGAATTTCCTACCTTCAATATGCTGATGATATACTACTCTTTTGTGTGCTAGTAGAGAACAAGTTGATAGGATTGAGAGGTTTTTTATCTGTTGTGAGGTATTAATGGGGTTGAAAGTTAATTTTAGAAAAACGACTATGATTGGGGTTAACTATGACGAGGATATGGTCAGAGTCCTTGCTTTGAGGTTCGGATGTAGGGTGGAAAAATTCCCCTTTAAGTACCTAGGTTTGCCAATATCAGATGGAAGCATACCGGTTGCTGCTTGGGGCAGTGTTATTCAAAGGGTTTAAGATGGAGTTGTGGAAGCCTAAGTACATATCCTTGGGAGCTCGAGTTACTTTACTCAACTCTTATTTAGCAAACCTTCTAATATATCAAATGTCTCTGTTATGTATGTCGAGGGCTGTGATAAAGCGTATCGAAAGTATGATGCACAATTTTCTATGGGGCTCTTTTGGTGAAAAGAGGAAATATCACCTTATTCAGTGGGATGAGGTTTACACACCAAAGAGGGAAGGAGGTTTAGGGGTGAGGAGACTGCCAATTATGAATGAAGCGTTGCTCTGTAAGTGGTGGTGGCGAAGTCTTACATGCAAAGAACAACTTTGGTGCAGAGTACTCCTATCAACGTATGGAGTCGATAATTTTGGTATGTGGATTTGCAGAGGAGAGGGTAGAGAAAGTACGTCTCCTTTATGGAGAGATATTTTTGCCCTAAGACAGATAGTTGATCGCAACACTCGGTAGTTGGTGGGCGAGGGTACAATGGTTTCGTTCTAGCATCACAAATGGCTGGGAGATGAGCTTTTGAAATATGTTTTTCCCCTTTTATATGAGAAGGCCAACTTGCCGCAGGCAACGGCAGCAGATGTGATGGAGTTTAAAGGCGACAAGATTAGCTGGAATATCACTTTTCCTTATAATAGAATTCATAGTCATCTCTACCTGCCGTTTGTTAATATGTTATGAGAACTTGAGCTTACTTCTATTACGCAACATAATGAGGATGAAGTGGTGTGGGAGATTGAAAATGATGGCCAAGTTTTGGTTAAGTCTGTTCCTAATGTTCTGTTCTTTGATAGGGTTTGTTGGACTCTACCAAAGATTTCACAAATATGGAGATGGCATATTCCACATAAAGTTCAAGTATTCCTTTGGTTAGCGACTCAAGATAAAATCTTAACTGTTGATAACTTGATTAAGAGATGAAAGATTATCACTAATGTGTGTCTCATGTGCAAGGAAGATGGCAAGAGTGGACCACACTTGTTTATTCATTACTCGTTTATATCCAGAATCTGGTGGTGGTGTTTTCAGTTGTTGGGCCTTAACTTAACCCTACCACAAATTGTCCTAGACCAGATAACTCAACTTGAGGTGCCTCTACCAAAGATTGGGAATTCTATCTAGAAGTTTCTCTGAGGCGTTATTTTGTGGGAAGTGTGGTTTGAATGAAGAGTTTGTAGATTTGACATGGTGTTAAATAAAATCAAACTTTCCCTATGGTCGTGGTCGTCGATGACCAAGGAAGGCTTGGGCTTGTCGAAGGTTGATGTCATGATTAACCTTTCTAACCTCTTTCTTTTGGATGTGCCAAAGATCAGACCATGCACCAGATGGAAACCACCAGATCGAGGAGTGCTAAAACTAAACTTTGATGGAAGCTCGTTAGGTAACTCAGGCCCAACAGGTTTTGGAGGAGCTATCCGAGATTGGGAAGGTCAGGTTATTCTCGCTTTTGTTGGGCCGTGTGGAGTTACCACGACTAACCAGGCTGAAATGCTCAGGATTCTCCATGGTCTGAAATTATTACTAGCAGAAAATTATGTGGGAGGTATCATCATAAAAGGGACTCAACGAATGTGGTTAAATTGTGTAAAAAAGAGCAATATATTCCCCTAGAAACTCAAGTGGATCGGGAATCAAATCTTTGAGCTTCTGTCCTATCTGACTAGCTCCTTGCAATGTGTGTATAGGGAGGCCAATGATTTAGTTAATTCCTTAGCTAAAAAGGGTGTCTATCTTGCTACTTTTGTTTCCTTTGCTGATATCGCTACAATCTTTTAATTCCGCTTATTATCAATAAATATTGAATTTTATCAAAAAAAAATAAAAATTTTGAAATAGTTTCTCTCTCTAAAATTTGATATAGTTTTTCCCTCTAAAATTTTAATATACTTTCTCTCTAAAACATAATTTGCGATTATTTCTCTCTTTAAAAAGTTTGTGATAATTTCTCTCTTTAAAATTTTTCAAGTAGTTTCTCTCTCTAAAATTCGACATAGTTTTTCTCTTTAAAATTGTTAGATATTTTCTTTCTCTGAAACTTAAACTTTGTGATAGTTTCTCTCACTAATTTGTGGGTATGTTTTAGTGGAATTAATTGTATTTAATAAAAAAAACCTCTGGTGTGTAAAAATAAACCCGCATAAATATTCCCCATCTCCATAATTGAGACTCTATTTTCACTTGAATTGATCCAATTTGTGGCAAATACCAAATGTACTTGAATTTTCACACGAAAATATTTTACATAAAAGTATTTTCGTACCCACCAATGGTACCTGTTATTTAGGCTATTTTGATATTTTCCGTTTTTAAATAGAATAACTTTGTCGACAATTTTGAAACTTCAGGAGGGGAGATCGTTTTTCGTAATTCGACGTGGCCGACACCAAATCCTTTTTTTCCCGTCACCCATCACGAGCACTGACGTAGTCGTGTGCCAAAACTCAAACGGTCGGGCTGACGCATATGTGTCAGCCCGCATATTGTAGAATGCGAACTTGACGATAAACATATTTTTTAAATATAATTTGATCTTAAGTTTTAGAAAATATTATAATTTTTATTGAAAATTAAGAATATAAAAAAAAATTTAAAATTTAAATAATAATTATATTAAAAAAAGATTTGTTTCATATGGACTTTCATTATTAAGGTGGATCCTTTATGCTATCACCGCATATTGTAGAAATGCTGCCCAGCCCGCATGAAATAACTTAGAAAGCAAGTTCCCCGAACCAAACGGTCGCGTAGACTTCACTGATACAGAACCACTGCACAAGCCTTCTGTGCTGGTGTTCTTGTCTGCACCACAAACTTCTCAAGAGAGAGAGCCATGGATGTGTTCTTGAACTTCTGTCATAAGGACACGGGAAAGCGCTTCACAGCCCATCTCAACAACGCTCTCAAACAATCAGGTCTTTCAACTTCCTTCTTCTTTCAACAACAACAAGATGGTGATGATAGTACGAAAATAGGGGAGATCATATTACCCCGTGATACGCAGAGAGCCATTGAAAATTCTCAGGTTTTTATATGTATATTTTCCCGCAATTACGCTTCCTGTGTCTCCTGCCTTGAGGAGCTATCTTTTGTGGTGAGGTTGGAGGGGAGGACAATTCTTTCTGTGTTTTACCATGTCGAGCCTTCTCATGTCGGATGGCAAGCAGGGGTCTTTAAGGCGGCTTTCGAGGATCATGAAATTAGGTATGATGGGGAGAGAGTGGAGAGGTGGAGAAATTCTCTCAAAGAAGTTGGCAAATTTTCTGGTTGGGATCTTGGAGACGGGTATGGCCTCACTTGCATTTTATACTCTCTCTCTAGCCCACAATGTAAAATTTTCATTAAACTAGTTCAGTTGTATTCTCTTTCTTTTTCAGTTTTCTTATGATTTAGCATGATTAACTTAAGCACATGCTAAGCACATGCAATGCAGAAATCCTCAAGGCCTATTTAGGATGCCCTCTATATAAAACTAGAATATACAGCAATACCAAATTCCTTTTTATCTATGATCCTACTTTAATTTTTGCTTATAAGTTCTATTCCAGTTGCCATTAATTATTAATACATTAAAAGTGTGATTAGTCCCCTTCTTCACGAGTCTGCATTACAGAAATCTTTGAGGCCTATTTGGAAAGGCCCTTTATATCGTGACTTTACTGCAATGTTGTAGGGTACCTGACTGTAAACAGAGAGCAACATAATGGCCCATTTGAATAGCCCGTTGATGTACTCAACGTTTGCTTTTCTTGATGGAGTTTAATTCAACAAGAGTGAAATATTTTTTTTTTTTCTTATGCTGGGATTTCTATTGCTCCAATTTGTTAAAAGATTAGTTGGCGTAGTTTGGGAAGAGATTAATGATGTTTATGAGCTTGGGTTCAGTTTTTCGTATTTCCTCTGGTATCTATTTCTAGTTGATGCTATGAGGGTTTTTTGTGAATATTATTGTAGTTTATTGTATGGAGAATTGGTGAGGGTTCTTCAGAAGCATCTGAACTTAGTTTTGGAGTTTATGAGAAGTCTTCTTTGTTTCTTGAAAATACAATGACGAATTTTGAATCGATTAACAAAGCCCATTGGGGTAGTTCTTGTTTTTTCGTCTTCTCTCTGCCTGGTTTGCATCATCTGGTATTAGAGCCAGCTCTGATCACCAATAAATCAACGGAGTGTAGGTGAAGACACAAATGATTTGTACGAACTCTCGATGCAAAATGGGCAGGTCAGGAACAGTCTGTAGCTTGTTTTATTAATGGGCTAAAATTTAAGATCCAAAATGAGGTTTCTTTACATTAGCTTTGGAAAGTATATGAGGCATATCAACTTGCTCTCAAGGTTGAAAGAGAAGTTGCAACAGAGCTGTAGTATAAAAGCTTCTGATGTTCGTCGATCACCTTCATCTATGGGCATTGTGGTGCTGCCCAAATTTGTAGGGGATGTTGAGGATGTTCCTTTCATGCTAATCCTTATCCAAGCCGAGATGTAAATGTCCCAAGTACAGATTGTATGGGGCACCATACAACTGCTAGCTCAAGTCATCAAGTGCGACCAATAAGTGGTACGTTCAACTATTTCTAGTGTTGGGAGCAGCACCATCTCTCGCATTGAGTGCCTCTATATATGATTTGATTGAGTAACAATACAAGAATGAATACGAAGGTGAGTCTATTTATGATAAGGAATTAGAAGGGGTTGCTGAAGATTATGTCGAAGCCAATACGGTCATGACCTCACCCGGTGCTCCTATGGAAGAAAGGTATAAACCAACGTCGACCTGATGTACTTGTGATGGAAACGTGTGCAATGCAATCATGGATGGAAGAAGCTGCACGAACATAGTCTCGTAAGAGATTGTGAACAACTTGCTTCTTAAGACCAAAACCGACCCAAAGACATACAAGATTTCTTGGTTGAGGAAGGGCAGTGAGGTAAGTGTCTCCAAGTGATGTCTCGTTTCCTTTTCTATAGGGAAAACTTATTATGAAGTGATGTTGCCCTAGTCGATGTGTGCTATTTATTGTTGGGGCGACTAAGGTATTTGATAGGGTACCAGTCCATGACAGTACAAAAAACAAGTACACTTTCAGGACGAACAGAGTTAAGGTAGTTTTGCTGCCACTTGATGGTGGGATTCTTCCTGAGCTTGTTAAGAAGGGAAAGAATCTATTCTCCATGTCTGATTTCTCACATGAAAGCCAAGATAGTGTGGTTTGTTTCATGCTAATGGCCAAGGAAGTGGATGCACCAAACCCCATTTATTTGGAATTGGAACCATTGATGAAAGAGTTTAAAGTTGTTATCCCTGAAGTAATTCCCGTGGTTTGACACCATTGCGACATATCCAACGCATGTTTCAGTTGATTTTACTCTTGTTGCAAGTCTCCCCAATCACACTGCACATAGAATGAAACCAAAGGAACATTAGGAGCTGCAAGGCAAGCAATGAGGTGGTGAAAATTGGGCACATTGGACAGAGTCTGAGTCCTTGTGCTGTCTCAGACTTACACCAAAGAAGGATGGATTACGGAAGATGTCTGCGGAGATTCGAGCAATAAACATGATAAGAGTTAAGTATCCCTTTTGTATTCCGAGACTTGATGATATGCTTGATATGTAGGCTGTTATATCTTCTCAAAGATAGATTTATGTAATAGCTATCATCAAATAAGTGAAAGGCCTGGGGAAGAGTGGAATACATTATTTAGGACTTGGAAAGGCTTATATGAGTGGCTGGCCTTGCCATTTGAACTGTTTACACCCCCAGCACTTTCATGCAAGTGATTAATCAGATCTTCCTAATGCTCATTGGAAAATTTATGCTTGTGTATTTTGGACTTATTCATGAATAGCACTTGTATAGAGGTTCCCATCAGTCACATCCGTCTAATGTCGAAGTCTTAGGAATGATAATCTCTATGTGCACCTAAAGAAGTGTACATTCATGACATACAATTTGCTGTTTTTCGGGCCACAGCATCTCACCTGAAGGGATAATGATGGATCTAACCAAAGTGGAAGCTATTACTGACTGGCCGACAGCTCGAACTTGTGGGAATGTGCAAACTTGTAATGGTCTGGCAACTTTATATTGCAGATTTATACGAAATTTCAGCAGTATTTCTCATTAGTCACAATATTTTGAAGAAAGGGCTATTCCAATGGACCAAGGGAGTATAAAAGACCTTTAAATTGATAAAGGAAAGATAACTACAGCTCTTGTGTTGGTGCTGCCTGACTTCAATAAGGTTTTCAAGGTTGAGTGCAATGCATCAGAATTAGCATTGTTTGAGCCAAGAGGGAAGGCATTTTGCTTAGTTTAGTGAGAAATTGAACAGAGCAAGGAATGGTTTTTTGACCTATGATTTGGAGGTCTATGCATCACAAGCCTTGTGCTATTGGAGGCCATATTTGGTGTAACAAGGCTATATTGACTCATTGAAATTCATCAATAGCCAAACGAAGTGAACAACCAGCATGCAAGATGGGAATCGTACCTGTAGAAGTTCAGTTTTACACTTCAACATAAGGCTGGTAGTTTGTACAAAGCAGCTGATGCAGATAGTAAATGATATTTTCTACTTAGTACCTTGTTCCTGAGGGTGTAGGGTTTGAATGGCTCAAAGGATCATACCCAAAGGACAAATATTTTGCCACTGTATATCCAGATTGTTCTCAAGAAAATAATGGCCATGATAAATAATATTTGTTGGGATATTTTATTCAAGGGGACTTTGCTTGTATTTCCGAGAGCTGTCTATGAAAGACTATCACTCATAAATTGCGTAGGAGGCTTGGGAGGTCATTTCAGCGTAATTCTCTCCTTTGATTGGACTCATTCTCATCTCTGGCCCTTGAATGGGAAGGATTAGACTTCAATGCAAACTTCAACTCCTTAAAACTCTCTTTCAAGGCATGGAGTTGTCAGCTTCTAGGGAACTTTCAATTACAAAATACCACCTTGCTCCAATTTTATCCTCATGGCCTTGATCATCATCGAAAGTCAGCTAAGGTCTCAGCTGAAGCTAGACTAACAACTCATCCTCAAAAAGGAGGAAATTTTCTGGCAACAAATGTCCAAGGTGAAGTGGCTCAAATCCAGGGACCTGCTTTCTTCCACCGATTGCCAATTGTAGGGGACATGATAATACCATCACCCACATCAAGGTTTCTGACAGCATCTTTGACCAACTAGCACAAGTAGAGGAAGCCACAATCGACTATTTCAAACTACAGTTTTTCGGCCCCTTCTGGCCCAAAACCGAAGATGGCAGACCTCTCTTTTCTCACTATACCCCTTAGCCAGGTGTCTTGGTTGGAACGCCCCTTTCGAGGAGGAAATCCTTACAACCATAAACAAGCTGGGCTAGGATCGCACTCTGGGCCTAGATGGGTTCCCTATTGCCCTTTTTAATTTGGAACGATATTCTTTCCCTTTTCGAGGAATTTCGTAACAAGGGCATTGTCCATAGGGCAATGAATGCCGCTTTCATTAACTTGATTCCCAAAGTAGAAGGGGCCGAAGAAATCAAGGATTTTCACCCCAAAGCCTTCTTTTCCTCTTCTTCTAGGGGTCTCAGACAAGGCGACCCGTTATCTCCATTCTTTTTTTCCATAGTCACCGAGGACTTCAGCTAGTCTGTCACCCATATGTTCTAGTTCCGCCTCTTACATGGCTTCAAAAGTGGGCCTTGAGGTCCAGTCATAACCCACCTCCAATACGTAGACGCCACCCTCATCTTCTGCAGAGCCTTCCCTAAGGAGGTTGACTCCTCTCTTCTTTTCCTCAAATGTTTCGAGTTTGCTACTGGCTTCGAAGTTAACATGGCCAAATGAAGATGATCAGGGTGTCCTTAGGCCCTCAACTAGAAGCTCGCTGATGGATGGGGATGTTACATGGACATCTTTTCATCCAATTATTTGGGTTTGCCTCTTTGCATTGGCAAGTCCAAAAAACAGCAGTGGGCCCACATCATCGACAAGTTCGACGGCAAGCTAGCTGGCTGAACTCTCTTCAGCAGGAAGAATTAGTATCATTAAAGCCACCCTATGCAATATTTGCATCTATGGATGTTGCTCTTTCAAATGCTTACAATAGGGATCAGCCGCCTTGAATGACTCATGAGGAATTTCCTCTGGTTGGGTGAGGGTGAAAAGAAAATGTTTCATCTCATCTCACAGGACAAGGTCTGTTCGCCCAAAAATCTCAAAGACCTTGGAAATACAATATTGCCCTCCTCGGCAAGTGGTGGTGGAGACTAGCTGATAACCAGCTTTGGATATAGGTTCTCTGACACACATACCGCCTTGATCCTTCTGAGTGGGTGACAAACTGTAGGGCTAACAGCAAGTCTTTTGGAGCATGGGAATCCCTCCTTACCTCCTTTAGTCTCTTCACGGCCAACATCCGCTTCCATCTCCCGGAGACTCGACGGGTCAAGTTCTTGTCAGACCTTTGGAATGGGCATACCCCTCTTCAAGACCTATTCCCTTCCCTCTTCCTCCTGGCCCACAATCATCTAGCTACTATGGCCGACCACTTTATAACATCAAGATCCTCCAGAGCTTGAAAACCCATTTTAGGAGATCCCTCTCTAACCCTAAGATAGCTGAATTCCTCAACCTGTCTTCCCTTCTCCATTCCACCTTTGTCCCTTTCCTTGGGATGGACCAAATCATATGGTGCCCATCTCCATCCGGGAAATTTTTGGTTTCCTCTTTCTTCCTAAGGCTTATACAACTCCCACCTTTCCCATTTCCCCAACCTCCATCATTGCTAAGGCATGGTCCTCCATTGCGCCCCCTAAGGTCCACGTTTTCAATTGGATAGCTCTCTCAGAACGAGCCTTAATTGTGGATCAGCTCCAAAGAAGAGGTCTGTCCATACCCACCAGGTGTGTAATGTCCACTAATGATGAAGAAGGCAATGCCCACCTCTTCATTCACTGCCCCCTGGTTTGGGACCTCTGGGGATCCCTCCTACGATTATTCAGTTGCCAATGGGTTTCCCCTAAATCAATACTTCTCCTTTTTAGCTCCCTCCACCCCTTTCCCTGTCCCAAACCCAGCATCCTTCTCTCGAACGCCTCTACATCAGCATCTCTTTGGGTCATTTGGATTGAGAGAAACAACAAATCTTCTGAGGTGGATGGTCCACATCCAAAGCCTTGTTCGAAAAGATAAGAACCCTGGTCACCTTTTGGGCGACCAACTACAAGCACTTCAAGGGTTTCCCTCACTTTGCATTCCATCAAAACTGGCAGACATTGCTTTACTCATGGCAACCTTGCATTCCCCGTGCCTCCTTGTGGAGACCGCCTGAACCTGACCAAGCCAATGTTTGTTCACTTGTCAACCTTTGCCCTATAGGCATTGGTGGTTTAAACAAAAACCACAAGGGTCAGACACTCATCTCTTTCTCCAAACATATTGGATACGCTGATTCCTAATCGGCTGATGCCCTTGCTCTTCTCGAAGGCCTCAAATTTTTCAATCCCTCTTGGAGCCCAGTTCTGATCGTTGAAGGAGATTCCAAGAATGTTTTTTCATGGACCTCAGGTTCCTCACCCTGCCTCTAGACACTTGCTCATATTTTTGATGAAATCTCTCACATCTGCAGGCATATGGTTGTCTCATGGAGGCATATTTGGTGGGAGGGCAACTCAGGGGCTGACACTCTAGCTAAAGGAGCTGTCAGCGGCACTACCTGAGCACATCTTTTTAGCTAAAAAATGCCAAAAAAAAAGAAAGTTAAACAATTAAATACTATTATATATTTACAATATATAATAACATTATATGAAGGGATTGTCTACAAAGAGACCATTTATCTTTTGTACATGTAAGTCACAATCATTCCCACTCATTAGATGTCAAATTGGATGGCTTGGGGTGAGTTACGAAGTCCAATAAATTTTTTTTGGAACTTTGTGTCTATTCAATGACATTCTTACAACAACCCATTTTGAAATTCAAGGGACAAGAATGATTGTGACCTCCATGTATGAAAAATAAATAGTCTCATTGTAGACAATCCCTTATATATAATGCAGTATATACACCAAACCGCTATTATAATAATGTTATCCAGAATATAACAATCTTATTTCTAATATACAAAGATTATTTACTTGAACATGAAGAACTCACGTTAAGTAATAATTATCATCTAATAATCAATTCAGATGATAGTAATGAAGAGTCAGAAAAGATTGCTTGCAAGTGAAATAAATGATTCAAGATATGAAAATGAAGAATCTGAAGCTTAAAAGGGAAAAGAAAAATCGAAGAACCAGACCACCTAGATTCAGACCTAGAAACTAGGCACTGGACACCTGAAGAATTTGAAGATTACCTTCAAAATCTCAAGAAAGAAGAATTTCTTCAAAAAGAAAAACCTTTTCCTTCATTTTCAAATCCTATCCCAGATGTTAACCTCTGAAGGGACGATTTAAATAAACAGAATGTAACAGTTAATGGCACATATCTTGACCTAAAGAATGAACCATTTGGAGAATATAATCAAGATATTAGCGATTGGGCTCAATCAATGACCCTGGTTATAGCTAATTATAAAGGCGTTTGGTCTAAGGAAAAATTCTTGAATATTTGGCCAGAACATTGCAAGGAGATACCCTGCAATTTCTTAAAATGGGAGAATTCAACTAGAGGGCAAGTAGAAAAAGCTACTTCACTCTCAGATAAAGATAAACATATGGAAGATATCTTAAAAGACTTCAAAAAAATTTAAAAAAAAAGAATTTTGTGGACATGTCGACGAATATAGTCTGAAAAACGATGCATATTATACATTGACAAAATTAAAACTCTGCAAGATTCAAGAATTTGAGCCTTTTGCAAAAGAATACCAAAAATGGTATCAAATGTTAAATGATGTAAAAACAGATTTTTGGAAAAAACCATGTTTCCATAAATTACCAATCCGCTGGGATGAAATATGTGAAACTGATTATCATAAGTATATCAGTGATACAATTTCAAAGGACACCCTTGGGAATAGAATAAGATTTTTTTTAAAAAAACATTGTGAAACACTGTTTAAATCTAAAAATGGCAAAACAAGTCAAGAAAGGACTTGGTTTGAAAGACTGTAACCAAATTCTTAAAAATAATTTTGAATTTGGTTGTGAAAAGACATATCAAAAGAAATGTTTCAAAAAGAAAAAGTTTAAATGGAAACATAGAATAAAAGAAAACATTTCAATCGTAAGAAACAATATGTTAAGAAAAACAATAATAAACCTAAAAAAGGTTGTTGTTGCTATATCTGCAATGAAGAAGGACATATAACTCCTTACTGTCATCAAAAAGGAAAAAATGTAAATAAAAGGATAAAAATCCTTGAAGAAAACAATTTTGAGATCCGTTTTGGAGAAGAAATATTTGATAATGAGTCGATTATATTTGAAATAGAAACTGAATCAGAAATCAGTGATTCGGACTCAGATATGGTCTTCATGTTAAATGAAGAAAATTTATCTGAAATCTCTAATGATGAAGAACAGCCAGTTCTTAATCTAGGAGATGTAATTCATGAAGAATTTACATTTGATGGATCTAAATTAGAAAAATTAAAGGTTGTCAAAAAGAAGAAATATATAGACCGTCTAAATTCCAATTTTGGAATGCAAGACATTTTCAGCACTTTAGCGGAAATACATCTGCTAAAGCCTCAGAGAATGGCTCTATTGAAATAGCTATTTTCTGACAAAGCCAAGGTAACGAATATGATATAGATGAATTTTCCATCCAAATAAAAGAACTCTTAGAAAAAGGACTTATAGAACCCACTACAAGTCCATATTCTGGCCTGCATTTACGGTAAGACACCATAATGAAGAAAAAAAGGTAAAGCAAGAATGGTAATAAATTAGCAAAGGCTAAACCAAAATTTGGAATTTGATGGATACCAAAAAGGTTATAGATGAATTTTCTATTTAAAGATATATATGGATACCAAAGATATTGTAAGAATTCAAAAGGATATTGATGGATACCAAAGATATTGTAAGAATTCAAAAGAAAATTCAACAATCTCTTCTAATTGAAACCAGACAGGTTTCTAGTTTTTATCGAAATCCAAAATTTCCTAGTGAAATTTATGATGAGCTAAACGAGGTATGGAAAAACTATATACTCGAAAAAAAGTAAAAATTTCAAAAACATATAGGAAAACTATCAAACTTGATAGCAAATCAAAGTCTGGAATTTTCAAAACTAAAAGAAAAAAATATTTGAGTCCTTTAAACAAATGGATTGGAATGAAAAATTTTCTTTTGAAAAAATTAATTCATTCTTAGAAGGGGCTCATCTAATAGATAGCCAATATACTGAGCCGATTTTCGAAAAAATTAAAAGAATATGTATATATGAGAAAGCAAGAACTGTTTGACCTCATTAAGTATTTGAAAAAATCTCTAAAATTGTTGATTCTTAACTAATCTTTGAATTCTCGGATGAGTATTTTCCTGATTTATATAAGGATTCCATAAATAATATAAATACTATAATATGTTTCTACCATGAAGAATGGTGCCATGACGCCATCGATTGAGGAGTTGCAAGAAGATTGGTCATCGAGCATCTAGATTGGATGAAGACATTTTCCTAATTTCATAAAAAGCATGCTCTATAAAGTTTCCAAGTCATGGAAATTTAACAAATACCTCACTTTTAAACAGTGTTTTTCAGGTCAATGTATAATCTGCATCGTTTTGCAGACTATATTCGTCGACATGTCCACAAATTCTTCTTTTAGAATTTTTTTGAAGTCTTTTAAGATATCTTCTATATGTTTATCTTTATCTGAGAGTAAATTAGTTTTTTCTACTTGGCCTCTAGTTGAATTCTCCCATTTTCTAGGAAATTGCTGGGTATCTCCTTGCAATGTTCTGGCCAGATAGTCCAAGAATTTTACCTTAGACCAAACGCTTTTATAATTAGCTATAACCAGGGTCATTGATTGAGCCCAATCGTTAATAGCTTGATTATATTCTCCAAATGGTATATTCTCTAGGTCAAGATATGTGCCATTGACTGTTACATTCTATTTATTTAAATCTTCCCTTTTGAGATTAACATTTGGGCTATGATTTCAAAATGGAGAAGGCTTTTCTTCTTTATTTTGAAGAAATTCTTCTTTCTTGAGATTTTGAAGGTAATCTTCGAACTCTTCGGGTGTCTAGTGCCTAGTATATGGGTCTGAATCTAGGTGGTCTGGTTCTTCGATTTTTCTTTTTCCCTTTTTAGCTTCAGATTCTTCATTTTTAGATCCTAAATCATTTATTTCATTTGCAGCAATCTTTTCTGACTCTTCATCACTATCATCTAAACTGATTATTAGATGATAATTATTTCTTAATATGAGTCTTCATGTTCAGTAAATAATTTTTGTATATTAGAAATAATATTGTTTCTTACTTTACATCCTTTTCTTCTATATATCTTGATTTCCAGTATTTAATTATTTCTTTGATGGCTTCATAATTTTTTTAGTCATCTTCCTCTTAGGTTAATATCTCAGTTCCATACAATAATCCTTTTCTAGGTTTGTATGGCTTTTTAGAATCAAATGCTTTATCTAAGAGTGACGAATTCAAAAGAATATTTTATTCTTGGTTTAAATCGATATCTTTTAGTGTTTCTAGATTTTCTAGTTTTTCTTCAATATTTATCAAGCTATTGATTATCAGTTTGATTTTTATAGCTTACTTAGAACCAACTATTACATATATCTATCAAACCATTTAGACCCCTACTTATATGCTTAACATATTTTTCTGAAGTCATAACTATATGATAATTATCCTCGTAATTACTTTCCTCTAACTTTAAATCTTTGAATAACAAGTTATTTCAGCCATTAAAATTTCTTCTTGATACCTAAGACCTCCTACGAAGCAATTTCCTTTTACTGTCCTGGCCTAACACGCACTTTTGGCTTAAATTGGCTTGGACTACAAGGTGTTATTCGCAGGTACATGGGTTTTATAAGAAATTAGTACAACTGAATAACAAGTAAACGAAGAATTTAGAAGAGAAGTACATACGGAGTATAATCAACAGAATAGACAGCCTTAAAGATTTATGCTTTCTGATATCAGTTACAACAACAACACAGAAAGCTTTAGAATCAACACAGATCAATAATTTTAGAGATTTTTTCAAATACTTCATGAGGTTTCTTGCTTTCTCATATAGACATATTCTTTTAATTTTTTGGAAAATCGGCTCATTAGATTGGCTATCTATGAGATGAGCCACTTCTAAGAATGAATTAATTTTTTCAAAACAAAATTCTTTATTCCAGTTCATTTGTTGAAAGGACTCGAATATTTTTTCTTTTAGTTTTAAAAATTCCGGACTGTGATTTGCTATCAAGTTTGATGGTTTTCCTATATGTTTTCGAAATTTTGACCTATTTTCGAGTATATGGTTTTTCATACCTCGTTTAGCTCATCATAGATTTCACTAGGAATTTTTGGATTTCGATAAAAACTAGAAACCTGTCTGGTTTCAACTGGAAGAGGCTGCTGAATTTGCTTCTGCATTCTTACACTATCTTTGTAAGAGATCGGTTCGAGTTCATAAGTTTGAGCAAATTGAGAATATAGAGGGACCTCCCTAATCTTCTCTGTCTTCAAGGTCATTTCTCTCCCTTGTTTAGAGAAATCTCCTTTCTTCTCCTTGCCTAGGAGTGGCCTTTTGCCTTTATCCATCAATCTGTATTCCTGCTAAGAAAGTCTGCAAGAATGTGATGAGTTCTTTTAATAAATTAAAATTTAAAATTATAATGACGAATTTGATTTGACCATCTAATTCTTCTAGGATTATCTTCCCTTTTTTATTTGTAAGAAAATTTCTTACAGCTTTATTATCTGTTCTGATAATAAATTATTCAAGTGCCAAATAAATATGAAATCTTTGAATTCCTCTTAGGACTGCCAAAAGCTCTTTTTCATATGTAATATAATTTTCTCATTTGGATTAAATTTTCCTGAATTGTAGCCACATATGAGTTCTTCTATGGCTACGACAGCTTTGAAGACCACGCTCCAATTTTCATTCGAAGTGTCGGTTTCTAGAATAAGTTTATCCCCTTCTTTAGGGAAATAAACAGTTGGCACATTGTCAAGATCTTTCTTAATTTTTTTGACTACCTCTGAATCTTTATTTTCCCAAGTGAATACTCTATCTTTTTGAGTTTCTCTAGTAAGGGTTTTTCCTTTATAGAGAGATTTGGGATAAAATTTCTTTCGTAATTAAGAATTCCTAAGAGACTTTGTAGATGTTTTTTATCTACCAGTTTATAGGGAAATTTTTTAATTTTTGCAATAATTTGCTCTTGTAATATCATACCTTGTGGTCTAAAATTATTCCTAAAAATTCAATCAAAGTTTTTTCTACTTCAATCTTTTTAGGGCTTAGGATAATTCCATTATCTAGGAATTTATCTCATATGATTTTTTGATGTTTTTTGTGATCTTCTAGTGTCCTAGAAAATACTAAAATATCATCAATGTATACCACACAAAAATCTTTTAAGTCTGAAAAGATTTTATCCATCCATCTCTGAAATATTTGAGGGGCATTATATAATCCAAACGGCATTATCTTCCATTGATAATGACTATAAGGTGCACTAAAGGCAGTCAATGGTTTTGACTCTTATGTTAGCATAGTTTGCCAAAAACTAGACTTACAATCAAACTTACTATAGTATTTTGAATTTTTTGTTTGATCGATTAATACATCTTTTCTAGGTATAAAGTATCCATCAAATTCCAAATTTTGGTTTAGCCTTTGGTAATTTATTACCATTCTTGCTTTACCTCTTTTTTTCTTCATTATGGTTTCTTACCATAAATGCATGGCTACAAGGTGGACTTGTAGTGGGTTCTATAAGTCATTTTTCTAGGAGTTCTTTTATTTGGATGGAAAATTCATCTATATCCTTTTTGGTGTAGACCATGGTTTTCACTTTAATAATCCTGTTTGGATCACAGAGTTTTATACTACAATATCTAGTGTTTTTTGACCATAGCTTTAATGGATCTTCACTAAGTACCAGTTTTCTCCTTTTTGAATGGAGAAAACAGGTATTAATTCTAGATAAAATTAATTATCATTGACTGATTCTGATAATTGAGTTATTGAAGTTTAATCTAGGTGTAACACTTTGCGAAACTGGTAAAACTTCTACATAGAACATATGTTAATTTTTCTGCTTGCTATTTCTTTGACTACATCTGGCTATAAACCTATTAGAATCCGAATTTCTTTTATAAGAACAAAAATGTCTTATTTGAGAGGAAGAGGCAATATTAGAGAAGCAATCTCTTTCTTTGTTTATCAAGAAAGCACTATTACATAGTCATAATTATTTTTGATGATGCTTGGCTCATTCAGGTGTGCTGACATTTTTTTGACATAATAATCCTCTACAGGTCATTGAATAATCACACTTCACTTTTGAGGAACTATCACATTTTTCCCAGGAAAACCCCCAAATTTTACCGAGTTTTCTTTCATCGCTTATTTTTTCATGTTTACCTTTATTGTTGAGAACTGTTGTGGATCAAAAGAAACAATTGAGGAAGGTCATTTCCTTTAAATCATATGTGAACTAGGTCGCTGGTGTAACTTTTGTGGGGCCACAGTTTGCAGGAAAAATGCAGAAGTTTTGATCCGATATGGTTTTTCTGCAGGCTAAAGTATTTATGTTAACCTATAGAAAAAGGTGAATGGACTAACCAAACTGTAAGCGAATATAATATTTTGTCTCGAGTCTCTTGACTATAACAATATATGAATGAAATGATGTCTAATGCACCACTTTACACTTCATGTCCTAGATATATATTTTTGCATGCTTAAATTATGACATTGTAATAGCATGGAAATCATGTTCGCTAATATCATTGGGATCTCTAAAACATCATATACACTCGTTAACTTTGTCATGACAAACATATCATCATGGTTCCTTCTTTCTCATAATGATCTACAGGAATGAGGCAGATCTGATCAGCGAAGTTGTTAAAAATGTTCAAGCCAAGTTGAATTATGCACCAATGCATGTTGCTGATCATATTATTGGACTTGATTCTCGGGTTGATGATGTGATGAGACTCCTAGATGTCAATGCTGACGATGTTAGGATGATTGGGATACATGGGATGGGGGGGCTTGGTAAGACTACTCTTGCCAAGGCAGTATACAACAAAATATATACCAATTTTGAGGGCTCGTGTTTCCTATCAGATATCAGAGATGCTTCACGATCAGATCTTGGACTTGTCAAATTGCAGAAGCAACTACTGCTTGACTTGTTTCATGAAGAAGACTCAAATGTAAATGACGTTGATAGAGGTATCATCATTATCCGGAGTAGAATCAGGTCTAAGAAAGTCCTTCTTGTATTGGATGATGTTAATCATGAAAGGCAGCTGGAGAAATTAGCAGGTAAACGGGACTGGTATCGTGATGGAAGTAAGGTTATCATCACTACCAGGGATGAGCATGTACTGAATGTGCATAAAGTGGATAAGCATCATATCTACAAGCTCAAAGAATTAGATCCTAGCCAATCCCTTCAACTCTTTAGCAGGCATGCATTTGAGATGGATCAACCTATTGAAGGCTACATGAAGCTCTCGGAGAATGTGGTATCTACTACAGGAGGGCTACCCCTGGCCCTTGAAGTATTGGGATCACACTTTTCTGTTATGACAACCTTGGAGGAATGGGAAGATACAGTGAGACATTTGAAAAATATTCCTGACGATGATGTCGTAGAGAAGTTGAAGATAAGCTATGATGGCCTAATTAAAGAAGAGCAGCAAATATTTCTTGATATTGCATGCTTCTTCATAGGAATAGACAAAGATTATGCCACTGATATATGGAAAGGTTGTGGTCTTCCCAATTCAATTAGAAAACTCTTGCAAAAGTCGCTTATCAAGATTGATGATGAGAATAGGTTGCTAATGCACGACCAACTTCGTGACATGGGGAGACGTATTGTTCAATTAGAAAACCTGGATGACCCTGGCAGGCGTAGTAGGTTGTGGTGTCATGATGTTGTCTTCAATGTGTTAAAGAATTGCAAGGTGAGGGCTTGCTAGACATATTAATATTATTTTATTCATATGGATTACACTTAAATGAATGATAGAATAGGAATGGGGTTATCTCATGTACAGTCTGATTTTAGTATCTTATAATGACTAACATATATGTTCACTATTGTAATAGGGGACTAGAAAGGTTCGAGGCCTAATACTCAATGAAATTCCATTAGAGGAGAGGCAGTGGGAAACCGAAGCATTTAAACCAATGACCAATCTGAAACTACTTAGTGTTAATCATACATTTCTTGAAGGTTGTTTCAAAGTTCTTCCGTCAGAAATAATATGGCTACAATGGCAAGGGTGCCCGTTAGGGTACCTCCCAGATGATTTTAATCATGAAAAGCTTGTTGTCCTTGATTTGTCACACAGCCCGAGCATGCGGGTATTGCAGGACCCATCTCAAAATAAGGTCAGTTACTTTATTTAACCTTGTCGCTTGTCACTTCTTTTGTTTTCCATCTGCATAACTCTTCATGGACATCTTTTTCTTTTTGTAGACAATTTCTTCTCAACAGGTGGTTCAAAAGTTGAAGGTTCTTCATCTGAATGGCTGCTCTAACTTAATCAGAACTCCCAATTTTTCTCGATATGCAAGCTTGGAGAAGTTGAATCTTGAAGGATGTGTGATGCTGGCTGAGGTTCATGACTCCATTCACGTTCTTGGGAAATTAATTAATCTGAACTTGAAGTACTGTTTCCTCCTCAAGGAACTGCCAAGCAGTATTTCAGGGCTGCATTCTCTTGAAAAGCTTCTTCTGTCTTATTGTTTAAGACTTAGCAAGTTACCAGAACAGTTGGGTTCCTTAAAATCATTATCAGAGCTTATCCTTGATGGAACTACCATAGAACAACTACCAAAATCTATTGGATCATTAAAAAGACTTCGAAAACTCTCTCTACTTTCTTGTATGTCCCTTAAAGTATTGCCTATCTCAATTGGTGAATTGGAATCACTACAAGAGCTTTGGTTGGATGGGACTGCAGTGAGCGAACTACCCAACACCATAGGTTCACTAAAAAAGCTCAAAATCCTGAGTGCATCATGCCAATCACTTAATGCATTGCCCAACACAATTGGAGGTCTAGAGTCTCTGTCAGATCTCTTATTGGAAAGTACATCACTTACTGAGCTACCAAGTTCAATAGGGAAACTTTCAAATTTGAAGCGGTTATGGGTTACTGGTTGTCAATCACTTGGTAGAATACCCGAGTCAGTTGGGGGACTAAATATTCTTGCTGAGCTCCGTTTGGATAGGACAAACATGATTGGGTTGCCTGATTCTGTTGTAGATCTTAGTGGGCTTGAGGAGCTAGATATAAGGGGTGGCGTTTTTTTCAAGAGGTTACCTGATTCAATTGGAAATTTGAGTAACCTTTCTACCCTTCTCCTTGATAACACTATCATAACGGTACTACCTACTTCAATAGGATTTTTGGTGAACCTTAAGAAGCTGTCCATGAGCAAGTGCAGGGAACTCAGTAAATTGCCAGCTTCAATGGGAAACTTGAAGTCTCTGCAACATTTAAATGTGGAGGAAACTCCTATAGTAGAATTACCTGATGACGTTGGACTGCTTTCTAACCTGGTTGTTTTGGAAATGGCACACTGTCGACACCTCAGAGAGCTCCCTGTAAGCTTTGGCAGCCTTAAGTGTTTAAGGACTCTCAAAATTCAATACAATTGTGAGTTGACAAGGCTTCCATCTAGTTTCTCCAGTCTTTGTTCCCTGGAGGAATTGGATGCAGATCATTGTAATCTCCAAGGGGTGATTCCAGACGATTTTGAAAACTTTTCGTCATTGACAACCTTGAACCTAAGCTACAACATATTCCAAAACCTGCCCAAAAGTATGAGTGGCCTTTCTCAGCTTAAAAAACTATCCTTATCTCATTGTACGCAGTTGTTGGAGATCCCTGAGCTCCCCACCAGTTTGGCTTTCCTAGATGCTGTGAACTGCACAAATATGGAAAAGTTGCCTGACCTCTCTTGCCTTTCTAAACTACGAGAATTGTATCTCACAAATTGTGAGAGGCTAATCGACATACAAGGTCTGAATGGGTTGACATCCTTGGAAGACTTGTACTTAAACGGGTGTGGCTCTTATGTATCAAATAGTCCAGGTCTAGGAAAGGTATAATTCTTCCTTGAAAAGAACAAACTTTTGGTCTTGTATCTTTTATTTATTTATTTGATGGCTGAATTTTGTTTCTTTTGATATGATATTTTTATGTAATGTACAGGAAACATTTATACAATTACGTCATTTTGGTGTGTCTGGAAGCAAAGTTCCAAGCTGGTTCATGTTTCAGACACTATCATGCGTGATACCGAGAGTCTCGGATGAGGGCCTGAAGGTTAGAGGAGTGATATTGTGCTTGGTTTTATCTGTTGATAGTGAGATGCCAATTGATGATGGCCTTGACATTCCACATGTTCAATTCAAGGTCATGAATAATGGCATGCAAAGGATGAGTCCTACACTTAAGTTGGGCAACCCAAAGGCTAACCAAGACCAAGTTTATTTATACCATTTTCAAGAAGATGATGCTCTTGTCCTTAACTTGGAAGATGGGGATGAAGTTAAAATCATAAATAATTGTCCACCATTAACCCCATCCATTCATATTAAGAAAGTGGCAATTCATCTTGTTTACAAGCCAGAGGATACCAAGGATTCAATTCAAGAGAAGCTAGCAGAGTTCTTCAATTCAATGGATGCTCATGAGGATGCTCTTGAGATTGTACAGTTCCACAGTTTACAGGCCCACAATTTACAGACCTATCATCCTGAACGGTACTAAATATTGTTTTTTAAGGGCCGCTAAACTATACTTCTTATATATCAAATATACTTGGACAACTGATATTGAATAGATTCAAATATATTCAATATCAGATGTCCAGGTAAACAAATGCATTAAATTGGAATGCATATTTTTCTTATTGTCTTTTAATTCGGTTCTTCACAAATGCATCCTCCTATAAACTGAGTGTCAACAGTCAACAGCCCTTGAACGAGAAAAATGTATCAAATTTAGACCTGCTCGTTCTGATCTTTAAAAGGAATTAAACTTGTTTTTTTATTATAGAGAACTTCCCACACATTTACAATACGATCCTTTTTTGCCTCAACTCTCTCTCTATATATATATATATATCTGTCTATTTGGACATGTAGTTGGTAAACGTGTGTTGCATGCATGTCACCTGTTACATGTGCATGTTTGCTTGCATATCATACTGTATTCTTCACAGTTTGAAGTATGCATCATGGTAAACCTTATATAGAATCACGTGCATGTGCAGGAGGATGCGATCTGGTATTTTGTTGCTGGTGGTGATACTTTGTTGTTTCTATTTCTGGATGATGTAATGCGATCAAGAGTTTGACACGTAACTCTGTCAAAGCAAATCCAAGCCTGACAACGAGCGCCTTCTGTTGAACGTGCTCCCACTCGACCGGAATTGAACTTCTGAGGTATTCTTTATGGGACATATTCACGAAGTTCACTGGGAACTGTTGTCCTTGCCATCTTTTGTACAAATAACCGCACTGTCCTTCAATGACACATCTTCATGAATTCTCGTATGTTTTTAGTGGCTTTTCTGCATGTTACTATTTCGCTTTCAAGCATTAATAAGAGAATTAATGGTGGCAACCTTTCCATCTAAAACATAAAATACAAGTGAGAATCTATTTTAGCATGAGAGTATATTTAGGGAAGCCCCGGTTTTGGGGAAATAGAAATAGGATCCTGTTTTTTTTTGGTGAAAGTAATGTTTTTGTTTTTTGGGTAATTCAATAGTGAAGACAGGTCTCTACTCATTTTTTTCAAGTAGATTAGGAGTTAGGTTTTTGAAGGTGTTAGTGGGGTGGTGTTGGGGTGGGAATGGAAACTACAACGTGGTGACTAAGGTGTGGGGGTACTCCCACCATGACCCAACGCCTTTTCAAAACTGCAGTGAGCGTTGATTAAAAGTGGTAAGCTAAGAGGATTTGGCCCCATACCTTTTGGTGAGAATGGAATCAGAGCTTGGCAATACTACTGTCAAAGCCGCAGGCCATTCTCAAAATGGGATCCCGTTGTACTCCTCTAGAATCATTTGCGTTCCTTGTGGAAGGAAGTAATTATACAGCAGATTTACAAGGAGCAGAGAGCTGATATTGAGTGAGCTAAATGCTGGAAAACTGAAAATATCTTGAAAGAATCAAAATCATCGTTGATTGTTGGTGTGCGGGTGAACATGAGCTTGGACCGGGCACAAGCGATAGTGTAACTTATGGTTTACTTTAGGGTTGAGAATTTACTCGATTTGGATCCAAAACCCGAATTTCATATCTTATTCGGATTCGGGTATTTAATAGGTTGGAGTCGGATCCAAATTTTGGATCGGATTAGTCATTCTGAGATTATGCAAGCATTTTTGCTACTACACTGTTCATTCTAGTTCCTACTGAATTTCCACTTATCATTTATGTAAAATAGTCAGTCAAAGTGTTGAATGAAACTTGAATTATTAGTGTGATCATTGAAGATATGAAAGGGATTCTAATTCTTACAATTCCAGGTCTTAAATGATGAAGTTTGAATTATTAGTTTGATCATTGAAGATATGAAAGGGATTCTAATTCTTACAATTCCAGGTCTTAAATGAGTGGATTAGATTGAATTAGCAGGGTAGTAGATTAGGTTGAATCGAGAGGATATGGATAGTGTAGATAGGACGGTAGAAAGAACTATATGAATCATTCGATTTACTATCTATTTTATCAATCTTAGACACTCTAAGATCCTTTTTCAAACCTTCACCCACTGCACTAATCTGCTGCGTTCGTAATGGCTGTGTGGGTCGAAGACCAAGTAGTGAGTTATAGTTATCTATACTACATTATTAAGCCAAAGTAATGGAAGAAAGGACCTAGACAGATTCGTAGTGGCTGAGTGGGTCGAAGACCGAGAAGTGGGTATAGTTATCTATGCTACATTATTAAGTCAAAGTTATGGAAGAAAGGACCTCGAAAGAATGTGGGCTACATCCTTTTCAAACAAGACATAGTAAACCCCTAAAAAAATGCTTCCTTAAATTTTAATGTATAGAGAACAGAGAGAAGAGAGACGAGAGTGCAGCTCCTCAACATTCAAAAAAATAAAAAAGATGCTATTGAAGAGATCTTAAAATTTAGAAGGATACTACATAAAAGATATCTTACATGGATAGAAAGAGAGTCATGTGGTAAAATATTAAGAAAAAGAGTTATGTGGTAAAATATTGAGAAAGAGAGGGTATTCCCATTCCATCTTTAGAGAGATAAAGAGGGAAAGTTTCATGGATCGAGCAGATCTACAAAAATTTGAAAATTGAGAGTCTAAAACTGCATTATAAGATGCATTATTTCCAAATCTTGAAATCCATTTTTTTCTCATGTCCATGCGTTTTGATATCGAGATGATCAATTTGAAGATATTTGAATATCAAAAGAACTTCTTTTAATGAAAATTTTTATGTGGGCTTTAATTTGATTGTTTAGAGTCTCGGCTCTATATAAATTTTGTCCTTTAAATATTAGAATATATGATTTGGCCAATCAAACATGACCTACCAACAAAGAGACCCAAACATGACATACTAACAAACTGGACCCAAAAAATTAGGGAAATCTTGCTACCACCCCAGAAAAACATTAAAAATAAAAAATAAAAACTCCTTCACTTAAAACAAAGTCCCAACTCCCCTCAATTCAAAGAGCCCTTCCAAAACAAAACCCATCCACAACCCAACAAATCCTAAAGACAATCCCTACATACTCCACGCAATGACCCAAAACTCCTCCTAGTGGGCCCTCTACATGCATACATGTACAAAAACTTGCCTCCAAACACAAGCCAACCATGAAGGTCCACTACGTACCCAATGCTCTGTGCTCGCTCTCCTCTCTCCTACTACTCCTCCTCCTCCTCCTCCTTTTCATCTCTTTTATTCCCACCTCCATTGCTCAGCCCCCACAGGTCCTGGTGTGGCCCAAGCCCAGGAACCTCAAATGGGCTCCCCCCTACTCCTCCATCTTCCTCTCTCCGACCTTCACCATCTCCTACTCCGGCTCCAATCCCTACCTCCAAAACGCTGTTAGCCACTACCTCCGTCTCATTCTTGCCGAAAAATACACTCCCGTACGCCCTGTCCCCTCCAACCTCACTGCCTCCACTCTGCCTCTCCAAACCCTGACCCTCTCCATCAAGGACGAAATCGCCCCCCTGCAACATGGTGTCGATGAGTCTTACTTGCTCTTCAACACTGTAGTCAGCCACAGTGTGGGGAGCAATGCGTGGTTTGGAGACGGTCTCGCAGTTGGTTTGGGGCCAGGTTACCGGTCGCCCTTAAGATTTGGGATGCCCCTCTGTTTGAGCATAGGGGGGTGATGCTTGATACTGCCAGGAATTACTATGGGGTGAGGGAGATATTGAGGACTCTGGGGGCGATGAGCGAGAACAAGTTGAATGTGTTCCACTAGAACATCACGGATGAGGCATCGTTCCCAATTGTGCTGCCGTCGGTGCTGGAGCTGGCGGAGAAAGGGTCGTATGGGGCGGGGATGCGGTATTCGGCGGAAGAAGTGAGGGGCATTGTGGAGTTTGGGATGAGCCGAGGGGTCAGAGTAGTGCCTGAGATCGACAGTCCGGGTAAGCCCTCCTCCCCGTTAAGCCACTGGGTTGTTAAATGGTTTGTGTTTTTTTTTTTTAATGAAATCCGTTGCTTTCAGACCAGAAAATATTTCTGGTATTACAATAGAGTCCACATTTTCACGAATTTTAGGTTATATTTTTATTTATTTTTTTGTCTTTTTTCAATTTTAACCGCTGTTTTGATTTAACAACATTGGACCACCTTTTGTTTTTATTTTTTGATTTTTCTTAAACTTTAGGGCTTTCGGAGAGGTTGGAGGTCAATTGGCAGTTGTCTTATGTTTAAGACATTTGAATGTCCTAAAGTGGGACAATTCAATCTCCTGAACATAAGACATCCAAAGGTGTTCCCTTATTTTGTTTCAGACTTAACTTTATTCTTTGTTGATTTCGTTTAAAACCGTATCGATGTTTCCAACATTAGATTGGGTTTTTTAGTTATTTTTTATTGTATGATGTTTCATACATTGGACTGGTTTTTGGTCACGAGAAAATGTTTGATATTGGCTATATTAAATTGTCTAGGTTAAAAAAATAGTCCAATGTCACAAATATCAGACTAAAAAAATTTAGAATTGAGGAGATGCCTAATATTTAAGATATCAAATTGGACTATTGCAACATTAATAAATAAGTATAGGACACTCTAATGTTTCTAAATTTAAAGTGTGGAGATGCCCAACATTTGAGATATTTCTAAACCTTAGGATAGCTCTAAAATATAACAAAATATAAAAGAAATAATCTATAGTTCACAACCCTAGTTGTGAAGGGTCTATTTATGGACTGTGGAATTTTTTTTTTTAAATTACAATTTGTGATGTCCTGCTCATCAAGTAAAAGTGTTTGTGTAAATAGAACAAAAAAGCAATGGGTATTTTTGTTATTCTTAGGGATAAAGTTGAAATTTTTATTAAAAGACATAAGCACTTTATAAATAAAGTTTTAATTACTAATTTTCAAAATACTATTGCCCTTTTGTGAAAATTTCAAATTTATTATTATTTAGTGATTAACTACTATTAAAATAATTTTAAACAAAAATTAATGATTTTTTTAGATAAATATATCTATCACAATTCATTCTAACATCACTCTTTATATTTTGAAGGGTTGTCAACTTTAAAAAACCTAATATAAAAAGGTGTGTTGCAACCTTAAACAATCACCTCCAAATTTTGTCATAACATGTTAGGATTATTTGAAAATCTATTTTCATATGTAATTATAAAATTTTAACCTCTAAAATGGTTAAAATCAAGTAGATCTATAAACATATGAAAATATTGAAAATGGACGGTCTAGATAATGTGTTGCAATATGCATTATTTCTAGTACTCAAAATCTTTTTTTTTTCATATTCATACATCACGATGTCGAGATGATCAATTAGAACGTTTTTCCACATTAGAACAACATTTTTAGATGGATTTTTGAGCCGCATCTGTAATTCTACATTTTAAGGTGGCGACCTTATATAAGCTTTTTCTATATAAAAATAGGTTACGTTAAGGTGTTCACACTATATAGCATTTTATAATTGTATTCAACAAATTTTCGACACATATATACCATTGTTTTGTAATACAATATTCTTTTAGTAAGGGTATTTTTGGTTATTAGGAGAGGTGAGACATCATCCATATGAAATGTGATATCACCTTATAAAAATATCCAACCAGTTTAAAATATATAAATATCTTCTTAATACAAAGGTCAACATATTAAAAAAAAGAAGAAAAACATAAAAAAAATTCAACTAGTTCTACATTAGGACTAGGGGCAAAAATTGGAAAAAAAAAATGGAAAAAGGGAGCTCCGCCGAAATTTCATGAAAATGTGGACCATATCAAAAATTCCAAAATGTCTTCTTGTACATGAATTTTCCTTTTGGCTTTCTATGGTCTACAAAATGTCTTCCAGTACATAAATTTCCCTTTTTGCTAATGAAACAAAGGATTATGTTCTATGATCTACATGTACCAGTAGACCACATTTATATAGTCCCTTTTGGCTAATGAACCAGAGGATTATGTTCATATACCAGTAAACCACATGTATATAGTCGTCGCTGCCATCATCAAATGGATGGACCATGATGGGGGAGATTGTGGCTTAATAGGCCACGAAGTGACCCAAGTGGTAGGTCCCAGATTCTCCATCACGGTAAACCTGTTAAATGGAGAGAATTGGTACATTGATATGTTACGATCCTAGGTAATTTAAGGGCCTAATTTTTGCATTTTCATTATCCTAAAGGTTTTGAAACATATTGGTCGGTACTTAACATTCAGCATGAAAGCTACCATTGCAACCTGGGTTCAAATCTTAGGAAAGGCCTACCTATGGAAACGGTTACCTCAAAAACATAAAAATCAAAGTGAGAGCTGCCGTAAAGAAAGAGCTTCTGAGAATGTTAACTCCGGAGGTAATTTAAGGCGTAACTATCCATGTTTCCTTCACCTAAGGGCAATGTTAAAAAAATCCACTCGGCCAAGGTATTTGGGACCTTGCCGAGGCGATTTACTTGGCGAGTCTGAGTAAATCGCTTGAGTCCAGCTCATTTTTTATTGAAAGAAAATGAAAATAATAGTTATATATGGGACCTAGTCGAGGCAATTTACTCGACGAGTCTGAGTAAATCGCTCGAGTCCAACTCATTTTTATT
>NW_006497928.1:1780593-1809512 GCF_000471905.2 Amborella trichopoda
TATATTGTAAGTACCTCTTTATACAACAAAGTAAGAGTGGCGTGCTGGTTGTTGGGTTTGGCGATAGCTAAATCATTATACTCATAGTTTTTTCTAAAAATTACGGTATTACGAGAAATAGAAAATTGACTTTCTTGGAAAGCAAGAAAACGATATCTTTTATAAGAGAATGAAGGAGGACACAGTACCTATCTTTTGAGGGTCACCCTTTTGGGGGGTTATGGGAATGGATCTCCAATAGAGATATGGGTCTCCAAGAGAGAGAGACATGGTCTCCGAGAAAGAGGCGATATTCCCATGAGTTTTGAGTTGATTAGCTTCTACTTCTAGAGAGAGAAAATCTCTATATTATTCTCGAGATTATCTTTTCGGTAGCGTCATTGCGATGGGAAAGAGGTTGACCCAAACTGCAATATTCATTGTGATAGTGGATTTCTAGTTGCCGAGGCCGTGGATATAGTCTTACGAGGTGAACCATGTAAATCGTGTGTTGTTGTAGTTTGTTTTTTATATTTACTTTATTTTTCGCACTCGATTTATAGTTGTATTCATCTACTTCACATTTAGCCAATGACATACACGATTTTGGGTGGGATCCCGATGTTTGGGACTCTAGGGGATCCCGAGAACCCTACACTGGTTAGTATGCTTTATATACTGACGGGATTCAACCCCTTACTGGGGTACACTTTACTCCTTAGAGCTAACTAGTAAGACATCCTAACTTATCTAATATGAATTTGCGGTAATATTATAGTTAACCTTTAAAAATATTGTGTACAATTAACTCACCTAGCCTATGGGCGAGTCCGAGTTGCCCCGGCTTAGTTTTAAAATGCTGCCTAAGGGTTTGGGAGGCATTGGTTAGGTACCTAACATTGACCATTGGTTCTATATGGTCACATGGATCACAGTACGCTTTATTTTTTTTGGACCGGGTGAAATGGAATGGACTGGTTTGCCAGCCATCCAAAGCAATTTTCTATCATTTTAAGAGCCCTATTCTGGTTTTTAAATCCCTTCATTGGCTTATGTCTTAGAGGACTCTATTTGCAAATACAAGATCCTCTTAGTTATGCAATCAATGTTGTTAGATTTGCTTAGAGTCTTTTTTTGGTTCGGTGAGAAAAATGAAACAATTCTGTGCTTCAGTCGATTTGAGGGAAGAATTTGGATTTTTTTTAATTTAATATAAATAAATTAGATATTTATATATAAAATACATACAAATAATGAAAAAAATAATAAAAAAAAAAAAACTTTTATATAGCTATATTTTTGCTGGCCTAAGTATACCCGAAGCACATCCGAATTAAACCCGAAGCAACCCCTAATTCACAGCTCGAAGCGACCTGAATTTGACCGAAGTGGCATGACCATGCTTTGCTTCGCTTACGTTTATGCATAAAATCCGAAGGCTTCGGCCTCTTCGGTCGAATAACATTGCATGCAATCTCAATGGGATGTGGTATTTGGTGCATACATGGGTTCCGAAGGGAAGCTTTCTTTATATAAATTGAATACTTAGTTCAAAAAAAGTTTATATAAAGGTGAGGCTCTAAATAATCAAATTAAGGCACTAAACCATCAAAGTAGGGCGAACCTAAAAAATTCACTAGAAGAGGTTTTTTTGATGCCCAAATATCCTCAAATTGATTATCTCGACCTCAAGATGTATGAACATTAGAAAAAATAGATTTCGAGTTTTGGGAATAGTGCATCTTGTAATGCATTTTCAAGAGCGTCAATTTTTAGGATTATCAAGTGTGCATAGATCTGTTTCATCTACACTATTTTTTAAGCTTTAAATTTTATAATTAAAGATGAAAATGAATTTTCAATCCATTGTAAATATTTTCAATATTAGAATAACATATTTTCACACTATTTCAAAATGCATCCTCATCCTTATACAAACTATTGTTCGCAAAATCGCCCGATGTAACCGCTAACCGCCCTGGGCGGCTCCGGTTTTGGGCGGTTAGGGTGATCAACTGGTATTTAAAAAAAAAGTTCTAAAAAATGCATATAAATTCTCAAAAATAAAGAATTTGATTTTTACTGCAGTTTTTAAATATTCTTTACATTTTGGTACATATTAAAAATTGTTTTGGTGATTAATACTCACTTTTATATTTTCCCATCTTTTTTTAAAAAAATAAAAAATAGCCCTTGGAAAATATAAAATGGGTTAAAATCTATTTTTTTCATTAATTTTCAACTTCATTTGAATGTTTTTTATTTTAATCGTTCTTTATATGTTTTTCATATTTTAGTAGATTTTTTTTTGTATTTTTTTTTACTTTTTTAACACTTTTTTGATCGCACGGGACTTGCCTGGTTAGAGCGGTTGAATTGGCCGGTTTACCGGTTAGGCCAGTTAAACCGCTTCCAGACCCATGCCTGGTTAACCGTTCCGGTTAGATTTTGCTAACATTGGTACAAACCACACCTGTGGCACTCTAAATCGTCTTTCAAATGATTCCTTTTCTAAAAGAATTAAATTTCTATAAAGCCTAGGCTTTATGGAAACAAAATAAAGCCTCACCTCATATACTCATCTAAAAAGCAGTTTAGACAACAGAAGTCACCACGATGACTCCAAAATCAATTTCAAGCACCGACAATAAAATTTGAAACTAAAAAAATATACAGATCTTGCAGATTTGTTAATACTTATTTTTAGAGTAAAATAGACGGTCTAGATAATTTGTATATACAATATTTTTAGAACTTGAAAACCTAAATTTTCTTCACAACCATGACGTTCAAGCCGAGACAATCTATGTAATGGTTCTCTTATGCTTGAATTACAAATTTTGATGACGCTGTGCTTATTTTGATAGAGTTGCAACCCTATCAAACCATCATACAATTTCAATCTACGGATGAGAGACAAAATGGCAACTTTTAGAATTTCACACCCAAAGATATCTAAAGTTGGATTTATGTTCTTGGTTGAGAAGTAAATAACTTCCCACAAGAATTTAAACTGCACAAGTTTGATACGTTAATGGTGGGAATTGAGCGATGCCCCATGCAGACAGACCTGCAAATATGGGGAGAGAATGCGGTGGTGCAGCCTCGTGTGGCCCCACCTTTGAGATTCACCAGAGGCTGTGCCCACCAAACAAAACTCTGAAACCTGGTACGCCAAGCGTCAAAAAACAAGGGTGAAATGGTGGGTAGGAGATTATATTAAGGTATCCCCCCCCCCAACCATTCCCAATTCTTTTTTTTGGTTTTTTTTTTCCATAAGAGGTTTTTCCTTTTGATCGTACCCAAATAGTGGACTCCTAAGAATGGGGTGAGGGAGTGAATTTCCATGTTCCTATGCTTTCACAGGACCTTAGAGTCTGTTAACTTCTTTCCTTTCTTTTGAACATTAATATAAACTTCCACTAATCAGACTAAGAGTACAAGGTATACAATAGAAAAAAGGAAAAATCATTAGAAAAAGGTAACTCTCAAAGAATAAGAATTAACCTCTCCTTTGGTAAGAGAATCGGTCTCTTCATTAGCTTCACAGTAGCAATGCTGGATTTCAACATTTGTATCTTCATTAGCTTGATAGTAGCAATGCTGGATTTCAACATTTGTAGCCAATAATATATCCCTAGTTTCATGAAAAATAGTCTTTAACCTCTATGGTATATTGGCTTCTCCTTTGCTCCAAGCAATAATATTTGCCGAATCTCCTTCTACAATTTTACCTCCTTCCAATTTAGATATCAGTTTAAATCGTTCCAATAGGCCACGGGCTTCAACCTCACTTGCTCTGGTAGTACTGCTCTGGTAGTACTGGAGGGGCCTCTTGAGTAAGGGCAAATTATGTGACCCAAATTATTTTTAATGAGTCTGCTAAAACTGGCTGCACATGGATTTCGAAAAGAGCTTCCCTTGAAATTGAGTTTGTATGAACTCAGAGGGGTTGGTTTCCAAACAGCCGCTCTTCGAGTATCAGTGTTAATACCCAAAGTTGCCATTGCCAGAGGATTGCTGATGATTAAACTTTTGGGGATAAAACCACTATCTTTATGGGAAGAGAATTGATCTGCTGCCACCGCAATAATGTTTGATTTCAACAAAGATAAATCAATGTTAATACCGTCAAATACTCTTCTATTTCTTTCCTTCCATACATACCAAAAAAGACTAACCCAAATAGACCTCCAAAAGATGGTACCCACCTTCGAAATACCTGGAGAGATCCACTGATTGAGTAGCATCCTGACATTTTGAAGGACCGATAAGAACAACTTGAAGCATTGATGGACCAAATCCCAAATATTAGCAGCAAAAGGGTAGGATAAAAATAAGTGTTGAGCTAATTCATCACTCGCCTTGCATAGGATACAAACATCGGTAATGATACATCATTGCTTTCTTAAATTATCAATTGTTGCTAATTTATCTTGACACAGGATCCATAAGAACAATTAGACTTTAAGAGGCACATGTAGCTTCTTGATGTTATGAAGACCCTGATCCAACTCCCTACTACGATCACAATACAAGAGGTCATATGTGGGCTTAACAGAAAAATTCCCCAATGAAGTAAGATCCCATATGAAAGAGTCCTTCTTGTTTGGAGTTAAGCAAACATTGTTCAATAAATTTAGCAATGTATGATATTCCCCAATAAAACTATACTCTCTTGCACCTACAATGAATAGACCAAACAATGTTAGTAAAATTACCCCCACTAACCTCCTTTACGGATGCTAGTGGATTTGAGACTTTTGAGAAGACCTCCAGGAAAAGGTATCTATCTCAATGGATAATCTCCAAGTTAGTTGTCAAACCAGAAAAGTGTGGACTCTCTATTGCCCACCACTTTTCGGAACTGTTGCAAGTAAATAGGTTTCTCATAATCAATCCTCCTCAAAATATGGGATAGCCTTGTCTTGTTTCTTGGGCTTTTAATGAGTCCATAAGTCAGATCCATGCCATACTTATCTCTCAAAACTTGTACCCAGAAAAGAGTCTTGTTGGATGTGAATCCTTCACCAACATTTCACAAGTAAGGCAGAGTTCATATATTTCAACCTCCTAATACCCAACCCTCAATCTCTCAAAGGTGCAAACACCTTTGCCCAACACACCAAATGAAGTTTATTTTTTACTTCTTTCTATTTAATGATATATTAGTTTTCCAATAAAAAATTGTCTTTTTCCCTAGGAAAAGTCCGTTAAATTCCAAAAAATGTTGTTAAGATTGATTCTTGGAAAATGAAATAATCTTGCACTTCACTATTTTGTTAAAAATATAGAAACAAATTTTAAAAACATTTCTTCAGTCATTTGGAACTTCTAACCCCATTAGATTTCCAATAAGTTTAGTTCTTGAGTACTAAGGTTGTTCGAAGCGATTCACCCCCCAAAAAAAGGTTTGTCTGAAGAAAATCATAGTGCTATGACATCAAAGTCCTTAACAAAAAAAAAAGTCCTTAACAAAAAAAAAAAAGAATTTTTGTTTTTTTTTTGTTTGTGAAATGTTAATAGTAAGAATAGAGCTTAAGATGTTATATTGAAGCAGTAGCCTCCCTACCCACCAATGTCCCAAACCTATTATCAAGGACCTTAAAATTGTGGATGGGCTTCAGCCAAAATGCCCTTCAACTCAATGCAAGACCCCTTCATCCCTATTTCTTTCCCTTCTCCCACTTTCACCTGGCAGATACGTACAAGGAATTGGATTCCACAAAGAACAATTGTTTTATGCGGGCTAGACCATATTTGTACAATGAGTAATGATCTTATGAAACCTTCTCACACCCATGTGTTTAGGATCCCAAAGGATCACTATTAAATTTGGCACAGATCTCTAAAAAAGTTATCACATGGGTGTGAGACTTGACTTTTCTAGAGATCTGTGTCAAATTTAATAGTGATCTTTTGGGGTCCTAGACACATGGGTGTGGGAGGGTCTTACAAGGTCATTTCCCTTGTACAATATACGGTCCAAAGGTATAAAACATCCATTTTAAAGATGGATGCAAATAGGTGGTCCATCTAAAAACAATTGTAATTAACGATCCAAATGTTCTCTCAAAATAGTTATTATTTTTAGTTTTCAAAATTTATTTATTTATTTATATTCATAATTTCCATATTAAAGTTTATATATTCTCTAATAATTAAGATCAAATTATATTAAAAAAATATAGCATTTCTCCATATGCGACCTTGGGGCGCATGCTAACCACGTCCTTCTGCAAAAGGGGAACTATAGTTCCGTTGAGTATGGAAACGCCTAGGTCACAGTTGCTATCATTGTTCACTGTCCAATTGATGGATTTGACCATCAGAGAGAGAGAGATCCACACATGATATGAGTGGATCCGGATCACCATCCAAACCATCAATTGATTGTGATGAGCCATCCTAGATTTATTATGATTTAAGGGAACATTGTAGAGAACATTTTGACATAGGGAAAATTTGTTGTCGTGAAAGTTCTTTCTGGGCCCTCGATAGAACTTTCCCCTCAGCTCTCTCACAAAATATATAGAGCAACGAAGGGGTAGAGAAATACTTTAGGGCATACCGGCTCATGGGCAGCAGCATACCCTAAGATTGTGGCCTGGTAAACACCCGCTGGCTCTTCAGCGTGGCACTGGACATCTTAACCTAACACCTATCCTTTCCTTAGCAAAGTTCTTCGCGACCTTCCTGCACTCTTCCTCGACTCCTTCCTCCATGCTGGAGATGACGAGGTCGTCCCTGGTTGCTGCAAGGCTGATCCCAACATCCAAGCTTTCTTAGCCTCCGGACGAACTTTGGCCAACTCCTCGAAACTCATATTAATGCCACTCACCCTTACATCGAACCTCTTAATCGCACTGCAGTTTACTTTCAGGATGTCCTTCTCCGCTCCGCTATTAACGTGAAGCCTGAGCTGCTCCCGAAGGAGACCACCATCTTGCAGTCATGGAGCAATCGACCTAACAACACCAAGTTCATAACATCCTTGGGTTATAGAGCAATAGTGTCGTCCTCTGCTTTCTACTACTTGGATTGTGGGCATGGTGATTTCTTGGGCAATGACAGTAGCTATGACGAGGGACTATGAGGGCAATGGGGGCTCTTGGTGCGGTCCTTTCAAAACATGGCAGAGGATATACGATTATGATATAACGAATGGGTTAACCACAGAGGAGGCAAAGCTAGTGCTTGGTACTGTGGTCGGAGCAAGCTGATGGGACAGTGTTGAATGCAAGGCTTTCGCCAAGGACGGCGGCCTTTGCCGAGGCAATGTGGTCAGGGAATCGGGATGAAGAGGTATGCAGAGGCCATGATCGTCTCAATGAGTGGCGATATCGGATGATGGCGAGAGGGGTGAGGGCTGAGCCAATACAGCCACTATGGTGCCTCAAACACCCAGGGATGCGTAACTTAAACCAGTAGTTTATGGAAAGAGGTGGTGTGTATATTCTCCTTCAATTTATGGGGAGGCTTGCCGAGAGGGTGTACACAGTGCAATATTGAAATTGTCGCATTTTCATGATATCCAATTATTATGGGCATAAAGTCAATAATATCACGTTATTATCATAAAACAAGTCATACATAGATAATACATATTGTTAGGTCTTTTAAGTAATCCTCATGGGAGTGTGACAACTTATCAAAACTCCTAATACTTTTCAAGGAAAATAAAGATAAAAGTTACAATTGGATCTTAACTCCTATAAGCCATTAATTATTATAATTAATTCTATGAAGTAGGAACTCTATAAAATAGAGAGTTTAAATAATGAAAAATAAAATAAAACAAATGAAGTGAGATGATTTGCGCACATTGTATGGGGTTTGGCCTATAGGATTTGGATTAGCATCCTATGCTCCGTATGTAGTTTGGGGATAGATCCAAGTATCGATAACCCTATCTATGCCTTCTCATTTTTTTTTTGGGAAATTATAAGAAAATATACATCAATTTTTGAAACATTAGAAAAGAAAAACCCACAACTTTCATAAACCTCGTCCACACCATTTTCCCTCAGTTTTGGCATTTAAAATACTTCAAGTTATAGCATTTAATTTGTTGTAAAAAATGGGGTTATGGTACGTAAAGTATCATAATGCTAGGGCTTCACAATACTACGATTACTGTGAGTGCTATTTTGGTTAAAAAAAAATGCCAAAAAAAGGTGTGGATGAGGTTTATAAAATTTTTAAGTTTTTTTTTTTTTCCCAATTAGGCAGAAATAAATGTATATTTCTAATAATTTCCCTTTTTTTATTGTGTTTATTTTTGCATGGAACATCATTTGGTTTTGGAGCCAGATTGTGCTATAATTGTTTAATGAAATGTTTGGGACAAAACTTGTCTCATTCAAGTATATGATATGGCACAAAAAATTTGCATTATACTATAACCCTAGGGCACAATCCTTCATAGACGAGTTGATTCTTCAGTCCGAAACTTTAGAGAGAGAAAATACATAACAATTGATAGGATTTTCTTGGAGTTTTGGCTATGAGCATGGGATTCGTCTATGGCTGCAACATCCAAAATAAAAACAAACTCCGTTGAGTTTTTTAGTAGACTTCCTTCTAATTGTGCCAAATCTTCATTTGTCAAAGTTTAGTCTTTTAATGACCATGGCCAATATTAGGTAGTGTTTCAAAATAATTTGTAAGCTCCAATTATAAAATCGTATTATTTTTTGGTAAGGTTGAATATGAAAATTATTTGGTAGATTTCAATTACAAAGATTTTGTGGTTAGTTCTTTATTGCTTTAAATTAAAATTTTATTGACATTCTATTTTGTCTTCATAGCATAAAATCAATATAAATGTATGGTCCTATTTCAAAATTTAACTTACTCTCTCTACCCAAAGATAAGTATGTTTCTCTCTCTCCATAACTGTTCATCGAAGATACGCATGCTTCTCTCTCTCCATAACTGTTCAACGCGTCGATGAACATGTCAAGAAAGGACGCATTTATTAGCTGTCATCTACACCATGGGCCATGAATCACATGTACACCATCATCTCCATATCCATAGCGATGGAAATCATCGGTGAGTTGCAGGATATGTCTAAGCTCCATGCGTATGCTATATAGGATGGCAGCCGAATGTTTATTTATCTAACAATTTGTATAAAAATATATGGAGAGGGAAAGAGAGATGCACTCTCTTATTGCCAATGTACAAAAACTGAAATTTGGTGTTGACTATTTATTGGTGCTGCCCCACAACCAGTATCATTTGGTGAGAGAGAAAAAGCATCCACAGGCTATCTTTTTCTGAAGTTAGAATCTTTTTTTCCAATCTCAGATCCTAACTGTGGATAAGAAAGAATGGACTAGTATATAATAAACTAGGTATTGGTCTTATTATCATTGTGAATTGATTGATGGAACCTTTTTTATTTCTTTTTTCAAGGAAAAATACTTCTCTTTAATTTTGATGGTGCATGCTGTATTGCAATTTGGATGTTAAAAAATCAAAATAGAAAATATAGGAAAGGATTGGAAGATATTCATGTTTATTTCCAATATAGAGCTCTAGCAATTATACATATTAGGATAAGACAATCATTAGTTGTGAATTTTATATAAAGAAATACTTGATTTGATTTGAAAATTTTCAATGCTCATAAATATTCCAAGTTCAGCAATATATGTACTTTTGTGATGATTCGCCCTCTGGGTCCGGGTAGCCCACCAAACTAATTTGTCTACAAATGACAATGGTATCTGGTACTTGGTTGCTCCACTTCCCTGTCTAAATCGCTTTCCTTAAGCTAAAACCTTACTTCCAACCAAACCTATTTCTCCATTAACATATTTCTCTGGCTTAATATTACAAATGAGAAACGTACATCCTAATAAGTTGAAAAGACACAAAGGAAAAACAAAATAACTTTCCTCTCTATAGGCAACGTAGGCGATAACTTTGAACACTGATAAATTAGTTCAGGTCATTCAACCCCCAAAACAAATTTCTAGAATAAAATCCCATGCCCAGAATGTTAATAAACAACTGGAGAGCAATATATGCTGAAAACAAAGAAATCACCAGGATTTCCTCAATCAAGATGAACGAAAAATCCTACTCGCACTGGTTCAACTGAAACTAAAAAAGCTGAAAGAATGGCCAATGTTTTGTAAGCTCGACATCACCTTCCGGTTCAATTGAGAAGGCTCGGAATTGGGCCGAGAAGTGTCTGGCTTGAAGCAAAACTTTGATGCTTTCAATATGCCTTTCGAGTTTCAACCAAAAAAAGGCTGAAACAAAATGAACCGATCTATAGTCATTTCCCCACATGAATACTACATACGATCCATAACTGGTTTTTAGAGCATCGGATACAACCATCACCATCACCATCAGAACAACAGTCATTTTTCTATAGTTTTCAAGAAACTGACTAATTCTCAACCAATATTGTTCAAACTCCAGGCATATCTATTATCAACTTGCTTTTTCTTAAGGTACAATTTTTTTTGTTTTCGGCCATAAATCTACCCAAAAGTCTGTTTTATTGTAGAAGTGTTCCTCACCAAAATAACTGGCAAAAGCAAAATCAAAGCCTAACAAAACCAAAGAAAGAAAAGGAAACAAAATCACCTCTCACATAGAAAAGAAAAAATAAATAAATAAATAAAATAACCACCTCCAGTTACAAAACTTTAGATTCCACCATGAAGAAGAAAGGAAAAAGAGGGAAGCAAATAATTGTAGAAAGAGAGAGAAGGGAAGAAAAAGAGAGGAACAAAAAAAAACTAATATTCATTGAGAAGCCAACACATCTAAAAAACAAGAGGAATAAAGAAAGAAAACAAGTATTCACGGATAAAGTTGTTAGACGGTTTCATTTTTCAAATTGTAAATCCCTACAATTCAGGGATTTACAATTAGGAATGACATATATCTTATAAAATCCCAATAATCAAATGATCATATTTGGCATGTATTTGTCATATATAATTATCCCCATTGGGTCAATGAAATATATAGATCGATTCTCCAAAATTAACATGGTATCAGAGCGTATGGCCATCAACTCTCCCTCTGCAATTTCTTTCTCCTAAGCTTGAGCCCTTTTCAAAAGCCTTTCCTTCTTGGCAGCTTTGTCCTCAAGCTTATACTTTAGAAACATATTGAAAAGTTCCACTTTCTAGAAAGAAACCCGTAAATTCCCTGCTACTTGTATTCTATTGACGCAGTTCCGTTAAATTTCCCTACTCGTTGCTATTACCATGGACAACCAAATACCTCATCTTTTGGAAGACTCCACCAATGTCATCCCTGATGGGAACACTATGACCAATGGTAAAAACTTCTCTTCCTCTGTTATTGATTTCACTAGCCCTTTTCATTTGACCTACAATGATAATCCTGGCAATATTCTTGTCTCTCACATCCTTGAAGGTGAGAATTATCCGTAATGGAGTCAAGCTATGACCACTGCTTTGAGTGCCAAACATAAGCTCTCTTTTGTGGATGGTTCTCTAATCATACCTCCCATCTCTTCTATTAATCATCTTTTATGGAAAAGATAAAATGACATGGTCTGATCCCGGATCCAAAATTCTATCAATAAAGAGATTGTTGATAGTATTTTCTATGAAACCACTGCTCAAGGCATGTGGAATGAGTTAAAATCTCAAAACAATGCACCTCGTCTCTTCAAGTTACGACTTGATCTTGCACTTGTTTCTCAAGGTTCTTCTACCATTTCAGCTTATTACACCAAACTTAAATATCTTTGGGAAGAACTTGCTTCTTATACCCCTCTTCTACCCTGTTCTTGTGGATCTTCTAAGGCCTTGCATGACTATCTACAACAGGACATATTAATTCAATTTCTCATGGGACTCCATGAGTCTTATCACCTAATTCAAGGCCAGATCCTTCTCATGGCCTCTTCCTAATGTCAATAAAGCTTATTCTCTTCTTCTTTTGGGTAGATTTATGGTGGAATCTAAAGTTTTGTAACTTTCCTTTTTCTCGTTCTACGTGCGTATTTCTTATGTAAAACAAATTTGAGACTCCATCTTTATTAATATATTTTTGCACTTGTAAATACTCATTTTCAATGCACTATTAAACACATAAGGACAGATAATGGATTGGAGTTCTTTTCTTGTACTATTCAACAATTTTTTAAAGAAAATGGGGTCACCCATCAACATAGTTGCGTTTACACACCGCAACAAAAAGGTGTTGCCGAATGCAAACATCACCACATACTTGAAATAGCAATTGCTTTGCTCTTTTAAAGTAATATTCATCTTACCTTTTGGAGAGATTGCATGCTTAGTGCCACATATTTAATAAACCGGTTACCAACACCTTATCATCGAATAAATCCCGTTTGAAGTATTATTTAACAAACAATCATCTTACTCCCATTTACAAGTTTTTGGTTGCCTTTGTTATGCTTCTACCATCGCTTCAAATTGACATAAGTTCGACCCTCGCGCTCGCAAATGTGTATTCATTGGTTATCCTCATGATCAAAAGGGCTATCATCTTCTTGAACTTTCCACCAATTCTATTTTCACTTCTCTTGATGTAGTATTTCACGAGAACATTTTCCCTTATTAAAATCTCCCTTCCACTGATTCCTCTATCATTTTACCCTTACCTATACCCGATGACTTCCCACTCCTTGATTCACATGATGTCCCTAATACTACTGATCCCATCACTTCCCTACCCAATTCTCCTATTTTTCCTCATCAAGACCAATCCCATGACACCCCATCCACTTCTGTCCTAACACCAATCTCTATACCACCTATCATTCTCAACGAGCTTTTCAACCACCTTCCTATTTGAAAGACTTTAACTGCTCTCACACCAAGCTTAGAGCTGCTTCTATATCTTCTTCTGCCACTGGTTCAACCAAAGGTACACATTATCCCTTGTCCCATTTCATTTCTTATCAAAACTTGTCTCCCTCTCATCAAAGTTTTGTCTTAGCTGTCTCTTTTATTCAAGAACCTACCTCCTATTCTCAGACTGTGCAAACCCCCAAATGGCAAAAGGCAATGCAATGTGCGCTTTAGGCAATTGAGAAGAATCGTACCTAGACCCTTATGGCTTTACCTCTTGGGAAAACTCCTATTGGATGCAAGTGGGTATATAAAGTCAAGTACTGATCTGAAAAGAATCATACCTAGACCCTTACGGCTTTACCTCCTAGGAAAACTCTCATTGGATGTAAGTGGGTATATAAAGTCAAGTACTGATCTGATTGTACCGTTGAACGCTACAAGGTCCCCCTTGTTGCCAACGTGAAGGATTGGACTACCATGAGACCTTTGCACCAATTACAAAGTTGGTCACTATTCGTTGTTTATTAGCCATTGCTTCAGTTCTTAACTGGACTTTGCACCAATTAGATGTGCATAATGCATTTCTTCATGGTGACTTGGAAGAAGAGGTATACATGAGTCTTCCTCCGGGATTTTCTTGACAGCAGGAGACAAGAGTTTGTCTATTACACAAATCCATTTATGGACTCAATCAGGCATCCTGTCAGTGGTTTGCAAGTTCTCCTCGGCCCTTATTGATATTGGCTTTACCCAATCTAAAGTGGATAATTCCTTGTTTACTTGCAATCGTCATAATGGTTTTTTGATAGTTTTGGTTTATGCCTATGATATCATTGTTACAGGCACCAATTCACATGTTATACAGTCTCTCAAATCCTTTTTACATCGCCGCTTCCACCTGAAAGATTTTGGCCCTCTCAAATATTTCCTTGGTCTTGAAGTGGCATGGTCTAAAAAGGGTTCATGTATCTCACAATGCAAATATACTTTTGAGATATTTGAAGAAAATGGGTCTCCTTGGTGCCCGACCTGTTCACCTCCTCATGTAGAAAAATCTCAAACTGCGTTATGATCATGGAGAACCTCTTTCTGATCCTACCAGGTACCGTCGCATTGTGGGCCGTCTCATACCTGACTCTCACTAGATCAGACATCGTTTATGTTGTTCATATCATTAGTCAATATATTAGTCAATCACGGCGGCATCATTATGAAGCAGCCCTACAGCTTGTTTGATACTTAAAACTTGCATCGAGACAATGTTTATTTTTTCCCTCAGACAATCATGTTCAGCTTCAAGTTTTTTGTGACTCTGATTGAGCAAGTTGCTCTGATACCTACCGCTTTACCACTGGATAATGTGCTCTTCTTGGTCATTCTTTTATATCTTGGGAAACCAAGAAGGAATATACTGTTAGTCATTCTTCCGTCGAGGTCGAATACCGAGCTACGGCTACTGCTAGCTGTGAGATCACCTGGTTACACTCACTGTTGCATGACTTAGGAGTTCCTCACTCACCACCTGTCGTTTTTTATTGTGACAATCAATCTGCATTATACATTGTTGCCAATCCTATGTTTCATGAACGAACAAAACACATGAAGATTGATTATCACTACATTCGATAAAAGATCCAAAATGGAGTTCTACGGACCTCCTACATTCCAACAACATGACAACTTGCTGATGCATTTACTAAAGCTCTTAATCGCAACCAATTTAATTCTTTGATTCGCAAGTTGGGTGTTCTCTATATTCACTCTCCAACTTGAGGGGGAGTGTTAGACGGTTTCATTTTTCAAATTGTAAATCCCTACTATTCAGGGATTTACACCTACAAATGACATATATCTTGTAAAATCCCAATAATCAAGGGATCATATTTGGCATGTATTTGTAACATATAAATATCCCCTTTGGGTCAATGAAATATATAGATCGATTCTCCAAAATTAACAAAAGCAACACGTCTAAAAAATACTAATATCCCTAACTCCAACTTGAAATCCATCAAAAACTAACCAACCAACAATCTAAAAAACACTAAGATCCTTAACTTCTAATTGAAATCCACCAAACAAAAACTAACCAAGCATTTACACCATCCAAATTCTGACAACAAATCCCCCAAAGAAAGCCCCCAAAATTCTCACAACAAACCTACCAGAAAATCCACATTACAGTGATGAAATCCCCAGAAAATGCCCCCTCATTCCTCTGCTATTAGGACATGCCTCTTGTACATAACCATAACCTTTCCCTTAATTCCTACCACAATTGGATTGCAATCACTCAGGAAAAACCCCCACCATCTCCAACTCAAAATTCCTAAGCAAATGACCCGATATCATTTTCATTTGGAGGTAAGCAAATGATTCACCTAAGCATCGATGACTTCCAGCCCCGAACGAAATGTACAAAAATACTCATGTTTTGTCCTCCACTCTTCCTGGCCCGAACCTATCGGAGTCAAAACTATTGTGCGTGCGGAAGCAAAAAACCTGATGGGTCAATATTTGGCAAATAAAGTATGAGAAATAAAGTATGAAATATATACCACAAGCATAAAAATATTTACGCGGTTCACCTCAAAAGGGCTACATCCACGGGCATGGCAAAATGAAATCCACTATACTAATGACAGTTACATCAAAGATTTTGGAACAAACCTCGACAAAACACAAGTCGAGTAAACCCTATTAAACCTGCTCTCTTAAACGGCACCACTGCCGATCTCTCATCTCTATTCAATAACTAGACCATTGTCATCTAACTAAAAGGGAAACCACCCAAAATCTCAATGGGGACCGCTTCTCTATAAGAAACAAACCTCTCAATCTTCGGGAGTCCAAAAGAGGCATTATCACAATGTTTCTGTCCAAAAGAAGCTCTCTTCTCTAGGAGGAAATCGCATCTTATGCACAGAAGGCTCGAGCTCCCTCTCTCTCTAAATGAACCACCATTCTCATATGGTGACCCAAATAGAGCACACAAATTCTCTGTACTTTCATCCCATATATATAATTAGAAATCCACACAAAATAGAAAACTTCCTATTGATATAACATATATCTCAAAAGACCAAGAGATAAATCCAAGAGTCATAATCTTTTTGGATTTCTCTCAATCCTTGAGGGAATATCTCAATCCCACATAATATGAGAATATCTCAATTTCACATAATCTGGGAATATCTCAATGTTGGTGATTTTGGATAGCACCAAATCCAACAAAAACGTGATCCAGCCTATTAGCAACAGAAGCTGAGGTGACTACAATCTGGCCTTTGGGCATCTTATACTCTTTGCCTTATCATGTTGTTACTGTAAAATCACTATGTGAGGTTCGAAGTATGAGCATAATAGTAGACTGGAGCCTAAGTGCTTCTTTGATACACCGATAGAGCACATCCATCTCAAAGAGGATATTGTAGTCAATTTTGCTCTCATACTTTTTCAAAATGGCCTTTGGTTCCTCAAAGACAGAATTGAAATAGGGTTTGTGAGGAGGTATGTACCAGTCTATATGGAGGTGATGGAGGAGGTGTGTTGACATGTAAAGAGTGCGATGATGAAGAAGGCAGTGACTTCAAAATCGATAGTAGGCATCCTTCCTTATACCTAGAATCCATTTTGCACATATCAGAAAGAGTTTGCACCTAGAGTCCATCTTTTTACAAATTTAAATGCGACATGGTCCAATGAGACTTAGTCATAGATGATCCATAAATCTAATTGACCGATGGTTGAGTACTTGTGACAGTTGTAGAGCATCACACTATCCGTGGTAGACCACCGGCAGTAGAGAACGTGGTCATGCATGCCTTCAGTAGGACCAAGCCTTGAAGGATCATTTTCCCCCTCAGAGAAATAGGGGTGCAATAATCAGGTCGGGAATTTGCCTAAAACTTTTCTAATGGGAAAATGCCAACAACTGTGGTATCCTATCCAACTCTGAGATGGGGGAGTAACTTAGTAATAACCACTTGAATGCCCATCCACATCACAATATTATTGGATATGGATCCAACAATTAATGGATGTTTTCCTACATAGGAAATACATCCAACTTTTCTACCATTACATTCCCCAAAATGTAACTCACCTAGATTTAATCATTTAATATTTAGAAATCAGAACAACCTTTTTCTTAGAGTTTGTTTTATTCAAGGGCCCATAGAGTGTGATCCATATCATCATCAGAACCCCATGACAATCAATGGGTTGAATAGTGATGAAGTGGGAGTGAATCGCATTGTACGATTATCCCTACTTTCTCACATCGCTTTCCAACCAATTGATTGAAAACCCATGGGTGATGGTTGCTCTTATAACCATATGGGTAAGAATATATCTCTTCTATAAATTAAGAATAAAATATATTGTACCTAGAGTCAATGAAGGTTTGGTGCATATCGGGCTTGGGTTTTCAACAAGTTTACGACCGGTAAAGATTCCAGCAAAGGTCTCGCCAAGGCGCTGACAGGCCCTATAGCAACGTCAATGGGCAGGGATGGGGAGGGGGAGAGGAGAAGAGAGATGGGGCGCATGCCATTGACGAGGTCGTAAAAGAGAGATGAGACATCATTAGTGAGCTTTCACTCACCTTGCGACCCAAGTGGCACCTGCTCACTATTAAAATGATGAGGTACTCTAGTTCGTACATTAGGTCTGACATACCTTTGGTCCCCCACTTTGAAAAGAAATCCTACAATATAGATAGTTATGGCTTTAGGTCTACCCCCATTGCATCATTTTCTTATCTCACTAGTCATAAACAGATCATCAAATTGAAAAACAATTGCTCAGCCTCTAGATTTCACAAGAATAATATCAAATGTTTCTAAGATTTTAGGAAATAAAGCATTGCAAAATCATTCTTGCATCTAATGTCGCTTGAAAGGATGCAACAATGATTTTAAATATATACCCAATATAACATCAGATATTAAAAAACCATTAAGGTGTCACAATAGAGCATACTAATTTTATGACGCTTACTTTTGCATCCCAAATTTGCAAAAAGGAAACGAAAGCTACGTGTTCCAGAATTGGATATCGAGTGTAGTGCTAAATCCCACCACTAGCCACACAATTTGAGAAATTCATGTGAGGAAGCTTTGGAAGTGGTACCTATAAAGGATCTGAAAGGTAGATCTTGAAAGACAATCTGGGCATCAGATCAATGAATCCGAAGATTGCAAGTGATGAGGTCAATTTTAACAGGTATTTAATGAGAGTTGCTTCTACTTCCAAGGGAACATATGATTTTATGTAAGAGCCCATCAGATTCCTAACTGCTGCTCAATCCAGGTAAATTCCAGAGGGATTTCCAGAGGGGCTTTTGCCTTCTCTTTTTTTAAAATTTCATAAGAAATAATGGAAAAGTCATTTTATACCTAATAATAGGTTATTCTGCATAGTAACTAAATATATTGAACCATTTACGTAGTAATAAGCACACTTTGAGATGGTCTCCAAAATGGTTACGTATATCTAAAAATTTAGGCACTTCTACTCATGAACGAATGAGAGAGTTGCATACACTGTGCTGGTAAAACAACAAAAAGCACATGATGGGTTTCTCAAAGTGGTGCATTTAACTAGAACCAAAACAAAATGTTTGCTTGATATTTAAGAAACTTAGACACTTTTGTTTGTCATTGTGAGAGTTGCTTATGTCTAGAACCAAAACAACATTGGGTCACAATTGCAAACTTTGAGATTCGGCAAGTAGCAACCATTCAAATTCATAGTCTTTCAAGTTGCTTATAAGGTTATGGATCTCTAACAAATCATGAAACCAAGAACTCCATTAAAAGCGTACATGTGCTTCAACAATCATCTGATCAACATAACCCTTCAACTTGTTCACCTTCAAAGACTTTGCAAAGAACCTGAACTGCTCCTGCCTCATTGAATATTCTGCATCATAGCCCACACTAGGTCTAAAAGTAGGAACAGTGAGCCGATACACCTCTTGCTAGCTAAGATCAGATTCTGGGGCTTTTAACAAATGAGTTTAAACTTCACGCCCAATCAAAAATATGATATTTTTTAACAGTAATTTCACTCCCCCTTTCCCCTCCCTCCCCCCTCTCCCTCTCCCCTACTCCCCTCCCCTCCCGTCCCCCCTCTCCCCTCTGCCCCACCCCCTCAAGGGGATAGGGTTCAGGTTTTGTGCAAACAAGCACTCAGGTTTATGTGGGTACGTCGAGGAGGGTATGAAGGAGAGACAAATAACTACTGTAAATGTCATGGGGATGATCAGGGTAGGTTTACCTCCCCCTTGGTTCTGATTCAAAGAGCGGAATAGAAGCAGCTTAATATTAAGTCTGAGTTCTTTGTATCAGGTTCTTTTTCTCCTCCTATCTCTGATTTTTTTGGCCTCTCTGATTGGGCACAGAGGGGTTGTAATCTTCCGTCTCATCCTGATGTGAAGGTTATTAGTATGAACAAAGTTGTTTTCAAACTTTGATCTAAGGAAGGGGTTAGTAGAGCTCTTCAAAACTAGTTTTGTAGAATTAGGGGGAGTCTACTTTCATTAGATTTATAGAAACCTGCCAACCATGTTTCCTTTGATAAAAAGAATATATCTGGATTAGTCTCTACGGTATCCCACTGTACGCTTTGAACTTTGCCATCATAAAAAAGATAGTGGGTGGATCGGAGTCTACTTGGATATTGATTGAGATTCTTTCTTGAACCCAGTATGTAAGATGTTGCAGGGTAAAATTTTGAAAGCCAAACGTGTTCCCCTCTTTGAGAAAATTTTTCTAGTTATTGGTGAGAATTTTTTCGACATTGTGATTGGTGTTGTTTTCTCTAGGGTGGCACCTGTTGGTGGTAAGCCTGTTGTTACTTTGCAGGACATTCAGGACCGGCATAAGGTATAGATGCCGGAGCTAAAGAAACCACCAAAGATTGGGAAATTGTAGGTTGGTGGGACGCTGAGATCTTGCTGGAGTTTTTCTCGAAAGTTTGAATTTTAAAAAACGGTGACCCTTAAAGTTTCAAAAAGATGGATTCATGTGGTTAGATTTTCGTATCATATGAAGGGTTTTTCGATTTCCACGCCTAAGCCTCAATATTTAATTAAGGGAGATAATGGTGGTATGCAGTTTTCCAAGAATATAGATGGTTTGAAAGATGTTATGGAAATCCCCAAGGATTGGATTTTGAACGACTTTTCTCGAATTCAATTTGGTAGCTTCTCGACTTTGGGGGTTGGTGATCACGTCAGACCACCTCTTTCTCCAAATATTAATTGCGGGAAAGTTTCCCTCAACGCGACGAGTTGCTATCCCGAGATTTCCTCGGGAGGGGAAAGCCTCCCATGTCAGCTAAATTTGTGTTGGGAAGATATTCCCTTACAATTGGCAGATGCTTTTATCCTTCCTGAATCGCCTGTGTTTGGGAAATCTGGTGATTCAAAAAGGGAAAGTTCTTTCATGGTCTCTCCTTCCTCTTCGGTGGTGTCGTTAGTGTATCTCCTTGCCCATCAGAAAGTTGTTGGTCGCGTTTGGTATTTTATGCTAATTTTAAGCCTTTTGACCTCCAAAATGCATCCCTTGCTGTTTCGCCTGACCGCAGCCAACAAAAGTCGCTTACGTTTCGACCCTCTTCTGATTAATCCCTTGGTTATCGTGGTTGTGGAGCCAAAGGAACCCTAGTTATTTTTGGAGAATGTAGATACAGTGACGGAGGCATTGGAGATGGTTGCGCCTGAGATGCAAGTGGTGGTCTCCCTTGATGCTATGCCGGAGGAGCCCCAGTTACTTTTGGAGAATGTAGGTAGTTGACGAAGGCTTTGGAGATGGATGTGCTTGAGATGCAAGTGGTGGTCTCCCTTAATGCTGAGTTGTTGGGCGTCGATCATCCTCCTGCAATCGAGGCTTCTCTATCTATTCAAAGGCCCATGGATGATTCACATATAGTGGAGAAAATGATGATGGAAATGGGCATGGAAGATGTCCCTCTTGCTGTGGTGATGGACAGAATCAGGAAGCGTCGTAAAACCAAAGCTCTGATGGAGGTTAAGGAGAAGCAAGCGGTGGCTATTGAGGATTCAGAAATGGTCGGGGCTCGTACTCCGACAGGCAAAGCTCCTGTTTCTGCGAAGAAGAAGGTATTTTAGAGAGGAGTGTGCTCCTCAGCAAGATTGGAGGCACTCGGTGTTCCCAAAGGAGGATATATGGCTGCTGCACTTGCTTTCCGCCTTGTGATAGTGGACATTGATTCGGCTTCTTCGTCCTCGGCTGATGAAAAGTATTATGAGTCTATGATGCTTGAAGATGCTTTCTTTGGGTATAATCCTTCTGGATCAGGTTCTTCTTCTTTTCCCTCTCCTCCTTTTTTATGAATATCATGTCTAGAAATGTTAGGTGATTAAGTGATCTCAGAAAAAAGAGGGACACTTTGTTTTTAGTTTCAAAGTACAAACCAGTTATTTTGGCTTTACAAGAGACCAAACTTCCAAGCCCTACTCTTTCGAGTGTTAAGGAAGTTTGGGGCTAAGGGACGATCTGTTTTTGTGGAATTGACGCTATTGAAAATTCTAGTGGGGTATGGATCATTTGGTTATTAATAATTTTGAGTATGTGGTCAAAGATAACTGCTTACTTTTGGGTTTCAGGGGTCCTATTTTGGGTTTTTGTTGGGGTTTCATGAATGTATATGAGCCTAATTTTTCTTCTTTGAAAGTTGGTTTTATTAGTGAGATGCATGATGTCATCCATTCTGTGTCTTATCCGGTGGTGATTGGGGGAGATTTTAATCTTATTAGGTGGCCTGATGATTGTTTAGCAGGCTATCCAATATTCTTTTATGAGAAGGTTTAACAGGTTTATAGAAAATAATGCTTTTTTGGACTTACATATTATTGGGTCTAAGTTTACTTAGTCTAATAATAGTGTAGGTAACATTGCTATGTCCAAGCTAGACGGAGTCTTAATTCTTGCGGAGTGGATGGAATCCTTCCCACTTGTTTCTGTGAATTCTTTGGTACGGCTATCCTCTGACCACCTTCCTCATTTACTTAATACGGGGTACCTCAAAGGAGGGCCAAACCCTTTCAGATTAGAGGTGAGCTGGTTGGAGAATAAAGATGTGGTTGACCTCATTAAAAGGACGTGGCTGAATACAGAGGTTGTCGATTCCATGGATTTTCAAATTCATAAAAAATTGTTGAATGTCAAACATAAGTTGTTAGAATGGAAGAAAGAAAATAAGGTTGACGTAAAGGCAAGGATTGACATAATTTTACTTCAGATTGAATCCTTAAAGGATACAATCCAGGAGAATGGTGTCCATACTGACGAATTGGTAGTTGAGCGCAATGTGAAACTTAAGGAGCTCAAGGAATTATGTAGATCTGAAGAAGTCTATTGGAAACAAAGGTCTAGAAACAAATGGTTGAAGGAAGGAGATCTTAACACAAAGTATTTTCATACTATTGTTAGTTCAAGGAGACGGTAAAATAATATCTCGGGTCTAACAGTCCCAAGGATAGATTCAGAGGATAATGCTGCCATCAAAGGGGGAGTTATTAATCACTTCAAGAATGCTTTCACTAAGGAGGTCATTTTGGATCTGAATTTCGCAAATGTTCCTTTTAAGGTGTTGGAGGGGGAAAGAGTGAGATTTCTGGAAAAGGATATCACATTAAAGAATTAAAAAATGTTGTCTTTGCAATGCCGAGTGATAAGGTATCAAGTCTAGATGGTTTCCCGCTAGCTTTTTTCCATAAATTTTGGCAGATTCTTCAGGATGACTTGTTGCTTCTGGTACGAGAGTTTATGCTCTGGGGTCACATTTTTAAGGGCATTAACTCAACCTTTTTAGCTTTGATTCCTAAAAAGTTTGTGATCAGTGAACTCTCTGATATCAGACCTATCAGTTTGTTGACGAGTATTTATAAAATCATTGCCAAAGTATTAGCCAAGCGTTCTAAAGGTGTCTTACCATTCATCATTTCAACATCACAGTTTGCCTTTATTCAGGATCAATAAATTACTGATAGTGTCCTGGTGGCACAGGAATGTATACACTCTCGTGTACTGAGTAAGAAGGAGGGGGTTTTGCTAAATTTGGATATGGAAAAGACGTATGACAGAGTGGAGTGGGGGTGCTATTAGAAATTACGAAATCGATGGGTTTTGGAGTTAGATAGAGAAGTTGGATTTATGGTGGTCTTTCTTCTACCCATTTCTCTGTGCTTTTCAAATGGAGTCTTATTGGCTTTTTCAATGCCTCTAAGGGACTTCGTCAAGGTGATCCACTATCTCCCTTCTAATTTACCATTTACGCTGAATGTTTTAGTATAATGGTAAGCAGAGTTGGGAGAGGTAGAACCAAATTGCAAATTCTGATATAACTGTCCCTCATTTACGATATACTGATGATACTCTTATTTTTGTGATTCGGAGGTAGTACAGTTAGAGAATATTGGAAGGTTTTTGGAAATTTGAGAAGTGACTTCGGGGATTAAATTTAATTTCCATAAATCCTCTTTGATGGGCATTAACTGTACAGGATCGTTGGTGAAAATTTTGGCAATTGTTATTAGATGTAACGTGGGTGCTTTTCCCATTTTCTATCTAGGATTAACGATCTCTTATTCAAAATTCTCTATTGCAGTGTGCGATAAGGTTATTGAAAATGTGCAAGTTAAGTTTGATTTATGGAAACATAAGTACATATCTTTGGGGGTAAGGTTACTTTGTTAAGATTCTGCTTGGCTAATCTTCCAGTCTATCAGATGTCTGTGATCCAAATTCCAGCCTATGTGGGAAGGAGAATTGAGAAAATAATTAGGGATTTTCTCTGGGGTTCGTGTAAGGATCGCAAGAAATTCCATCTTTTGAGGTGGGATAGAGTTTGTACTCCTAAGCGTGAAGGTGGTCTAGGTATTCGGAATGTCAAAAAATTTAATCAGGCACTGTTGTGCAAATGGTGGTTGCATAGTGTTCATTTTAAGGACCATCTTTGGTGCCAAGTTCTAGCTTCTAAGTATAGGACGGATTGCTATAATTTGTGGCTTGATGGTAGTAGAGGAAAGGAGACTTCTTATATGTATAGAGCTATCTTCAATTGTAGACCTATGATTTCATGGTACTTTAGATGGAATGTTGGAAGTGGTAGGCAGGTCCTATTTTGACACCACAAATGGATTGGGGATTTTCGCCTTAAAGTTGTGTTTCCATATCTTTTTCGAGTGGTCGCTAACACAAATTTGCTGATTTGTGAGGCTATGGAAAGGAGAGGTCTTTTGATATCCTGGACTATCCCTCTCATATATAGGCATTTAACTAATTTGATGTTGTCCCAATGGTGTATACTGATGGAACTTTTGGATAAAGTATATATCTCACAAGATGCGGAAGATTTGCTAGTATGGGAGATTGAGAGTGATTGTTTATTTTTGTTAAATCGTGTTATAATTTGTTCTTCCATGATCGCTGGAGATGGTCTTGCCATGAACTTGTTCAAATATGGAAATGGCCTATTCCTCATAAAATTCAAGTTTTCATTTGGCGGCGCATGATAAAATTCTAACTATAGATAATCTTATAAAAAAGGGGGAAAAATTTGCCAAATATTTGTTTGTTATGCAAACAAGATGGAGAATTAGTTTCGCACTTGTTGATCCATTGTTCTTTTACCTCTAGTATCTGGAATTGGTTGTTTAACTGCCTCAGGGTGTGGCTGCGGTTCTCTCTCAATTTACACTTCCTTTTTTGCCTAAGGTGGGTAGTGTGATTTGGTAGATCGCAAAAGGAATGATTTTGTGGGAAGTATGGAAACAGAGAAATAGAAGAACTTTAGAAGGTTTGGCTTTGCCTTTTGAGAAGGTCGCTTATTTAATCAAACTGTCTATATGGTCAAGCCTCTCTGTGACTAAGGAGAGTTGGGGGATCACAAAAGTAGATATTATGGTCAATCTTTTTAACTTCTTCTCTTGGGGTGAGGAAATGTGGGGTTAAGGAGTTATGGTATGCTCCACCTATGGGTTGTCTAAAGATCAATTTTGATGAGAGCTCTATGGGGAATCCTGGTCCAATTGGCATAAGGGGTGTTATTCGTGACTGTTATGGAAATATTGTCTTGTCCTATGTAGGACCTATTGGTGTGGCAACATCGAATTTCACGGAAATGAGTGCATTGCTTAGGGGGCTAAAAATTTTCATAGATCGGAACTTGGGTACTACTTGCATGGTTGAAGGAGACTCACTTAAAGTTATTAATTTGTGTAGATAGGAGCAAAAGGTACCTTGGGAACTTCGGTCTTTATGGTTACATATTATGGACGCTACGGCATCCTTATCTGTTTCTTTCTCCCATGTCTATAGCGAGACTAATGGTGTTATTGATGCATTAGCCAAGGGCGGTGTTTCTCTTGCTTCCTTTTCTATTTCTGCTGATGTAATTTCCTTCTAGTCTTTCAATAAAATGCTTGAACTTTGGTCAAGAGAAAGAGAGAGAGCTAATAATGCAAAACTTATATGATTAGCAATTTCTTCCTAGATAAATCATACTAATAATACTGCAGCATTTATTTTATAATACCTACATGAAAAGAATTCTTTGCAAATGAAAATAAGAAAAAGAAGAGGAAAAGACAATTCAGAACTTTGAAATTGATTTGGTGAAGGATATATTATATATAAGTGTGAAAGATATATTATATATCTAGATGTTGATTTTTTATTTTTTTTAATCTCAAGTTCTCAACCTAAAGTGGACATATGGACCGAAACTTAGGAAATATTGCCAAAAGATAATAGCCACGAACTTATCAGTATTTCAGTGAGAAATGGCCATAAGGACAAATCTGAAACTAAATTAAAAAGAAAAAAAACAAAACTAAGATTTTGAACGAGAAAAGCCTGATATGATAATGGAGTATCCTATAAAACTGAAAAACAAAGAAAGCTTTCAGGAAATGAAAGATGTATAATGCCCAAATGTAAGAAAAAAAAAAAAAAAATTAAGTCAAAAAATAGAAGGAAAAGGTTCATGAACACCTTCTACAAGAGAATGAGAGTCCGTAATTTGAGAGTGAGAGAGAGAGGGAGAGAGGGGTTGTTTTATATACGAAACATTTGAGTTTAATCACGCATCACGCTATACCATAAGCAAAGGCAAGGAGAAAGCTAAATGCTTTAGTGCTCCCGCGAAAATACTTTTTGTTTATTGGCTCCTCCATGTAAAAGTTTTAGAAAACGTGGCCGGATAGAACCGGAACGGGATGGTTAGATCGGAACCTCTAGGGATCTAAGGGTCTGTTTTGCATGTCTAGTAGCCTAGGTGACCCCCCGAAAAAATTTTCCAACCCAAAACCGGTTGTTTAAGGGTCGAATCGGCCGTAGTTTATTCAAACTGGTCGGTTTTATAAAGGCTTTGAAAATAGCGGTACAGTATTAATAACCAGCATCAGTTTGAATAGGGTTTGTTATATATTGCAGGAAAACCATGAATCCACATTTTCCCCTTTTTTTATTCGTTTTTTGGAAAAAAAATTTCGTGATTTAATGCTGGAAATCACTATATAATGAATACAAAACAAGTAATTTGCATTTAAACATTGAAAAAAAGCGAATTTTTTGGATTGAAATGGTGGATTTTCTAGGTTTTCGAAAATTTCCGCCATTCTTTCAATAATATCTTCAATACCTAGTGGTTCTTGAAGAAATCTGAGGGTTTTGATAGATATTATAGGTACTTATCAGATTTATGTTACATTTTGTTCAAAACACCAAAGATAGTGGGCTGATTTTGGCCCAAAATGTTGTTGTACAGAGAACATGTGTTTGATCCAAAAAAAAATATTTTTTATCCATTTATTAGTTGTTCTTTGTCAAATTTAGCTGTGTATTTCGATCATCAAGGTTTCATATCTCAAATAAAATTGGTATGTATATTTATGATTTAGCAATTTTTTTCTATGATATTTTTTGTTCCACAATATCATGAAAATTGTAAAGATCTGAAATTTCCGTCATTTAATTAATTAAATCCAAAATACATAATATTTTTTTTATGATATTTGGTGTGTTTAAAAGATGATTGGAGCCTTTATAATTCATGTGTGTTGATTTGTTCGATTATTCGAACATTGATAGTTGTTTCTTGCTTGGAAATTTTTGTTGATTTTAGGGGTTTTTGAGAAATCAATTTTTTTAAAAAAAAATTATTTCTTAATAAAATTATGTTTTTTTGATGAATATGAGAAGTGGTTTTCTATTTTGTTTGATAAATTAATTTTTTGATGAAATTATGTCTTTTTAATAAAATTATGTTTTTTGATGACTATGGGAAGTGTCTTTCTATTTTTCTTAATAAAATTAATTTTTTTGATAAAATTATGTTTTTAATAAAATTACGTTGTTTGATGAATATGGGAATTTTTTTTTATCTTGCTAAATAAAATTATTTTTTGATAAAATTAGTAATAATGTTTTTTGATGAATATGGGAAGTGTTTTTCTATTTAGCTTAATATTATTAGTTTTTGATAAAATTGTTTGTTCTACTGTTCTTATATGGAAATACAGAACAATAGAATAATAACAACATCCTATCCTATTTTGGCTTAAAAGGATGCTACTTTATTTTGCATTATTGTAGAATAAATATTCATTTTCCTGTTGCTCAAATTTTAAACTTTGAAATTTGGATTTGATAGCAGGCTCAAGAAAAGTGGTTATTGATCCACCTTGATCATCTAAAAAAATAAAAAATATTAACATAAATGCATATAATGAGATGATATATACTAAATCTATGTATTTTATGTTTTTTTTTTTTGTAAGGGGGGGGGAGGGAGGGAATTTTTGGCTTTTTTTAAAAAAAAAATCTACGAGACCTGTCAGTCTAGTTAACCGCCTGCTCCTGCTCCAATTCTAAGCGTCATATCTGGTTAACCTTCCCATTCGATTTTGCGAACATTGTGTAAAACTCAATCTAGGAATACTTTAATGACCCTAAAGTTTGGGCACGCAACACTTTCCAACTTTTCAATCCATAGGCCAACTTTAATAAAATATTTTTCATATCTAGGTGCTTGAAAAGAGTATTGTCCCAGGAGTAAAGTTTGGAGAGCGAGATACTTAAGAATGCCAAACCTAATTTTATTTTTTGATATATATAGTTCCAAAAATTTCAGAAGGAAAATATCATCCCAAATAAGTCTTTAAGATGAGGGAATAAGTGTACTTTATACTCAATTGGAGCTTATTTTGAGAGGGGAGGGCTTTCTTTATGACCCCACCCACATATATGGTATATGTGACGTCTGGTCTCAGCCATCAAATGTGAGTAGATGGATGAGATGGCTTGAGTCACAATGTCATAAGCTAGCAGTTAACTATCAGATCTTGATCATGCAGCTTATAGTGTTTTTTATTTATTTATTATTCTACAAATAATTTTGAAGCAAATTTTAGGGCATGCATTGATATAACAAGGGTGCGCTTGATAAAAATATTAAAAAAATATTTCCGATAATAAAAAATACCAGAATACCCCTAAAAATTTCAAAGGTATTTTGGTTATTTATTTTTATATAAAATATTTTTTTTTTATTTTTTATATGTTTGCCCTATTTTTTTGATGGGAGGCCCTAAATTTCATTAAAAAATATTTTTTTAAAATAAAAAAAAAAAAAACAGTACTTGACGTGACATTGTGGTATGAACCATCATAAACCTTCGATTCTGATCAAACGGCTAAGAAGTGGATTCACATAGGGTCATATAGAAACATTTCCTTTTTGGGAGAGATTAATACTCTAAGGTAGATATTTTATTAGAGGGAGTAAATATACAGTATTCTCCCAGCCTTTCCTTCTTACTTGTGTTCTTTCCTATTGTTAACACTTGAAAGTGGCCTTCAACTAACTGCTTCTATACTAGGGTCCAACATCCAAAGCAAACGTTATTCTGCCACCCTTTCTTCTCACTAACGTATTCTCCCACATTCGTGACCTTTCCACCCTTTAACACTAAACTTATTTCCCACCCTTCTTTGACCGGCGACCTTTCCCTATTTTTCGTACACTCACCTTCACCCTACTATTTCTAGTCGTGGGTAGGCAAGGCACACAGGGGATAGG
>NW_006497928.1:1809532-1822262 GCF_000471905.2 Amborella trichopoda
GGTTAGGTTTACGTAATAAACTAAACTAATTACTTACTATAGTTATTTAGTTAGACGTTATTACTATATTAAGTTACTACTATATTAACTTTACTTATATATATATATATATATATATATATATAACAATACGTAACGTCTATAGGCGAAAATGAATAGTGATTTCACCTACCCCCCATCACCGCCCAAAGTTCATCACGCGGTCACAATTGGCCGATAATATCTTATTTTTCATTTTTTTCTACAAATCAGAATGACTTGAAATTTGGAACGTATATTCATAAAAAATATAGGAATCTTTTAAAATTATAAGAAAAATATTTTACATGAAAAAAATTGATTAAAATACCCCCAAAATATTTCAAAGGTATTTTGGTCAATTTATTTTTGACAGATAGTTTATATATTTTTATTAGATGCGCCTCAATAAGATGTACACACCCCCCAAATTTGAAATCATTCCAATTTGTAGAAAAAAATAAAAAATAAAATACTACTGGACAATTATGACCGCACGATAAAATTTGGATGGTGATGAAAATAGACGAAATCACTATTCATTTTCGTCTATAGACGTTGGAAAGACTTTTCGAAATTTTTATTAATAATAAATAAAATTCTATTAGAGAAGCTGGGTCGCAAGTGAAAAATGTGGTAGAGGGCGCAATGGAAATAGTAACAATGAGTAATTTCTATTATTAGAAGTTGGGGAGCACGTGGGAACTGTGGTATACGACACAAAGGAAGCAACTGATTCTATTACTAGCAGCTGGGGAACACGTGGGACTTGTGGAAATAATCACAATGAGTATTCCTATTAGTAGAAGCTGGGGAGCACGTGGGTACTGTGGTATACGATTCAATAGAAATAATGACAATAACTCTTATTAGTACAAGCTGGGGAGCACATGGAAACTTTGGTACATACGATACAATGGAAATTATAATAAGAAATTATTAGACTATTTACGTGTGGTACATGGAGTTCACAATTACTTGTAATCAAGGTTTTAAAAAATGAATCGGTGACTCGAATCTGTCACGCCGATACCAATGTTGGTTCGAAAAATCGGTGGATCAATTTAGATAATCGACGGAATCAGTAATTTTTTCTTTTGTTTTTTTTAAATCACTATAAATATCTAAAAATAATGTTATTTTAGTTTCTAAAAGAAATTACGAATGGTGCATTATATACTTTCATTAGTTTGTAAAAATAGGTGAATACTGAAACGTTGCTTTCCTCTCTGGATGTTTGTACTCTGTATAATTATCAATTGCAACACTACTAATACAGTATTATATTATTACATCAAAATAATTTAATAAAATTTAAAAAAAATCTATATTATAAGATTTTAAAAAATCATTTCCCTTATAGAAGATATTAGAAAGCATTCTCATAATAGAAATGTTTTTAAAAATACTATAATTTCTTAAAAGTCTAATATTTTAGGTTTCTAAGATAAATAGTGACAAAATTCTTATTTACAACTATAAGAAAAATAATACATTACATAATTTATAATGAAAATAAAAACTACAAGATTTGGTTATCAATGTATAATTATAAAATCATATTATAATAAATATTTTGGTTATTACTAAAAATCTCTATAATTAGTATTTTTTAAGTTAAAAAAAAAATCGGGGTGTTACATTATGTGTTTTCATTTGTTACAAAAATACATAACTACTGAGATGTTTCCTTGTTTGAATGTATCTATAATTATTAATTAAATTTAATACTATAATATTGCATCAAAATAATTACAAGTTTTTTTAAAAAAATTCCATTTTATATGAGTAAAAAAATAATACCCCTTATAAATTGAAATTATTGTCACATTAAATATTGATTACTTACCTTTCCTCATCTCAAATTATAACAATCTAACTACCTATAATATTATATATGGGAAAAGATCCTGTTAATTCACAGGTTGATTGTTCTAGTGTCAGCCAACGGCCCAAATTCAATCGTCCAATCCATGGCCATGATCTCATTTCTTATTTTAATTTTTAATTTTTTTACACAATTCCAAATCACTTGAAATTTTGAGCGTCTATTCTTAAACAATAGTATAATCTAATAAAAATATTAAAAAAATAATTCAAAACATATAAAATAACCAAAATACTCCTAAAACTTTTTGGGGGTATTTTGGTCAATTTATATTTACGAATTATTGTTTCTATATTTTTATTAGGTGAGCCTTGACGAATAAAATAGACGTCTAAATTTTCAAGTGATTTGGATCTGTTGAAAAAAAATGAAAATTCAAATACGAAATAAAATCATGACTGTCAGATCGGCCCAGATTCAATCTGGGCTATTGGCTGAGTCAACCCATGGGATGGTAACATCTATTACCATTATATATTGAAATTATAGTTATTATTTTATATTTTATAATTATCTTACTATACAGATTAGAATAAACTTAAATTCTGTCTTATAATATTATCTAAGTTAAAAAATCCTATTTACAACTGTAACAAAAAATAATACATTACATAACTATTCAAAAATGTCATTGTTACATTGACTCGGCGATTCATAGCCTGTTATGTCATACACACGAGTTGTTGTAGCGACCATTATTAGCAAGTCGTTGACTATGAATAAATCTGCTTACCATAAAATTAGGAAAAAATCGTTTTTATTTTAAAAAGACGGATGAAAAAATCAGATAAAAAATATGGATCGGCAAAAATACTTCATGTAAAGATATCGCCAATATGCCGGACTAGGCTCAAAAAATCGGAGTCAAAAAATCAGATAAATACATATAAAAAAAAATACACCATATACATTTTCTCATTACATATTTTAGCAAATATCACATCCACTAAATATTTTAGCAAATATCACACCCACTTAATTAATGACTAGGGTTTATACTTTATATACATGCTTGCATTTGGGTTTGGGTAATCTGTTTCTACTTTCTAAAGAGTGAAGGCGTAAATGAGAGAATGAAAGGCGTAAATGAGAGAATGAAAGAATGGGGAACTGCTACAAAATTCGGGGAAGGGAGGGCGTGGATGCCACAATTCCTCTTTTCATATTGTGAGTCTCAGAGCAGATGCATATGCATTCAATATCGATGCGCAACCACACTTCGTATTTCAGGATTATGGAAGGAACTGCTACAAAACTAGGTTTACGAGCAGTAAGAACATCGAGGTTTTAGAGAGAAACCACCAGTTTAAGAACAAAATTCTTGCAAACAAGGTTCGTTCTACTCCTCATTAAGGTTCCTGTTTGTTCTTCTTCTTTGTAAATTTTCAATGGGGTTTTTCTCTATAATTTGTAGGTTTCAAAGCTTGAGGTTCTAGAGAGAGAAACATGACTTTTTTTATTTTTTTGCGTTTTTCTCTATAAAATCAGCAGAAAGACTGTAGTTCAATGGGGGCTTTCTCTGTAATTTGCGGGTTTCAAAGATTGTGGTTCTAGAGAGAAACATAGCTCTTTTTTAATTTCTTGGGTTTCTCTCTGTAAAGTCAGTAAGAAAATGAATGTCTTTTTGGTCTCGTTTTATTCGTTTTTTAAAAAATCGCGTTTTCTACGGTATTATGAAAAATATGCTTGATGATTTTTCAAAAAAACTCTATTTTAAATGTCTTTCAAAAAAGTTCCGCTTTTTTAAAAATTTCGACAATTAATTGCCGATTTACTAACTATGGTATAGAGCCTAGGCTCTAAACAATCAAATTAAAGCCTACCTTCAAATAGGATAGAGAGATGTGGTTTCACTATGGGAAATATTTGTGATAGCCTTAAAATATGTGTTCATATTTATTTATAAAGTTTAAAGCTTAAAAAATAGTGAAGATTCACCGATCTACGGAATTTTGAAAATTGATTGCCAAAAAATACGTAACAAAATACACTATTTTCAAAACTTGAAATCCAATTTTCCTCATGTCCGCATCTTGATGTCGAGATCATCAATTTGAAGATATTTAGGCATCAAAACAACATCTTCTAATGGAATTTTTGAGGTAGGCTCAAATTTGATTGTTTAGAGCCTCGGCTCTATATAAACTTTTCCCTATTTTTATTTGGTTTTTTTTTCTTTTTTAGTGAAAGATAAAAGAGATGGCCTTAAAGGCGTGCTCCTCTTTCTTTTCCTTTTTCTTTTTTTAATAGCAAAATGGATTTTTCTTTTCTAAAAAAAAAAAAAGCCAAATTATGTCGATTTAAAACCTGATAATTAAAAATCGCCTTAGAGAGGCTAGTTGATTAGGTCATTGTTCGCAAAATCGCTCGATCGCATCGCTAACCGCCTGGTTAGATCGGAACCGGCCAATTGCCAGTTCCGATCTTGGGCGGTTAGGGTGATCAACCGGTATATTAAAAAAAAAATTCCAAAAAATGTATATAAATTCTCAAAAATAAGGAATTTGATTTGTAATGTATTTTTGTATTTTTAAATATTCTTTACATTATGGTAAAGATTAAAAATTGTTTTGGTCATTAATACTCACTTTTATATTTTCCCATCTTTTTTAGAAAATTTAAAAAGTAGTCATTAGAAAATATAAAATGGGTTAAAATCCATTTTTTTCATGAATTTTCAACTTCATTTGAATGTGTTTTGTTTTAATCATTACTTATATGCTCTTCATATTTTAGTAGATTTTTATTTTTATTTTTTTCCAATACTTTTTTGACCGCCCGAGACTTGCTCGGTTAGAATGGTTGAATCGGCCGGTTTACCAGTTAGGTTGGTTAAACCGCCGCAACGCCCATGTCCGATTAACAATTCCGGTTCGATTTTGCGAACACTAGATTAGGTTGATGATGATAAGCTTTACTTCAATGGATTGTTGAAAAAACTCGAGGGAAGAGATGAATCCACTCCTAGGATTAAGGGCAGTGTCTTTAGGCTATCGATCGGAAAGATCAAGTTTTTACCAGAACTGTGAGAACCTTGTAAATTTCTGTGTACCTCTCCATGGCCATGAAATCTTTCTTAAAGAGAGATGGAGGAGGTTGTTCTCCAACGTTCGGCTTCTTCCTGAAATCTTTGAGAAAACGTGGCCCTGTAATCCTGGGAAATGGGTACTTACTTTCTAGCCATTAAATAATGGCACTTTCTCTCTCTAAGAAGCCTCACTTTTTTAGTGATAAGCATTAAATTATAAGAGAGAGAACTATTGCACGTTTAAAGGCCCCATGGCCACACCCACGTACCAACATCTCTCACTTGGCCATGATGGCCAGATATATTGAAATATCATAGTCTTCACCACTTAATGAATTTAACATTTATATGCATATTTTTGTCATGAGGCTTTCACGCAAATGTGGTTATACAACTCATAACCAAAAATATCCAAAGTCATGTCATGGTTTTTCACGCTAATGCGGTTTTTCCTTTCATGACCAAGACATCAAAAAATATCTCATTTGAGAGTTCCTGACTTAAATATTTTTAAGTCCCATCAAAACTACATACTTTGATAATATTTTTGCACTCAATCCCTTTGTTAAAGGGTCAGCAATCATATCTAAAGATGGCACATAACTTACAGTTATTTCATTCTTTCCAATAATATCATAAATATAATGATAATCGATTTCAATGTGCTTACCCATGGAACTATAAGCTCCATTTCTAATTGATGAAATAACAGCCTGATTATCACAAAAATTTTAACAGGTCCATCGGCTATATCCAGCTTCAAATCATTTATGAAGCGTTTAATCCAGACGGCATAAATTGTAGCAATGCTACAAGCAATATACTCGGTTTCCATAACATACCGAGCTACATAACATTATTTCTTACTAGACCAAAAAACACGTCCACCACCAAAAAAGAACACAATTCTTGAGGTTGATTTTCTATCATCTGGGTCTCCTACAAAATCTGCATCAGAGTACCCAGTAACTTCTAAGTTGTCAGCTTGGAAGCACAACTTGTAATTTTTAGTTTCTGAATATATCTGAGTATCATTTTTACAGTTTGCCAATGAGGCATCCCAGGATTACTCTGAAATCTACTTTCAAGACCATATGCATGACTCAAGTCAGGTCTTATACACAACATGGCATAATTTATGCATCCTACAGCTTGAGCATTTAGAATTCTTTCCATTTCAGCTTTGTCACTATCATTTAATGGACATATTTTCTTTGATAATTTTAAGCCTTTACAAAATGGTGTATCTATAAGTTTACAATTTTCCATCTTAAATCTCTTTAAAATACTTTCTAAATAATTTTTTTGAGATAAACATAGAAGTCTTGAACTTTTATCTCTTGTTATCATAATGCCCAATACATATGAGGCTTCTCCCATATCTTTCATCTCAAAATGGGAACTTATTCATGATTTGGTATGATTAATCATGCCAATATCATTACCGACTCTCAAAATATCATCCACATATAGTGACAATATAACAAAATTGCTCCCATTATTTCAGATATATACACAATGGTCTAACTTATTGGCTATATAATCAATTTCAGTGATTGCATTATGAAAAGTAAATTATCATTGCCTAGAAGACTGTTTTAGACCATATAAAGATTTCTTAAGTTTATATACTTTGTCTTCTTGGCCTTTAATTACATATCCTTCTGGTTGTTTCATGTATATATCTTCTTTTAATTTTCCATTTAAGAAAGTTATTTTGACATCTATCTGAAATAATTTTATATCATAATATGCAACTAATGCAAGGGTGATCCTAATAGATGAAAATTTCCTATTGGAGAATAGGTTTCTATATAATCTATGCCCTCCCTTTGGGTAAATCCTTTAGCTACCAACCTAGCTTTATATTTATCAATGGATCCATTTTCATTAAGCTTTTTCTTTAGAACCCACTTGCAACCGATGGCTTTTCTATCTTTAGGGAGCTCAACCAACTCCTACACTTGATTTCTTTTAATAGAATCAAGTTCATCATCCATGGCTTGAGTCCACTCAACTGAGTCATGTGAGCTAATAGCTTCACTATAGCTACGAGGTTCATCTATTGTATCCTCACTCATTGAAAAGTAATTATCTTCATTCATAAATACATAAAATTCTTCTAAAGTCGTAGGTGGGGCTTTAATTCTTTTAAGTCTATCTGGTATACTTGATTCAATTAAATCATTCTCACCAAATGTAGAGGGAGTCTGAGAAACAGGGTCTTCTAGACCCTTATTTTTATCACTTTCATGTAAGTCAATAGGCTTATTTAAAATATTTTCATCATCTATATTTTCTAAGAAATGAACATCACGACTCTTTACTAATGATCTACTATTATGGTTATAGAATCTATATCCTTTAGAATTTTCTGAATAGCCTATAAAAGAGCATTTTATAGTTTTATTTTGTAATTTATCTCTATTTTGTAGTGGTATAAGTACATGTACTCAAGAACCCCAAACTTTCAAGATAGTAAGGTCAGGTTTATTTCCTGTCCATAATTCATATGGGGTCAAGTCTATAGATTTAGTTGGAACATGATTAATGATATATATTACAGTGTTGAGAGCCTCACCCCAAAAATGAGGTGATAAATTTGAATGGCTCATCTTGGACCAAACCATGTCCATTAGAGTTCTATTTCTCCTCTCAACTACACCATTTGTTGTAGTGTATATGGCATAGTTGTTTGGTGAATTATACCATGCTCCTTACAAAATTCAGAAAATAAGGCGACGCAATATTCACCTCCCCTATCTATTCGAAGAATTTTAATATGTCAACCTAACTGATTTTCTACCTTAGCTTTATATTCTTTAAATGTTTCTAATGCATCTGATTTCTTACTAATTAGGTATACAAATCCATAACGTGAATAATCGTCTATAAATATTATGAAATATTCCATACTTCTATGTGTTTTCACATTTAATGGGCCACATATATCAGAATGAACAATACTAAGTAGTTCACTAGACCTTTTCTGTTTATGAAAAAGCTTCTTAGTTAATTTACCAGAAATACATGGCTCACATGTTTTGAACACAATTTTTCCTAAATTGGGGAGCAAGCCTCTTTTAACCATTTGATTCATTTTGTCTTTATTTATATGTCCTAATCTTAAGTGTCATAAATACGGATCATCCATACACATAAAAGCATCAAAAGAAGCATCAACATAACTAGAAAATGATGAACTTTCATTAATGTTCAGTCGGTACAAATTGTCAACTTTAGTACCGTACACCAAAGTTCTAGAATGCTTCCTATTGGTAACCCGCCCAAACCTGAACCTTATTTCATAACCCTTGTCGTCTAGCCTTGGGACAAAAATCAAATTACGCCTCATATTGGGCGCATATAATGTATCAGTCAATAAGAGATTTGTTCCTCGTAGTAAACATAGCTTGAAAGTACCAACACGTAGTACATCGCAGATGGTGTCTTCCCATATAAATCTGCTGGTTACCAACTGCAATCTCTTTCAATTATGTGAATCCATCCTTGGTCCTCGAGACATATCGAGTGGAGGTTGAGTCGACCTACCAATTTCTCAGGTCATGATCGGTAACTATTGATTCTAGGACTACGCAGATCAAGTCCTTTCTCTTATTTTGATTATTTCGAATAGGGTTGTTATTTTGGTTTTTATTTTTATTTTTTTAGCTTAAATCAATTAAACTTAATGTGCCCAATTTTCTTACAATAAAAACAGGTCTTCTCAACTTTATTCTTTTGATTTTTAAAATTTCTCCTCATTCCCTTATACCTAGTATTTTTCTGATAATTGAAAGGTTCTTGAGTAGAGCTCATTTGAACTCTTCCTCATTCTTCTCTCAGCTTCAATACTAAGATGCATAGGAAGATTTAACATGGTTATCCCTTGTGCAGAATGGTCCAATGCGATTACAACAGACTCTCAAGATGGAGGGAGACTTTTAAAGACAATGGACACTTGCATGCGATCGGGGACTGGATTCCCAGCTGAAGCAAAGTCCTTTACGCGCACTGTCATTTTATTGACATGCTCGATCACTGAGTTATTTTCTTTCATTCTACAGGAATTGTATTTTTCTAATAACAATTGTACATGGGTCTCAGAAGTGGTCTCATACTTTTCAGTTAAGGGGCCTAATCCTCAAAGACTCTAATTAAATCATCTTCCATAAAGCTCAACATAGTAGTCCTAGCTACTTTGTCATCTTCTAACAATTTTTCAAGACTCCTTCTGGCTTGACTATTGGCATTAGGCTCTAAAACTGGTGGTTCTGTTTTTAGGACATAATCTACCCTATCTTGAAAAAGAATATATTAAATTTTTCTTTTCCACATAGAAAAATTGGTCCCATTGAATTTTTCAAGTTTGGATAATTCTGACATGATTAGCTTAGATGCCATTTTAAGTTTTTAGACACCTAAAAGTTCAAAAACAAATTTAATTGTGTTTAAGAAAAGGTTGTCTGCTAGCTAAATCAATAAGTTTGCCGACTCTCAGTGAGCTGCAACTTCAAAGAAAAATTTTCTCGAACAGTTTATGTTCGCATTGCTATGATGCAACAAAAAATTAATAAAGTAAGGCAACAACTACTTTTATGTCAAATCTTGCATAAGAATAGTTTTCATAAATATGTGAATATGTCTTAGCATAAGATAGAGAGTCTACAATGATATTTGATATTTTTCAACAAAAAATATGGCATTGCATGATCACAAAAAAAAAAAAAAAGAGGAAAATTCACAAAATCAAGATCATGAAATTTTCTAACTTAAAGAAACCAAAGCATATGACAATTATTATGCAAATAAAATATGTCGAAAATCCCTAAATTATAGGTCACAAAATAAAATAAATAAATAAACAAATAAATAAATAAATGCAATTGATATGTAAGCCTTTACTCCAATAGAATTGGTTCCTGCATAATAAGATTCAATTATAAAAAAAATATGCACTAATTTTTAGCAACAAAGAGATGGAAGAAAGAAGATGCCAGCCGCCTAATTTTCAGCAGTCCATGGTCAGTAAAAAAGTATATAACAATAAGTAAATTTAGATACTCAGCTACCTTGCGTAGAGTAGAAGAATTTTTTTTTTTTTTTTTTTACAGTCTTTACAAATTACTATTATTATTATTATTAATTTTATTAGAAAAAATAGAGAAGAATTATTTGCCTTATTTTCTATTACTTGACCGTGGACTTAAGTATGTATTGTATCATCAACTTGATCTGATAGAAAATAACTACACGACTTGTTACTACTTTACTTTGGAGAGAGAGCCTAATATTGAGGCGTAGAAAGATAACCTAATATTGAGGCATGCTAAGTTAAGATAACTCTTCTATAACAACGTTAAACTTATTTTCTCTCTCTTCCTATTCTTTTGATAATTCTTTTAGTGTCTCTAGCCAAATGCAATATAGAGAGAGAAAATGTGGCAAAAGAATTTACAGAGAGAAAATATTCCAGAACCAACAAAACCAGTAAAAATAAACACTGAATCACAAATGAGGAGCAATAAATTGAGAGAGAGAAATTTATAAAAATAAATAAATTTAGACAATTAAATTTAATGTCAGAAAAAAATTTGCAGCAAGATATATGTGAATGACAAAGCACAATATCAAAGTTACTGTAAATTAAACTCAGGAAAAAAATAAAATATAAAAATACCAAAAAAAAAAGGGTCCTGTAGGTTATGGGCCCACCACGCTTCCACAACCTGCTCTGATGCTAATGTTAAAAAAACTTGAGGGAAGAAATATACCCACTCTTAAAATTAAAGGCAGTGTCTTTAGACTATCGATCGCAAAAATCAGGCTTTTATCAGAACTGTGAGAACTTTGTAAATTTCTGTGTACCTCTCCATGGCCATTGAAACCCTTCTTTAAGAGGGATGGAGGAGGCCGTCCTCCAACGTTCGGCTTTCTCCTGAAATCTCTAAGAAAAGAGGGATGGAGGAGGTTGAAACTCCTGAAATCTCTAATAAAAGAGGGATGGAGGAAGCTGTCCTCCAACGTTCTGCTTTTTCCTGAAATCTCTGAAAAAACGTGGCCCTATAATCCTGGAAAGTAGGTGGTTACTTTCTACCCGTTAAATAACGGCACTTTCTCTATCTAAGAAACCTCGATAAGCATTAAATTATAATAAAGAGAAATATTGCATGTTTAAAGGTCCCATGGCTACACACATGTACCAATATGGATAAGGCTAAACTACAGCTTATATCCAATGTATGAGTTGTCAGTGATTATAGCACGGCTTACTCATGACGGCAATCTCTTCTTCTTCTTTTTTTCCTTTTTGAATTTTCAGATAGAAATAGTAAAACAATGAAAAAAAAAAAAAAAAAAAAACAAGTAAGAAAGAAACTCAAAAAGAAAGAAAGAAATAAATAAAAAAATGGTGGCTGGGAAAAGTTCCAGAGTGATCAGAGGCAAAAACCTTTCTAGATGCGTGCTCATAGCCCGGCCTCGAAAAACTCGTTAAGCCTATTTGCTGCTAACAGTGAGAGGTTAACGAATCAGATAAGGGGCAAGCTTTCTATGACTCTCCTACAACATAAAACTTATATACTTCTCCTTATCCAACCCTCCATTTTGAATGGAGGGCTGAGATTGTCCCAATTAGAATGTCACGTCTCTAAACTATTTTATTTTTAATTTTTTTTATATAAACTATTTTGACACCAAATTTTGGACGTCCAATTCTGTATTAAACTTGCACTAGCAAAAACTATTAAAAAAAGTATTTCCTATAAAATAAAATAACCAAAATACCCCTAAAAGTTTTAGGGGTATTTTGGTCATTATATTTTATCAAAAAATTATTTTTAATATTTTTTTATAGGTGTGTCCTAATGAGAAGATGACACATACTAAATTTCATATTCATACAATTTGTATAAGAAAAAAATTTAAAAATAAAATACTTTGAGAAGTCGGATCTAAAATCAAACGGTAAGTAACTCTCTTGATCAAAATTGAACAGCTGGAAGGTAGAGAAAGCATAGATCTTCTATCTTGTAGGGGACGTATAGAACCTTTCCCAAAGGGCTTTCTTTCTAATTGTTAGATTTTGTTATTTTTTTTCAAAGAGCAAGCGTTTTAAAAATGTGAAGAACATAAATGCTTAAAAAGTCATGTTACCCTCGTTTACCCCTCATTAATACTTACACCTGGTTCAATTTTGTTCTCTTATTCCTCGTCTTTAAACGGTAGATTAAATCAGTTGGCATGCATATGCATGCCTGTAGAGGTAACGTGCGCCTCCAAATTTCATCATGGTATGTAATTTTGATGTATAATATTTTTAGGATTATGTCAAAATCTATTTTAATATCTAATTATAAAATTTTAAATTTTAAAAATGGTTAAAATCAAGTAGATTTATAAACATATGAAAATCTTGAAAATGGACGGTGTAGATAATATGTTGTAAAATACACTATTTCTGAGACTTAAAATTTTTTTATTTTTCATGGTCATACATCTCAATGAGATGATCAATCAAAAGGTTTTTCAACATTAAACTACCGTTTCCAATAGATTTTTGACGTGCATATGTAGTTCTACATTATAAGGTTGCATCCTTATATAAACTTTATCCTTACGAAAAATTGTTGCTCATCTAAAACCAAACCGTTTAAAGATTTTACTGAATAGTTGTTTGCACTATTGGAAAATTTGAGCGATCTAACTGTTAACCGCTCGGTTCGGTTTTGGTGATCGATTGGTATTTAACATATATATAGTCGTGGGGTAGACAAGGGCACACAGGGGGTATAGGG
>NW_006497928.1:1822282-1850452 GCF_000471905.2 Amborella trichopoda
GGCCTTAGCTACCCNCGACTTAGTATGAGAAAAGATCTTGTCAGCTTACGAGCAGATAGCTACAGTGTCAGCCAATGGTCCAGAATGAATCTGGGCCGATCTGACGATAACGACCTCATTTCGTGTTTGAATTTTCATTTTTTTTTCTACAAATCTAAATTACTTAAAATTTGGAGCGTTTATTATTCAAAAATATAAGAATCTAATAAAAATAAAAATAAAAATAAAAAATTTTCATAATGACTAAAATACCCCCAAAATATTTGTAATACATTTTCTAAATTCTCAAAGATAAAGAATTTGGTTTGTAATAAATTTTTTAATATTCTTTACATTATGGTAAAGATTAAAAATAGTTTTTGTCAATAATAATCACTTTTACATATTCCCATTTTTTTCATAAAATTTTAAAAATATCCCTAAGCACAAATCGATTCGTTAAAATTCATTTTTTTCATTAATTTTCAACTGCATTTGAATGTATTTTTGTTTTAATCATTCTTTATATGCTTTTCATATTTTGGTAGATTTTGTTTTTATATTTTTTCTATTATTTCTAACATTTTTGACCGCCCGGGACTTGCCTGATTAGAACGGTTGAATCGGCAGATTTACCTGTTACGTCGATTAAACCGCTTCCAGGCCCATGTACGATTCACCGTTCCGGTTTGATTTTACAAACACTGACTCCCACTCTTCTTATTGCTTATTAGCACCACATTTAAAATTTTCTAAATGTATTTTTTTCAAATTCTATCATTTCTTATCTTGCCATTCATCCATCTCAACATCATCATCTCTGCTACACTCAATTCTATAGGTATATTGTTTTCAAGTACATAAAGAGTACAATTAGACAGTTTTTTTAATTTAAGTTAATGTATGGGCTCAAGAGGTTAAGTTCCGTAATCCTAGCGGCATAATATCTTTGGGCTTTGGCATCGACCCAAAATGCGACGTAGCGAAGCGGAGGTTTAAGAGGCCAAAAACTTCAATTTTATGCATCCTTTAAATAAAGAAAAAGTGTTTTATGCATCGTGGGACGCATTACTACATCAGCGCCCAAGGCATCATACATACATCTATCATAAAGATAAAGATGTAGAGTGGTGATACTTTCTAAAAAAAGATAAGAATCAATGGTCTCTTAATGTTTTTCAAATAATTGTTATTGTTAGTTTTTTAAATTTATTTTTTACACATTAATGATCTCCACATTAGAGATTTTTTTTTTGTTTGCGTTTTTTTAAATCTCTAGTGGTTTTTTAATGCATTAGGCAAGAATGAAAACCTAGACCTCAGTTGGGTTACAAGTGGTACTACCACTAAGAACTTAACCCCATTCTCAAAATACAATAAAAATTAGATACACCTAAAAGGTTAGGTCTAAAATCTATGTTACTAAGAGGTCATAAAAGAGGGGACTCGTATCTATATATGAGTCTTAGGACTAATAAATACCATGTCCTCTAAATAAATGTCATCCACGGCCAAATGGTAAGTCACCTCACACTTTACTCCGCGTAGGACTGCCAATGGATAGGGCTGGGCTTGGTAGATTAGAAGAAAAAAAATAAATTTTTTTCATTTGTTTCTTTTCTTAAGGAAAGTGTGATATTTTTATTTGGTTTTTATTTTTATTTATTTTGTTTTGTTGTTCTCGTTCTCCAAAATTTTAATATTTGTAGTAAGGCAAAAATAAAATAAAAAATTTTACCCGAAAAGGAAACCTGTTTATTTTGGTTATTCCCTTCTTATATTTTACAACCTAAAGAGATAAAGAAACGTAGATTGAAGAAAGTATCAGCCTTTCTTTAATGCATATTGCGATTTTGCCAAAAAAAAAAAAGAAATCCATTTATTTTGGTTATTCCCTTCCTCTCCTCTATTTTGCAACCTAGAGAGGAAAGTGCCTGCATTTCTTTATGGTGCATATTGAGATTTTGCCAAAAAAAAAAAAGAAGAAACCATTTATTTTGGTTATCCCCTTCCTATATAAGCAATGTAGAGAGTTATTTTGGTTATCCCCTTCCAAATGGAGAGAGAGAAACCATTTAGCTTGGTGCCATCATCCAAGCATTTGTGGTTCATTTGGATAATCTTTTTCTCTCTAAAAAAAAATTTCTCATTATTTAGAAATCCAATCTCTTTTTTTCTCTCTAAAAAATCCAATCTCTCCCTCAAAAAACTCTCTTGTTCTTCACAAACTGAATCTTTCTCTCTAATAACTCTCTCTCTCTCTAATCTCAATATCTTCTTTTTTTTCTTTAAAAGTTCATTCTACTTTAAAAACTTATTATCTTATTTTTCTATCTAAATATCCAATTTCCTTTATAAAAACCCAATTTCCCTCTCTAAAATCTCAATCTTTACCTGTCTCTAAAAACCATTCCCTCTCTAAAAATCCATCTCAATATCTCATTCTCTTAAAGAACCCAATCTCACTTTCTCTAAAACTCAATAAGGGGGTTTTAAATATTTGAAAAAAACAGTTAGCAAAAACAAAATTACTTACAAAAAAAAATTTCACGAGAGATTAGAAAACTCGTAAAAAACTCAATCTTGCTTTCTCTAAAACTCAATAAGGTTAAAATTTTTGAAAAGAACAGTTAGCATTTTTTTTTTCTTACAAGAAAAATAACAAGAGAGATTAAAAATAAATAAAAAAAGCCAGGCAAGGCATAATAGGCTTGCTCTCTAAAAAACTCCCATTTGGATAACCCTCATCTCTCTTTAAATACTCTCCCTAGAAAATTAATCTCTTTTTAAAAACTCTCTCATTCATTCTTGACAAACAGAATCTTTTTTCATCTCTCTAATATCTCTCTCTCTCTCTAGAATCTCAATCCCTCTTTTTCTCACTAAAAACTCATTCTCTCTTTAAAAACTCATTCTCCTTTTCTCTCTTTAAAAACCCAATTCTCTCTCCCGACCTTTGATGGCTACCCGACCTTTGATGGGCTACCCAACCTTTTGATGGGGTACCCGAAGTTTGATGGGCTGCCTGACGTTTGATGGGCTCCCCAACGTCTGGTAGGCTACTGGACCTTTAATGGGCTACCCGACTTTTGGTGGGCTAACCGACCTTTGGTAGGCTACCCGCCTTTGGTAGGCTATCCGACCTTTGGTGGGCTAGCCGACCTTTGGTGGAGAGAGGGCGCGCAGAGCTTTGGGTTTAGGGTTTTGTTCCTCTGTGTTAAAATGGCTGATGAGGAGGAGGAGGTACTAAGTGGGGAGGAGGGGGGTTTTGGAGAGGAGGCTGTGATGAGGGGCTGGAGGCCGAGATAACCAGAAGTGGCTCTTCTTCTTCTTCCTGTGACACTTACACAGTGGAAACCAGAAGTGGCCGGACTGGTTTTTCAGATGCCAAGTTCCAACGAAACCGAGGACTCAGGCAGCCAGATCCCTGAGGCAACCGAGTCGAGCTGCTCCTTCTCAATTGAAGATGCAGAAGATTGATGGTTGGGGATGAAGAGCTTAGGGAATTTCTCTTTGATGACTGATTTGCCTCAAAAGAGAAATCAGGAACTTCCTTTCTGCATCTCTTTTTCTCTTGCTTTTTCTTCTAAGCCCACTGTCCTTTCATTACCTGTAACTGTTTTTCACACTTCCTGTTGGAGATGGCTATGTCCAGTTCCACTCTATATCTTTTGCCAATGTTTCTCTCTTTAAAAGCTGCAAATGGGTTTGTTTTTAGGGGGGACAGAAGGCCGAGGGGTTTTAGGGGGGAAGAGGGTGTAAGACAATGTGGTTCTAAAGGTGGAGAAAGTAGGGGCAAAAAGGTCAAAAGTAATCCCATATTAAATTTCATAACAGGCTGTCCCAGTCAATGATGCTTGGGTCTCTCTGTATGTCTCTCTACCCTCTCTCACTTTTTCTCTCTCCTTGTTTTTCTCTCTTTATATCTCCCTATTCTCTCTCACCCTGTCTCTCTCCACTCCCTCACTTTTTTTTTTTTTCATTTTTTTTATATAATCCAGCAATGAGTGTGACGGACCGCACAAATTCTAATAACTTCTCCTCCGCCCATAATGCGATTGGCACAACCCTTTATAGAATGAATTTTTTTTGCGGTCTGATAAGTAAAATAAATTTCGGTCTGACAAGATTCACGAACCTAACCTGCGATGAAGTAGGTCGACAAGCCCCTTTGCTGTGTAAAATCCCTTTCTCATTGGTACACCTATCCATACCCATCCACGGGTGTGGGTATACAGTACACGTGCGAGACACGACGCCTTGCATCCCGTGGTTTTTTGAGAGGGGCGATGCCAGACCGGGTCCCAAACCAGATCCCGACTGCAACTAGATCGAGGCCCAACCAGGGTCAAACCACTGTGTGCTATTTGTTGCCTCTATCTTATCTCTACACGTTGCTCATCACGCAAGTGGATTTCCTTCAATTATCCTCTCCTTCCATGGTTTCTAGCACCAATGATTTCAAGGAACATTTATCTATATGTCAAAACTAAGCAAATACTCAAAATCCAAACTAGGCGAATACTCAAAATCTGATAGTCATCGGGCAAGGATAAGATATTATTTTATGTGCTACTACCAAAGCTTTTACTAAAAGACCACACTGAAATTTTAGGATGAAATAGCTCAATATTGGATCATGACAAAAAAAATGAAAAAAAAGAGAGAACTACGAGTAAAATTAACCTTTGCTCAATTAGTCATTCAGTGCACTGAACCAGAAGATATAAAATCATAGTTAAGCAAGCTTAAGAGAAAATTAACGAACTAACTATCACACTATGAGCCACCATGTGAATGACGAAAAAAAGCAGCATAACGAAGTAAAATTATACAAGCTACATAACCACCATGATGAAACTATGGTGCGCTACCCGAACTTTGGACTTAAAGACCAAGGGTGGACGGTATGTTTGAGAAACATGTCGAAGCAATTAATTGGTAAGGTATATAAGAAATCTCATGCATGTAACATGAAAAAATGTCATATATAAAACAATTTAGACCAAAAAATTCAAGTGTGGTGCATAACCACATTGATGGGATATATATGAAATCTTGTGCATGTAGCATGATGCAATATCATATACATGTTTATTGGGGCGAGGAAATCTAAATGTGATGTATGACTACATTAGTAGGATATATATGAAATCTCATGCAAGTAACACAAGGCCATGCTATATACAAGGTTGTTGAGGCAAGAGAATCTAAGTGTGGTGTGTTACCACATTGGCACGGTATATGTGAAATATCATACAAGAAGAATGAGGCAATACCACATACAAGGCTGAATAGGCCAAAAAACCTAAATGTGATGTATGACCACTTTGGTTGGGTTATGTGAAATCTTATGTAAGTAACATGAAGCAATGTCATATACGATATCACTCAAGCAATGAAATACAATTATTATATATGGTTGAGTTGGCTAGTTTATATGTGAAATCGCATGTAGGCAGCATGAGGTAATGCCATATACGTGGTTGTCCAAACTAGGAAATCCAAGTATGGTGTTGATCATTTTGGTGGGGTTGGGGTTATGGTGGTAGTACCACTTGTGCCCCAGCTAAGGTCTAGATTTATATTCTCACCTAATACATTTAAAAACCACTAACGATTTCAAAAAAGAGTAGGAGCTCATCATCCCTACTGAGTTACTCAAAAAAAAAAAAAAAAGTCATATACAAAGCCATTTAGGCCATGAAATCCAATTGATGTGTATGATGAATATCGATGGGGTACTTTTCTTGAAATACCGCGTGAGATAAATGCTAAGGAAATCAAATTATGGCATGTATGATATATTGGTCGCTTTTTTTGTAACTGAAACTCAATATGAGATGCATGAGACAATGCCATATAGACGTATGGTTTATTGATCCATACTATTCTATACTGACATCCCATGTGAAGAACATAAGACCATATCCCTCCCCCACATTCTGAGAATTAGGGCATTTCACATTTTGAGAATTAGGGCGTTTCTTTCTCCGCCCGCATCCTTCAAGGCCTGCAAATTTGCCTTGAACTCCAAACCTCCGTTTTCTCTTTCCTTCGTGTCCACTAGCATGATCAACGATGTCCTAATGGCTGGTGCACGCGCAGCCAAGGACAAGAAAAGTCGACCTCCATTAAAGCACACAGCCATTGAAAACGTCAAATGGAAGTGGCCTCAAAAGATAAACCACCCTATGCATAAACTGAAGAGTTCGGTTTAGATGACAAAATTTCAGAGCTCTTAAAGAGAGCCATTGATTTCAAGCCACATAGAGCTGCTCAAAATGTTTAGAGAGAGAAATTATCTCTCAATCTCAAATTTTAAATTTTACGGAGAATAACTCAAAATGTTTAGCGAGAGAAACTATATCAAATTTTAAGTTTGAGGATATCAGAAAATATTTCAAAATTTTAAAGAGAAAATATATTACATTTTAGAGAGAGAAAGTACTTGAAAATTTTAAAAAAGAGAAATTATCACAAAAGTTTTAGAGAGAAAATCTCAATTTTAATAGAGAAAATGACATTATAATAAATAATACAATCAAAAGAATTTAATGAAAAATGTAAAAAAAAAAGAATAAAAATATCCTATTATTCAATATTTTTAAGTTTTGTATCTCATCAAACTACAGAATTAAAAATATTACTTCTAAGAAAAATGATTCCATCTTTTCTATCTTCCGATCCTCTAAACCCTTTTGATCATGTATTATTGACTTCAACAACTTATGAAATGATTATCTTTCTTTTCTAAAACTCCATCTCTCTCTCACATCATCGTCTCTCTCTCCAAACTCTATCTCTCTCTAAAACCCAAACTCCTCTCTCTCTCACTTCATCATCTCTCTCTCAAAACTCCATCTCTCTCCTTAAAAGTCAAACTGCATCTCTCTAAAACTCCATCTCTCTCTAAAACCCAAATTTTATCTCTCTCTCTAAAACTCCATCTCTCTCTAAAACCAAAACTCTATCTCTCTCTCTAAAACTCCATCTGCCTCTCACACATACGAAGGTGTGATTGTGTTCGAGCTCAAGCTAAACCCCTTGTCTGGTAAACTCATCAAAAAGCGAAGAGAGAGATAGAGTTTTGGAGAGAGATTGAGTTTGAATATGTGTCATTTTAGTGTTTGTTTGGATAAAAACTTTATGGTCAAAAGAGTCTAAGGAATTGTATGATAAAAAATATCAAGACTTTTTACTTCCAAGTAATATTTTCAATTCTTGAGTCTTATAAGATATGGAAGCTAAAAATAAGGGACAAGGAGATATTTTCTACAAAAAAAAAAAAAGAAGGAAAATAAAAAGCCATAAAAATATTACCTATGCGTATATCATCCAAACAGCTCTAATCTATTTTATAATGAATACTTTTCTCAAGAAATACATTTCAAATAAAATAGATTTTTCAGGGACCTTTTTCAATGGATCCAAACGGCCCCTTACACTTGCCCAAATTCTATAAGGTTAAGAGCTTTGTCTATTGGGAAAATTGCTTAGCCTAATTTTTTCTAACAGATTTTTCTCCAAAACCAACTTTTTTAGCTAATACCCCCAATACAAAAACACGACTGCCCCTTCAAAATATCGGACTGCTATTTCAAAACGCCGGACTGCCCATTTCTTCAAAAACATAATCCCTAGACTGACAATAAAACGCTCAAATGCCCATTTCTCCAATAGCATAATCCTTGGATTGTCACAATAAATCACCAAACCGCCCATTCCGGCAAAATAATCGCCGGACTGCCTCTTCTAAACACCTTACCACCCTCTCCAACGAAAAATGATTTGTTATGTGAGAGAAAGGCATTTTCGTCAAAAAAAAAAGTGAACTTTTTTTATTGGGGGTATTAGCGAGAAAAGTTGGTTTTGGGAAAAAATATGTTTGGAAAAAGGTAAAGTGCCTAGAAAGTCCATATTTGAATGTTTTAAGCGATTTTCATTTCTCTATTCCCAAAAAGATAACTAGACGACATTCCGCGAGAGTTTCTTACTGTTGATTGTTGAGCTCAACAGTAACTTATATCATGGATTTTATGTGGGAATGTATCAAATGATATGTTTTTATTTAATAAGATGTATATTAAATTTTAGTTTTAGAATTTATTTTTATTTTTTTAATTTTTTTAGGTATAGTTTTTTTTATTTTTTTCTTTACTATTAATTAATTTGCATTCATGGGTATTGTTCATTGATACTATTCACGATAGTGTTCACGGGTTACTATTTACATAGGTAAATTTGTCATTTGAATTTTGTGCTTAAGTTGGGATTTTTTTTGGGCCATTTAATTATTATATTGAAATTTAATGTCTTTGAATATTAAATTAGGGTGCGGTTTGTATAGAGCCTAGGCTCTAAACAATCAAATTAGAACCTACCTTCAAATAGTATCGAAAAATGTGGTTTCAATATTTGAAATCTTTGTGATAGCCTTAAAATATATTTTTATATTTATTTATAAAGTTTAAAGCTTCATAACTAGTGTAGATGGACAGATCTATGAAAACATGAAAATCTTAAAAATTGACGGTCCAAAAATGTATTATAAAATATAGTATTTCCAAAACTTGAAATCTATTTTTTTTCTCATGTCCATGCTTCTTGATGTCGAGATGATCCATTTGAAGATATTTGAACATCAAAACAACCTCTTCCAATGAAATTTTTGAGGTAGGCTCAAATTTGACGGTTTATAGCCTCGGCTCTATATAAACTTTTCCCATTAAATTATAATATATAAAAAACATGTGAGGCCTTGAGAGGGATATTCCTGATGACTTTTTAGAAATCCAAAGAAAAAGAGGTTCGGCTTTTGGAACTCTAACTTATAATATGAAAAAAAAATTATAAGTTTCTTTTGACGAATGCTTGTATTTGACTAGACCCTTGCTAATTTTACTATTTCTTTCAATTTTCCCAAAAACAAGTCATCTAGTTCTAGGGAACTGATGCCAAAGCGTTAGATTCGTTCATCATCGAAAAGCACAACCATATTTGAGCCATGCTCCTAAAATATATTCCATAAACAAATATCATGAAGATTTAATGGGGAATAACTATGTTTGTCACACAATTAATTACATGGGAACTCACTCGATTTGCATGCATGAGTTCAATATGATGATCACCTTCATCGCTAGATCATCGCATGATTTAGAACCACATGATCCTTTGACATCAATGGTAAGTTTATTAAGAGGGAAATGTTTTTATACTTCCCCTACAGCATAGAAAATCTATGCTTTCCCTACCATCCAGCCGTTCAATTTTGATAAAGAAAGCCACTTATTTTTTGGTGTTGGATCCAACGTCTCAAAGAATTTTATTTTTAGTTTTTTATATACAAATTGTATGAATATGAAATTTAGTATGTACTATCGTCTCAATGGGGTGCACCTATAAAAAATATTTAAAATAAATTTTTGATAAAATATAATGACCAAAATACCCCTTGAAACTTTCAAGAGTATTTTGATCATTTAGTTTATTGAAAATATATTCTTTTTATATTTTTCGTTAGTGCGAGTTTAATAGAGTATTGGGCGTCCAAAATTTGGTGTCAATATAGTTTATAAAAAAAACATTAAAAATAAAATAGTATAGGGATGTGACATTATGATTGGGGCAATCTTAGCCCTCCATTCAGAATAGATGGCTGTAAAAGGGGAAGTATATAAGTTTTATGCTGTAAGGGAAGTTGTCATGGGTATTTTGATGCGCATTTTGAAATTAAATCAAAATGGAAGACATTCAATGGTTCATCTATTTAACATCTAACGACAAATTAAATGAAGAAGTTTATATAAGGGTGAGGCTCTAAACAATCAAGTTAAGGCTTAACTCAAAAATAGATGGACAGAAGGAAAAATAGATTTCAAGTCTTGAAAATAGTGCATCCTATAATGTATTATCTAGACCGTCAGTTTTCAAGGGTTTCGATCTACACTATTTTTTAATTTTAATTTTTATAATTAGAGTTGATAATAAATTTTCAGGCCATCATAAAGAATTATGATACTGAAACAAAATATTTCGACACTATTTGAACGTGCCCTCTACTTTGATTATTTAGGGCCTCGTCCTTGTACAAACCACACCCTAAAAATATTAAAGGGGGCATCCTCCTTGTACAAACCACACCCTAAAAATATTAAAGGGTGCGGTTTCTATAAGGTTGCAACCTTAAACAATAAATGTTTTTTAGTATTATCTTAAAATCTATTTTCATACCTTGGATCCAAGTACAGGTAGATTGAATTGAGATCCAACCCAGGTATTAAAATGTTATATATTATATATATATACATATATGGTATTTTTTTTTGTTATGTATTATTTATATTATTTTATATAGAATATAATTTTTTTGACCCAATTGAGCATGGACCTGGATTTCATTCAAATCCCATGTATATTTTTTGGATCCGCATTTGGATATGAATATTCTGAATTTGATCGTTTGTTGATGTGAATCTGGATCCCATGTATATTTTTTGGATCCAAACTCCTTCCGACCATTCTCAACCCTTGTTTACTTGAGAGATGGTTTTGTAGCTTATGCTCTAGGTTTTGGTCGTTACCACTTCTTGGTGCTCCATATACGGGTACTAGCATGTGTCATGTGTCGCAGGTAGTGCAGGAAAAATCGGGCGGTTTAGATTCTAACCGCCTGGTTAGATCCGGTTTGATTGAAACTTGCCACTACCTGATTCCAGTTTTGGTGAATCGCATGAGTATTGCAAAAACAAATTAAAAAAAAAGTTATATAAGATCTAAAAGAATAAGGGATTTTATTTGTAATATATTTTCTAAAATATTTTTATCATTTTGGTAAAGATTGAAAATTGTTTTGGTCATCAATACATATTTTTACATTTTTCCATCTTGTTTGAAAAATTTCAAAAATTCCTCTAATAAAAAATTGATTCTTTAAAATTTATGTTTTTCATTAATTTTCAACTTCATTTGGATGTACTTTGTTTAATCAAGCTTTAAATATACTTTTCATATTTTATTAGAATTTTTTATTTTTTAACACTTTTAAAAAATAATACATGTATGTGATGGTAGAAAAAAGAAAAAGAAAAACGAAGCTCAAAGTTATAAGGTGGCAATGGACCCGACCACATTCGAGATCCAATGAGTAGACCTGGGACCCAATAGATCGGATCCGGATCCAAAACCTGAACTTGAATACTATTTGGGTCCGGGTCCGGTCCAACCGGGCCGGACCGGTTGCCACCCCTACTTGTGGTTAGAGGGAGCGCCCCAGAGTTTATCTCGAAATGACTTGTGAAAACTAACCAAAGCCCAATATTATGAACCAATCAAAGATTAAATACTAAGAGCTTAACTTGTGATGAGATACTGGCAATCGCAGTCACAAGTTTTAAAGGTTTTCTTTTAAGGAAAATAATTTAATTTGAGAGGGCTACAGCCTTGTCAAAATAATACATCAAAAATTGCAAGTAAAGCATTATAAAGCTTTTAAATCAATTATCTCGACTTTGAACACTACATTTATAAAAAAAAAAAAAAGATTTCAAGATTTAAAAAGATTATATATTGTACCAAATTATCTAGACTATTTATTTTGCTTTAAAAATGGGTGTTCACGAATCGCAAAATCTGTACCATTTTTTGAATTTTAAAATTTATTGTTAATGTTAAAAATTGATTTTAAAGTAATCATAGATATTTCTGTCGTTGAAAGTATTTTTCGAATGAAGATTAGCAAAGCTTTATTTTATTTCTACAATGCGTAGGCCTTGTAGAAACCTCATTGTTGTTTTAAATTATATCTACTTTGAAGCCGTGCATGGGGACATGCCTGGCCCAATGTGAGATAAGACTACTTCTTACAAAGTAAAAAAGAAAAAAGTAAAAATAAAAATAAAAGGGTTAGCGTTGCGGTGATAGCACCCTATATTTTAATCATCACATGGTAGATTTGAATCATCAATAAATAAATAAATAAATAAATAATGGCTCTTTTTCAATGAATTATTGAAAACAAATAACTCAAAAAAAAAAAAAGTAAATAGAAAAATTACCTAAAATAAACTAAATAATAATAAAAAAAAAAGTCCAGAGGGGTGTCAGATTGAGAAACCCGTGGCCACGCATCCTCTTTACGCTTAATCGCGCCACCTTGCACTCTCTCCATCCATCTCACTCTCACTATCACTATAGTAGAGGTAGTTTGGGAGGAGGACGCGTGGCCTGTTTAGAGATTCTAAGTTTAAACGGAAATATATTTCTTTTGATGAGTGGTGGCTTAGGAATTTGATATTGAAAAAATATCTTCGTACTTTTGTTTTTCAAGATTTTAAAATATAATCTTGATTAATAAAAATGGCTACAGCGATTTTTTTAAACAGCTTTTACTGAAAAACCATCGTCCCAAATTTCTGTCTCCCAGCAACCCTTCTCTCTCCATCTTTCCCCTCTTTAATCCCTCACTCACTCTGTCTCCTCCCCCTCTCTCTCTCTTTCTCTCTCTTTCTTTACGTTTCCTCTCACTCTGTCTTCGATGGGTTGGCCAGGTTTTTAGGAAGTCGGAGAAGCCAAAAATAAGAGACAGAAAAATAGCTTGACAGAGACGGAGAGAAGCATCATATCGACATTCTAGGCCCTGGTTCCTAGAACCATCATACAGAAAAATAGTCATCGTCAGAGCTCAAAGACTGGCCCTGGTTCCTGGCCCACTGAGGCCTTCCTCCAAGATCTTTGTAGTTGTTCACAAAACTCAGCATCAAACAAACACCATATCTCCTAGCCTCTGAAATCACAAAATCCAGCCCCTGCCACAAAACCCACAACTCATCAAGCTTAAAAGAAAAAAAGAAAGCAATGAATGCGAATAATTTTCCATGAATAACGTGATGAAATATGGGACTTGTTGATTAAAATTTACCTTGACCATATCTTCATTATAGGAACCAGGAGAAATTTGCAGAGGCCTGTAACCTCCATCACTGAAAGCCCAAGTTCTTGCTTCAGTTAAGCCATAGCTTGAAGCTTGTTGAAAAACAGAGGTTACTTTTCCCCTGGTTGAAGGGTTAGAGGCCATTTGCACCATCCAGTATACATTGAACCCATTAACATAGAAAGGGGAACCATTAACTATGAAATGGGTTCCTCTGGTTTGCACAAAACCACCTTGAGCTAGAGCAAGGTTCCTCTGGTTTTGGAATACCAGGAAAACGAGGAAAACAACACAAATAAGCTTGTGTTCAGTGAGCCTGAACATTTTGATTCCTTAGAAAACAAAGCCCTTTGGGGTTAAACTCGAAAACCAGAAATAGGTTTGATGAATGGCCTGCTTTTGAGAACGTGGCTATCTATCTCAATATCGGTTCTCTATTCAGGACTTCCCGCATTTCCCTACAGGTTTTCATGCATTAAATGAAATAGCCATGAAAAGCAGAGAAATAGAGCTCGAGACGCTGCATTTTAGAGAGAGAGTGAGAGCACCGAAAAATGCAGACAAATGTCGATCAAAGAGTAAGGAGAGAAGATAGGTGATGCTAGCAGCAAGACAAAGAAGGACAGAAGTTTGGGGGTATATAAATAAGAGAGAACGATTGAATTTAAAAAGTGCATGGCTTTTCAATATTTGTTTAAGTTAAAAAATAAATTTAGAGTGATAAGGGAGTTGGAATATATTTTTTAAAATGTTAAGTTTATTTAAAAAATAAAATCTAAAAATAAAAGATACGAAGATATTTTCTTTTTGATATTATGAATCTAACATTTCAATAAAAAGAGATATTGTATGGAATTCCGAACTAACCATTTCAATAAAAAAAAGTGTGGTGGGTTTTGGAACTTGAATTTGTGAATGCTCTGATTCGACAGAAATGGTGGATTTGAAACTTAAAATTCGTTGAAAAAAACATAGCATGATAAATTCGAACATTGAATTTTAGAACCCACCATTTCACCCAAAAGAAAAAAAATACAACTGAAATCTAGATCAGGAGGTCCAAGTTCCTGACCCATTTTCACTCACAAAATCCAGCCACAACTTGACCTTTTTTTCACTTTAAAAAATATTGAAGTATATTTCAATCCATAATTTAAAGTTCTTAATAGGGTCATTTAGGAAAATAAGAAAAGCAAAAAGAAGGATTTGGGACTTTAATGTAAAATAGAGGTGAATTTTTTAAAAATCCAACTTGGAATTTTCTATAATTTCCCTATTTTTAGATATTTTATTTAAATAATTTATTTCATTTAATTTTTTATTTTAATAAATATTGTTTTAACTGCTAGTCAACGTAGTATTCCTTATCTGCCTTTTGGAATTTTACATCTAATTTCTTTTTTCTTTTTTCTTTTAACCAATGTTAACAATTTTATTGATGGAAAGAGATTACAACAGTAACATTACATCATCACCAATCATAATATCAAAACAAGTCATCCCATATTTAGCCAAAGAATCATCCATATAATTCGCCTCACGATAAACATGAACAGAAAAATAGGGATCAAGTTAGCAAACTGGCAAATTTGCAACCAAATAGACCTTAGTACCATGGTACCCTTTGCTCACCCTTACATCATCTGATAACATTTAAAAAATCCCCTCAGCTATTAAGGGAACGCCCAGATTTTTATCACGATAATTCTTCAGCCTTTGAATCCAGGCAAGAAGCATGACATGGTTTGTAGTAGTCTATCCAGTTGGACCAGCAAAAGAGAAGATAATTCCTCCATGTGAATCTCTCACAATCCCCCCAAATCCTGCCACACTAGGATTCCCTAGTGAACTCCCATCAAAATTAAGTTTTAAACGTCCCAAAGAAGGTGAGATCCACAAAGATCCCGGTTTACACCTAACCAAGTTCATATGATGAAAACTATGGAGATTTAAAGACACTTCCACTTTAGTGATCCCTAGCCCTTGTGATAACACTGACAACTAGCACCGAATCAAATGCTTATAGCACTAAGGAGTCTATGAAAAGGCAGACACACACCCTCAAAAGTTCTTATATTCTTTTCTTTCCATACTTCCCACAGAATTGAGGCTAATATAATTTGCCACACCTTTTTACCAATCTTAGGGAGATGGGGGAAAGCCAGATTAGCAGCCACACCAAACACACTTTGTAGCATTGCCACATATATACCCAACCATCCAAAGAACCAGGACCAAATCCTAGATACAAAAGGGCAATGTAAAAACAAATGGGCCCCTTATTCACTATCCTCTTTACACATCAAGCAGATATTAGTTAAAATCTTCTCCCTCTTAATAAGATTATCTACAGTTAGAATTTTATTTTGGGTAGCCAACCAAAGGAAAATCTGAACCTTATGAGAGATAGGCCACTTCCAAAAGTAGCCACTTGAGGTAGAGACCACCTAAGTTGATCATTGAAAAACAGATAGTAGACAGACGTAACCAAGAATTCACCATCCGCTTCAATATCTCAAATCACTTCATCAGCAGAATAAACACCTGATTTAGCATCTCCTAGAGAGCCACGTAACTAGAGTAAGTTTTTGCATTAACTCTATTATTTCCAAAATGAACATTCCACACCACTTTATTACCCGTGAATCCAACCAACTCTGAGACCTTGGCATTAGGTTGCACGATTCTATCGAACACATCTGGGAAGAGCAATTTCAAAGGCTAATTACCAAGCCATTTTTGGTGCCAAAAGTAGATATTGCAGCCATCTCCCACCAGCCATCTAATATTACGATGGAGTAGCAGTTTACACAAATAAATTGCTCGACAAAAAACAGATCGACCTTCACCACCAAGACCACCCCCAATCCACAAGCCATGCCTATCCATACCATACTTATGATAGAGAATATGATACCACAACTGATATGTAAGAATAAAGCTACGCCACCACCATTTACACAACAAAGCTTGATTGACTAACCCCACTTTCCTTATCCCTAATCCATCTTCACTCTTGGGTGTGCATACTATATCCCACAAATCAAGATGATAATTCCTAGCCTCAGTATCTGACCCCCACAAGAAGTGTCTCATCAATGTCTCTATTTTTTTAACAATAGAAGAAGGCATCTCCATAACTGACATCTGGTAGATGGGTAGATTGGCCAAGCAATAACATAAAAGAGTCACTTTGCCCCCCAAAGATAAATATTTCGGTTTCCATAAGTCTAGTTTCACTTGGACACTTTTCAATACTGTATCCCAAACCGAAATTGGAATCGTACAAATATAAATCGGAATCCCCAGATAAGTAAAAAGGAAAGAGTCCACTCTACAACCTAAGGCCTCAGCTAACTCCTTCATAACCCCTCACTACAGTTACCACAAAAAATGACAGTCTTCTCAAAATTAATTTTCAATCACATAGCTACCTCAAAATTAATTTTCAATCACATAGCTACCTCACAGCAGCTCAAGAAACGAGCAATGGTAAAAACTTGTTCATTATTAGCTGGGCAAAAAATCAGTGTGGCGTCAACATATTGAAGATGACACGCACTTAGCCCATTACTTCCCACTTGGAATCCCTCAAAGTTTCATGCATTCTCCACATTCTTAATCATCAAACTAAGACATTCCGTATAAATCGTAAAAAGAAAAGGGGATAAGCCTTGGCGCAAACCCCTTGAGGCCATTAAAAAGCCTTTGGAGCTACCATTTATAATAATAGTAAAATGGTCTGATGACATACAACCAAAAATCCAACTATTCCATTTCTCGCCAAAGCCAATTATCTTCATGATTTCCAATAATATGCCACATTCAACTCTATTGTAAGCTTTCTCCATATCCAATTTGTTCATTACCCTTGGCTCTTGACTTAACACACTAGAACGAGCACATTCTTGTGCCATCAACACACTATCAGTGATAAGGCGGTCATGGATGAAGGCTGATTGAGGACCATAAATAATTGAGGGGAGGACCCTTTTTAACGTCTCAGTCAAAATTTTAGCAATAATCTTATATAGACTTGTGAAAAGGCTAATAGGTCTAATATCAGTTAGCATCACAATAATGGATTTTTTTGTAATTAGTGTAATGAAAGTCGAATTGACCCCCTTAAAAAGCTCTCCCCTCAGGAGAAAACTCCTAACCATTTTTAGGAGCTCCACTTTCACAAGATGCCAGAACTTCTGAAAAAAGAAGAGGGGAAAACCATCAAACTCCGAAGCCTTATCTCCCGGAAGTGAGAAAACGCCTCATTTCAATTATTCCACAGTCACCATTGCTTCAGAAGAAACCTTAGCTGATAGAAACTTGAAAGGAACCCTATCAAGCCTGGGAGTAAATCTAACTTTTGTTGAAAAGGCTTTTTTAAAACGGTTAATGATAGTCATCTCTACTCCATTGCTATCATCCTCATTTGCACCCTGTATTGATAAGCCTGAAATATCATTTTGTTTTCTCCTGACACTAGCAACAACATGAAAATACTTAGTATTTAAGTCCCCCTCCTTGAGCTATTTGGATCATGACCTCTGCTTTCAATAGATCTCCTCCATTCTATTTAAGCCACTGAGGTCCTTAAGTTTAACATTTCTTTCAGTCAACATATCCTTTGTTAAGACTATTGATTTGGGCGAAGGTCTAAATGGACTCAATAGCTAACATAACTCCTCAATCTTGGCCTTCACATTAAACTTATTATCTTTCTTCCATAAGATAAGCATATGCTTAATATTTAGGAGTTTTTTATGCATCTGAAAATCCATCAAGCCAAAGGTGACTGTATTAGTACAAGTAGATTTGATCAACTCCACCACCTCCTTATCCTCGAGCCCTCCAATCTCCAAACGAAAAGGCTTAGCTACCCCACTCAAGCAATCTGTTGTTTGGAAAAGAATGAACATATGGTCTGATGATAAACGAGATTAGGCTCTAATCGAGGATATCGGAAAAGCATCAATCCAATTTGCCGAGGTTAGAAATCTATCTAACTTTAACATAAACAAATAAGACAAGTTACCATTGGACCACGTATAAGATGCTCCCAATATAGGAAAATCCATTAATGAATTTCTTTCAATAAAGTGGTTAAAAGAGCCTCATAGTAGAAGTAATGGGCTACCCAACTAAAGATTCATCTGGCATCTAATGAGGTTAAAATTACCACCAATACAAAGAGGAATATTATAGCTAAGCATAATTTTAGCCATATCATTCATAAAAAATTCTTTTAAAGCAAAGGTATGTGGCCCATACACATTTATTAAACCCCAAGAAAGACCTAGTATAGGCCCCCGAAAGCCCACAAAAAGCATTCCACAAAAAGCATTCCATCCCCATGTCATCAAATATCCTACCCACCTTGTACTCTTCTAACTTCTCCTTGTTCACCACATTCTGGTTTGCAGCATTGTTCGCAAAATTGCCCGATCTAACTGCTAACCGCCCAATTAGATCGGAAGTAGCTGGTTTAGATTTTGAGCAGTTAGGGTGATCAACCAGTATTTAAAAAAAAAAAAGTATATAAATTCTCAAAAATAAAGAATTTGATTTGTAATTCATTTTTAGATATTCTTTACATCATTGTAAAGATTAAAATTATTTTGGCCATTAATACTCACTTTTATATTTTCCCATATTTTTTAGAAAATTTTAAAAATAGCCCTTGGAAAATATAAAATGGATTAAAATCCATTATTTTTCATAAATTTTCAACTTCATTTGAATGTGTTTTGTTTTAATCATTCTTTATATGTTTTTCATATTTTAGTAGATTTTTTTTGTTTTTTAACACTTTTTTTTACCACCTGGGACTTGCCCGGTTAGAACGGTTGAATCGGCCGATTTACCGATTAGACCGGTTAAACCGCTTCCAGGCCCACGTCCTGTTTACTACTCTGGTTCGATTTTGCGAAGACTGACTTGTAGATTCCATAGTTGGTAGTTGCAAAGGAGGCTCCACCACAAACTAAACTTCCAATGGGTCCTGATTATTCAACTGCACCAGAGCACCCTGAGCGTCGAAGAAGGCTCCACCACCAACTAAACTTTCAATGGGTCCTAGTTATCCAACTCCACCAGAGCACCCCGAGCGTCGAAGAAGTCTTCCTGCTCTCCCAAAATTGATCCTCAGCCACAATTACAATGGGCACCATCTCATCCACTGGGATGATAGCTATAGGGTTGACTTCAAGGGGATCGAACATGGGTCTTGGGGTGGCAGGTGTGTTGAGGATTGGTGTCTTGTATTATGAGGAAATAGATCTATCAAGGTATAGTCGAAAGGATAACTCTTGCTCTCCCAGTGGGGGTTCGGGTGCGACAACCCCTGAGAAAAATTTCGGATATCTGTATACGGAATTCGATATATCTGAGATTCGATATATATCTATACTTGGGGTATTTTGGTAATTTGTACCATCTATCTGAGGCTTGATAAATATTGTTGCGATGGGGGTTTTCTTAGGGTTAAGGAAAAAGCACAAATCTCTTTGTAATTAGAGATAACAGAGAAGCGTGAGGAAGAGAGCTATTGTAACTCTATTCTCCATTATCAGTAGCTCTCATCTCTCGTGGATGTAGGTACGTTGATGAACTACGTATATCTTTGCGTTGTGATTGATTGTCTATTTTTTTTGTGTTTGTTTTTTCTTTCTTGTTTTCATGGATTGCTTTTCGTTTTTACAAATTAGTATCAGAGCCTACCAAGTTATTTCGCTTTCTAGGGTTTACTACCATGATAACAGGAAAGGGATCAAGTATCAAGTATGACATTAATAGGTTCAATGGACAGAATTAACTTCACTCTTTGGAGACGAAGGATGAAAGATCTTCTGATACAACAAGGTCTGGTTAAGGCTTTTGCTAGGGAAATCGAAGAAACCAGCAAAGATAAACAATGAAGAGTGGCAAGAGATTGAAGAAAAGGCAGTAAGCGTGATTCGTCTGAATCTATCAGATGACACCTTACGTTATGTGGCGGATCTAGAAACTGGTCCAAAGGTTTGAACAAAACTCGAGAATATTTACATGACGAAATCTCTGACGAACAACTTGTTCTTGAAGAAGCAATTGTATTCTCTTCAGATGGAAGAAGGCACAGATCTGCTTGAACATCTCAAGGAGTTCAATCAGATGATAAGCCAGTTAGCAAGCCTTGAGGTCGAAATCGAGGATGAAGACAAGGCCCTACTTCTATTGGCTTTGCTTCCAAGATCATACGATCACTTGGTTACGACTCTACTGTACGAGAAGGAGACTCTTGAGACGGACGAAGTCAGTACTACTCTTATGTCAAACGAGACAAGAAAGAAGACTAACAGTATTAAATCTCAAAGAGAAGGTTTCTTTGGAAAACATAAATAAAGTCATGAAAGGGGAAGATCAAATCAAAAGAGGTTTGGAAGCAGAAGTTGGTCAAAATCGAAGGGGTAGGGCAAGTTTATTTGTTATTACTACAAAAAAGAAGGTCATGTGAAGAGAGACTGTCGAAAAAGAAAGGAGGATATGAAGATGATAGAAACGGGAAAAGCATCTGATGAAGCTAACGTGGCTGATAGGTTTGACAGAGATGATGAAGATCTTCTCTCTATATCTTCCAGTAAGAATCAATTTACTGATTCTTAGATTTTAGATTTTGGTTATTCTTTTCATAGGTATCCAAATAGAAACTGGTTAGAAACCTACAAATCATATAGTGGCAGGTCTGGTCTAATGGGAAATGATGCAATATGCAAGACTATTGGAATATGATCTATACAAATCAATATGTTTGATGGGATAGTACGAATCTTATCAGATGTGAGGCAAGTCCCATAATTAAAGAAAAACTTAATATCCTTAGGGGCCCTTGACTCGAATGATTATAAGTATACAACAACAGGTGGAGTCCTCAAGGTTAGTAAGGGATCTATGGTTGTCATGAAAGGTCAGATGGCTGGGAACCTATACAGGTTGATAGGGAATACAGTTACAGGTGGAGCTTTTGTAACCACAGATGTAGAGTCTAGCACAGATGACACAAAATTGTGACATATGGGTTTAGGGCATATGAGTGAACAAGATATGATGAAACTTCATAAAAGGAAATTACTAAAGGGTGTCAGAGCCTGTGAAATGGATTTTTGTAAGTATTATGTTTTCGGTAAACAGTGTAAGATTAGATTCAAAACTGTAGTTCATACGAGCAATGATATACTAGATTATATACACATTGATGTATGAGGGCCTTTATCAATAAAATCCAAAGGTGGGGCAGAATACTTCATTACCTTCATTAACAATTACTCAAGAAAGGTCTGGGTCTACTTTATGAAACACAAAAGTGAAGTATTCACGAAGTTTAAACAATGGAAAGTAGAGGTAGAAAAGAAGACAAGAAAGAAACTGATATGCTTGAGATCAAATAATAGAGGGAGGTACAAGTCTAGAGAATTTCAAGAATTCTGTAAAGAAGAGTGGATTGTACATCACTTTACCACACCAGAAACTCCTCAGCAAAATGATGTGGTTGAGAGGATGAACAAGACTATTCTGGAAAGAGCTTGCAGTATGAGATTGAATGTAGATTTGAAGAACAGTTTCTAAGCAGAAGCAGTTAACATGACCTATTCCATTGTTAATAGTTCACCATATACAACGATTGATTGCAAAATTCTAGAGGAGGTGTGGATAGGAAAGCCGGTAGATTATTCTATGCAGAGGATCTTTGGATATCCAGCCTATGTCCATGTGCAGAGTGGGCAACGTTCCAAATTAGACTCTAAATCTAAGCAGTGCATCTTTCTTGGTTATGAGAAGGGAGTGAAGGGATTCAAGCTTTGGGATCCTACTTCACATAAGGTTGTGCTTAGCAGTGATGTTGTGTTTGATGAATCTCACATGGTGAAGTCAATCAACATGCAAGATGACATAGTACAAGTAGATGAAAGTGATGAAGAAAGATCAACAGTTCAGGTGGAGCTAGAAGAGTATGAAATACCAAAAAAGGAAGAATCATCTAACAACATACTTGAATAGCAGCAACCACATGGTGAACCCTATAGTCTGGCAAAAGGCAAAAGAAACGTGTTCACAAAGCCCTTGTGAGATACGACTTTGAGGACATGGTAACCTTTGCTCTAACTGTTGGTACTGGGGAAATTGACTCATTCGAAGATGCTCTAAGTGATGTACAAAATGATAAATGGATGACAGCCATGATGGAGGAGAAGAAGTCTCTGAAACAAAACAAGACTTGGAAGCTTGTCAAGAGGCCCAAGGAAAAAAAAAGTGATTGGGTGCAAGTAGACTCGGTTGACTCGACCCCTACAGGGGTTGGGAGGATGGCAACCCCCGAAGAAAATTTCGGATATCCGTACATAGGATTCTATATATATATATATATATACTTGGAGTATTTCGATAATTTGTATCATCTATCTGGGGCTCGATGTATATTATTCCGATGGGGGGGTTTTTTAGGGTTAAAGGAAAAACAAAGATCTCTTTGTAATCAGAGAGAACAGAGAGGCGTGAGGAAGAGAGCTATTGTAACCCTATTCTCTATTGCCAGTGAAGAAGCTCTCATCTCTCGTGACGTAGGTACGTTGCCGAACCACGTATATCTTTGCATTGTGATTGGTTGTCTCTTTTTTTTGTGTTTGTTTCTTCTTTCTTATTTTCGTGGATTGCTTTTCGTTTCTACAAGGTAGCCTCATTATAGCAGCCCGCCAATGAGGTAAAAACTTTATTTTGAACTTGATGAGCACAAAGCAAAGCAGCCAAAAGACCTCACGATAGTCGTCCTGACAGAGAATATATGCCTTGGAAAGCAGGACCAAGACCTTTCCAAGCAAGCAGCTCTTCAACAATAAAGCCTCCTCAAGAGAGCATGAGAAAAAAAATTAGATCTCGGTGAGGTGGTGGGAGAAGAGATGGGGTCAATGGCATTCATCAATGACAAGGGACCACTTTCCAAGGGATTGATTGTGCAAACCTCCCATGCACATGCTCCCCAACCCCAACCACCATTCAAACCTTCACCCCGACCGAGTATCGGTTTACACTTATAAAAGACGTCTAATCCAAATCACAATAATAACTACAACTATTCGCTAAACACTTGATTACCGACAACTTCCAGACATAAAAAGGAATACCCTTGAATCTCACCCAGGAAAAAACTCTACGAGCCAAGGACTTGTGGTCAAAAAGTTTCCATAGATCCTAAGAAAGGAGTCCACCTCGGACTCTAGGAAACCTAAAACGTAATGCACAATTGATATCCCTTTAAGATAGAAGCATAAGAACAACTTTATTCTCTCCAATAATCTTCACCTACGGAATGTGGTTCAGTGACCACCTTATCTTTGCCCGATTTCCAAGACCACACATGTCATCTGAAAGAGGTGACAAGGAACCCACCACACAGCACTTAGCAACCAAATGATCAGCTTCCCACAGCTCTTGATCAACCGAGGCCACAGGGGAAGACATCTCCAACACCCAAACTACATCTCTACTTTCTCCAATTATTGAAAAACTGGGAAGCTTAAGCCCTCTCTTCTGATGCTGAAAACCCAAAACCTCTCTCTCCCTCTCTATTTTATGCTCATCCACTCCTCCAAAACCAGAGCTCAGCCTGCACGAGTTTAGAGAGAGAGAAAGGCACAGGGAGAGAGAGAATGGACTCAAAAGAACCTCGAGAGCAAGAACCAACACTTTGCCTCAAAGCGTAGTAAGAAATAAAAGCAAATCACACAATTTCGCAAGGGCATCTTCCATCTAATTTGCTTCATATTTGTTTTCTTTTGAACTTTTTTACCATTTAGCTTCTAGTGCCTTTTATTTTGCAGTTTATTTCTATACATATGTGCATAAATAACCATTCCCCCAAACTAGGGTGTCAGAGAATGCCTCGCATCTTCGGAAGCAAGCTACTCCATTACTTTTTTTGTTTTTCTTACGCTATATTCACCCCATCATTAAATAATTCATTAAATCAAACTTTGTTTTTTTTGAGGACAGCCAAAATATAATTTTGATTGACATATGGTAGCATCTTACTACTTTGAGCTTGAGCCATATGCACCAAAGGGGGTTAAATTTGTTAGGGTTTAAGAAGCACTTATATGCATAAATTGTAACGGGCTAGAAACAAAATAAGGGAATAAAACCATAATATGAGTGAGAAATAAACATAAAAAAACTCACCACAACATAAAGATTTATGTTGTTCAACTCAAATGAGCTATAATTACGAGCGTGACAAATTAAAATGCACTACACTAATGAGAGCTGCATCATAGTTTTTGAGGTATAAAGTTCCTTTTTTAACATTTAAAAAACTCAGTTAAATAATCCTTTTAGACCAAAGCTCTCATGACCGAGATCATCAGCAAACCTCCCATCTATATTCTTCATCTAAATTATTGTTAAGAAAGAAAATATTGACAGCAAATGATACTCTCTTATTAAGAGGGGATACCACCCAAATCCCTATAAGAATTACTTTTCTATAAAAAATTGACTTATTATTGTAAAAGAGGCAGCATCGAAGTGTTTCTCTGTCTGGGAAGCCGAAACGTTTCTATATAAAGACGTTGCCGCTTTAAGTGCAGGTAACTATGTCTCGCTTTATGCAAGAAGCCACATTTTATCGATCTGCCCCATCAATACTAAAATCAGTTTTAAGGTAATCACAAATTTTGTTTACTAATGCCACTATGTTCCACACATAAAGTATTAATTGTAATGACGTGTCTTAAAGTAATGAAATTGCAGCCTCATGTACTAGATGCTTTGACATGTACTAGATATAGGTACCCATGTCGGTGTCCATGCAACACTGGTATGATGCCCGTATCTCTCTTTATAGAAAGCCATATTTCTCATAATGGCGAGTCAATTAAGGCACACATTTTTTTCCTCCTATTCTTTATATATATAACGTTAGGAATCTTATATTAGAAAATAAACTTCCCATAAATGTTGCATATACATGAAAAAACTACGAGATATTACCAACAATTCGGATATAATTGGACTTCTATCTTCTTTCCTCAATCTTAACCCTACTTATTACTTGTGTGGTACTTTTTGGACTGGTAGCTTCACGCCTTGGACATAATTTGGATGAGACTGTGAACTTGGCGTCTATACCGGTCCTCACCCTAGCTTGGTCTTGGGACCAAACTCATTCTAACTATGGACTAGTTAGGCAGACGCAATAAAAAAATATTTGTAAAATTACCCTAAAGTCTATGAAGGTAAGGTTCAAGGTGGGGTTCTTAACTAAGAACATTTAAAATGCGGCTGGGTTCATGGTGCCACATAGGTCCCAAACCAACTATTATGGGCCATGCTATGGAGTCTTACACAATGTGGGGAGCTATTAGAGGTATGAATATCAAAGGGGTGCTCACATTAAAGTTGCACTCCTAATTATTCTGACTGAAGAAAGCTAGGTGATCCCGACGAATTTATCACTCTCAAGGGTTCAAAAAATTGAAGTAAATTTTTTTAGTAAAAAAGTGGAAATGACCACACACGGTAGAAAGGTGTGGCAAGACACTATAATAAGCAAGCAATTGAAATGATTAGAACGCATGGACAAATATGGGAGAAAATAGAAAGCAAGAATATATTTTCTACTTTTCATTTTCATCATTGCTATCAAAACCGGAAAGACCACCCGGACCGAGGGGTCAGACTGTGGACCTATGCCTTGGCCTATCCAGTCTAAAATAAAAACTTGGTTTGATAAAAACCTAATCAAAATAAGTGTTTAACTGGTTTTGGCCAGTCCAATCATCTGCTTTTATCTAGTCCAACTGGTTAAAAACTCTGGGAAAACTCAAGAAATCTCTGAATAGTTAGGTGCAAATTGAGCCCAGGGACATGCAGTGTGCTGCTAGATGAACACAGTGACGCACAATGCATCCGCCATTGCCCCCCAGCTTTCTTAAGTTCTCCCAATTAACTGAGTTTCACCCCCCTTAAATACCAGGAATAGCCTAGAAATGAAAGGAAAGACAATTTCATTATCAATTTTAAGCGGATAGAAGCTCCACAGGCAGATGCCAGACTATTTACACATGAAAATTTAAGACGAGATGGCACTAGATCTACCCCACCTTGATTTACATGAAAATAAATTAAAAACTTCGGAAGAGAAGTTGGTTATGTTGAATTATAACATCTGAACAATAGACAATTTTAGGCCTCTTTCCCACCCATTGTCGGCTGGCTGACTTGAGATCACATAGAAGAGACTTTGAAAACTGAAAGAAATCAGGAAAGGTTTGGAAAGACTTTAAAAAGATGAACTGTGAGCATTAGAGACATATGAAGGAGAAATTAACTTGGAGTGAGCTGGGCTCATAGGCTCAACGCCAAGAGTTGGGGCCCAGATTCAAAGAAGATATTGAGCCGTTCTTTTCCTTGATCTTCGAGATCAACTTGAACCAAATATTTATTTAGTTTGGAAAGGTCATTTCAAACCTAAGGTTACCTAGGTTTTACTTGAACTTGAATAATGGATTATTTTTTATCTTTCCCGATTTTTAGAGGTTTAATGGCTGTTAGAGGTTGATGGAATTGTAGGATACAAAGAACTAGAAGAACCAAGGTTTAAATTGTTCGGGAGTCTAGGGGCCTGAGGCTCAAAAGGCTCATGATTCTAGGGTTTTGGTTCTATTTAGTATATTAGTTATGGCTTATGTGTAAAAAAAAGTTATCTGAATCACACAACCAACTTACTATATTCAATCTGGGCCGTTGGATTCATAGTGCGTGCTGGGCTAATTATATCGTAAACTTGTGGGAATCTCTATGGTTTTCTTTTATGTGAATATTGTAGAAGATTTTGTCTATTGTTTTAGTTCATTTCACGGGTTTTTGAAATTTCTCTTCTCTTTTTCATTAAAACTTGCCATTTTTGGGGCTAACTTGCTATTTTTGGGGATTCTTTTGGTGTTTTCTAAGGATATTCCTATAACATGTGAAGTATGATTATTTGTGCATTAGGATTCCCTAGGCCAGTCTGATCCCAATTGGTTTATGTTATATGTTTTTAGGAATTCCCTTTGCCAATATTCTATAACAAGGAAGGAAAGGGGTAATAATATTGATAAATTATTTTATATTCTGATTTTGTTAAGGAAATATGGGAATGAGCTTCTAATAAGGTTAGAATCATAGTTATTGGGAGTGCCAAAGTAGGGTGGCACTCTCGCTTCAGAACCCAGCTCCGATGCATCGTAGCTGGATCTCGTTTGAAACTCGTTCCCAACTTTTCGGGAGCTCACTCCTACTTTTAGGATTCTCGATCCCATTAACAATGGAGCTCGCTCTTGCTACCTCACGGATCTCGCTCCCACTGTCCCACGGAATGTGTTCCCGAACAAATTAGATCCCCGCTCCCAGAATTTTAGGATCGCGATCCCTACATTCTCAGAACTCCATCCTTAGGGAGGATCCCACTATGAACAAAAACAGAGCCACCCACCATTAAAACAATAGGGTTATCAGCTAAAAAACATATAGAAATTGGGCCTCCAAGACTCAAAGCAGCTATTCTAGCCTTAATTCCAAATGGATAGTTTTTTAGTATTCCATTAAAAATGTTAATTTGCTTTTCCAATCCTTTACAGAGGTTTCTCATTTGAATTCCTATAGAAAACCAGTCACCCCAATTCTTGAATTCGTCAAGGCCAACTTTTATAAAATACCTGAAATCTCCTTGTATATTCAGGCTTTCATGGTTTCCTTGTAAGATTAACATCTTCCTATTTGATTTCTCTGCATCATGCTTGAGTTTTTCTAATAAATAAATGAGCTTGAACTCTTCTCTTCCTCTGTCAAGGATATTACCAAGCTTCACAACCATGGAGTTGCCTGCAATCCAGTGAATAGTTTTTCATCGAAGATTTTAGCCATTTTCAAAGCTTGTTTGGCCTTTTGAAAATTGTCATGGAGGTCCCCAATTTCTAGCAAGTGAGGTTGAGATGGGTATGTAGATTTTTGTTGATGTTGTTCTTTCTGAGGAGAGAGAAAGAGCCCACTCGTTGTGAAGTCAGACGAATGTGTTCATGAAGTTAGAGAGGTGGTGAATGTCTGGTCGAGAGAGAGAGAGAGAGAGAGAGAGAGAGAGAGAGAGAGAGAGAGAGAGTGTCGTACTAGTAGTACGACGACGACACACACTAATACGTAGAGTCGCTACTACCTACCTACCTACGAGTACGTAACTTACTTTACTTTACGTT
>NW_006497928.1:1850570-1863498 GCF_000471905.2 Amborella trichopoda
GAGAGAGAGAGAGAGGACAGGTTGGCTTCAAGTTAAGCAGAACGCAATCCAACATTAAATGGAGCTCGATCCACTCCACATAGGAACATATTTTTCTTAGATGGGGGGCGCGACTCAACTTTAAATGGGATCTCGTTCCTGTTGTCTATGGGACCGCGATCCTAGTGAACACGGGAACACGATCCCATTTTACATCGAACGCGTTCCCGTTAAATAAGGATCTCGATCCCAATGTATTGGAAACACACTCCCTGTTCATACAGGATTTCGATCCGCAACTTTTACCCTCACCGGAACTCGCTCCTCGAGCTCCAGAGCTTTAGGCAGCTCTCAATCCAACGCTCCCTCTCCCGAGACTAGAGCCGTTCCTACTGGCGCTTCCGCTCCCGAAACCAGAGCCATTCCTGCTCCCCCTCCCTGAACTGGAGTCGTTCCTGCTTCCGCTAAAAACAACTATGGTTAGAATCCAATGGGATAACCCCGAGGTCAATACAACAACTTCTATACCAATAGTTAAACATACAAATGAGAAATGTATCTCGTGGAAATGTCATATTAAAAGAACATAGTTGGAGGACATCTGAGGGGATATCCAAAAGGAAGGAGAAATCAAAGGCAAGACTATGCTATTGTTAGCAGATAAAGCGAGTATATAAAAGAAATGCAAAGGGACTCCATAATACACAATTTGAGTGTAGTGATGAAGCTAAAAAGTGTGGGAGCTAAGAGGCTTGTTCATTGGATAACCGTCTTCTAAAGGGATATAAAGCTCAATTTTGATGGTAGCTCACAAAAAAATTCAAGATCGGCAAAAAATAAAGAAATATTACGAGATCACAACGGATCTATACTAATGCACTAGTCAGGGTCTTGTTCAGTGCGCTCCACAAATAAGGTGGAAAGAGGATATTTGAAGGTATGAAACTTTGCCTAACTCTCTTAATAAGATGATAGTGGAGGGTGATGTTTCGAAAATGAAAAAATGGGTATAAGGGAGACCAAAGAATAATTTGCTGGTGTGGAAATATCCTTCATGTAATCAAGGACATGGAGGAGGGGCACATAGGGAAGCAAATTATGAGGCAGACAAAAGGTGCTTCCAAAACATTTTTGGTGGTTATAATATTTTAGGAAAAACTAAAGAAGAATGAAATATATTGTGCATTCGATATACTCCTTAATCTTATTTGAGACATGGAGAGAAAGAAACAAAAAAGTTAAGTTGCATTTTGATGGTGGTTATGTGGGCAACCAATGCCCCTCAGGGTTTGGGGGTTTAATAAAGGATCCCTCCGCAACAATGGTACTAAATTATTCAAGGGCAAGTGGTAGTGCATCGGCTAATGAAGCTGAAATGAGTGCAATCTCGCAAGGATTGAGAATTCTAAAAAGCAATTAGATTCGATTATGATCACAAAGGGGATTCAGTAAATGCTACAACGTGGTACATGAAGAAGCAAACAAATCTATGGAGCTTGAGATTATTACTGTTTGAGATTGGTTGAGGTTCCATTTGAACATGTTTTCAGGGAAGTACATGGGAAAGCAAATCAAATTGGTTAAGCATCGGAGTCCTCGTAGGGGATCTTGTTGACAAGGTTTTGAAGTGCTATTGGTTTTCTCATGAGCTTCGTTGTTCTGTACTTAGTCCAATTTTTTTAAAAAATGGAGTAGCTTTCATGAAAAATCAAGAAGAATGAAGTAAATACAACAATTTTATGGGCTGATTCAGCTGAAAACGATGTAAATGATATTATATTGATGAGTCAGAAATAAGTTAAGTACTTGAAAGAAAAAAAACATGGAGTATTTTTTTAGGGAAAAGTATATAATGATGCCATTTACCTTTAATATAAGATGGTTCACAATTAATATTGATCATTGAATCTGAAATTGGGTGGCTGCATTTATTTAATTGACCAAGCTTAAAGTTCAAAAGAATTTTTTTCGAACTTTGTAACATACCCAAACTATCAAATTTCACATGAGATGGTTGTAAGTAATTATGACCTCCCTACGCTGTATACCATATCGAATATGCCTGAATCCTAGTTTCCTAAAAATATGAAAAGTATGTGATACATCCTTTAGTATATGGGAGCTTCCTATTTTGATGGGAACAAGAAGATAACCCATTATTTTAGGGAACTCACTATTTGGTTTGAGCCAAGATAAATCCTATCTTGTAGACTCCCTATTTTATGAGAAATAATATCCTATTGTATAAGAAAGTTAATCCCATTAGATGAAATCTAGTCCAATTAGGAATGAGGTAAAGAGGCTCATGTGACCCTCTATGGGTTGTTTCTTCTATATTTTGTAGAGAGAAAATAATGCAAAAATCTAGAGAGAAAAATGGTTAGTTCTTTAGTACTTTTGGGTGGATATTCTAGTGAGAGAAAGACTCTGTTTGGCTTGAGAGAAAGAGAGCTTATAATCCCTTTGTTCTCCATGATTGCATGGTGTTTTTCTAGGAAGATAACGTTTTTACCCCATGGACATGGACAACTTGCCGAACCATGTAAATCATTGTGTTTCTATTCTTTTATTTTTTTGCACTATTTTTCTTTCCCTTATTTTTATCAAACTTTGGTTTTTATTCTCTACAATTGGTATCAGAGCCTTAGGGTTGTTTAAGATCCTTGTTGGGTATAAGGTTTGTGGCAAATCACAGATCTTTAAAGATGACTAGAAGAAGTTCAACCATATGAGAAATTCCAAAATTTGATGGTTCGAATTTTTCGACCTGGAAATTTAAGATGCATGAGGTGTTGGTGAAAGATGGTTGTGTAATGACTTTAATAGGTAGAGAAAAAAAACTGGAACAAATAGATGATGAGAATTTGATGAATTGGTCTGGGCAGATAGTTTCTTGACGCTTGATAAGTTTGTTTTTTCTCCTCAAAAACTTCTGCGAAAGATTTATGAGACAGACTGAAAAATACTTATGAAGGTAAGTCTCTTCCTAATAAAAATTTTCTTCGTCAGAAACTTTACAATCTCAAGATGAGTGATGTTTGTAAGGGCACTTAAATGAGTGCAATGCCTTGATTAACAAGTTGGTGTCACTAGATGTAAAGATTGATGAAGAAGACAATGCAGCTATTTTACCTTGTTTTATGCTGAAATCTTGGGGTGGATTAATCATGAATCTTAGTAGTGCGAAGTCTCTAGAATTTGATTCTATTGTTTCTGCACTTCTAACAGAGGACTCTAGACAAAAGTCTGGTCAGGATTCTGAGAATGTGTTTGTAGCATGGGGAAGATCAATGGAAAGAACTAGGGGTAGAGGTCAGTCAAGATCCAAATTAAGAAGGCATAAGAAAGTAAAGTGCTAAAGCTGTGGAGAGTTAGGCCATATGAGGAAAGATTGTAAGGCACAAAAAGGGAATCAGGAAACCGCTAAATCTGGTTCCAATGAGAAGCCTAGTTCAAGTGGATCTCAAGGATATCTAGTAGAAGAAGCTAACTTTTTTAAAGATGGGGACGTTTTGTCTTTGGATAGGGAGGAAATTTTGCAATATTGGCTACTTGATTTAAGTACATCATTTTACATGATTCCACATAGGAATTGGTTCTATAGGTACCAAGCATGTGATGGAGGTATTGTTTATATGCGAAATAATGATATGTAAAATGGTGGGAGTTGGAGAAGTGAGAATCAAAATGTTCAATGGAGGCATATGCACTATCCCGGGGGTCAGACATGTTCTGGGTCTCAGAAGGAATCTCTTTTCTTTAAAAAATTTGATGAGCAAGGTTTCAAGTTTATATGTGAAAAAAGATGTCTGAAAATTTCGAAAAGAGAACTAGTGGGTGCAAAAGGAGAGCTAGCAGGCAATGTGTACAAACTTGTTGCTGAAACAGTTTTAGGAGAGACTTCTATTACAAAGGTGGACTCTATCACAATGCAGAGGTGGACTCTATCATGACATGGCACATACGTTTTGGCCATATGAGTGAGTGCGGACTCAAGGTACTTCTCAATAAAAGTCTTCTCCCTAGTTTAAAATATTTTAATTTAGATTTTTGTGAGTCATGCTTATTTAAAAAACATAACAATTTGTGCTTTGCTTTATACACCGCTAGAAGTAAAGATTGTTTTTGGAATTGATACATTGGGACACATAGGAATCACTTGTTTTTCTATAGGGGGTGCTGCTTATTTTGTCTCCCAATTATGCTATTGATTGCAAGATATCAGAACAAGTTTGGATAGATAAACCTGTTGATTATCCTTTCCTTCATTTTTTGGTGGTGATGCAAATTCTTTGATTCCAAAGGAGAAAAGAACTAAATTGGATGAAAAATTCAAAAAGTGTGTTTTTCTTGGCTATGCTGATGGTACAAAGGGGTACAAATTGTGGGATCCTACTGACCACAAGGTTATAGTAAGACGAGATGTTATTTTCGATAAAAATTTCATGTAGAAGAAGAAAGATGAGCCAGATGCAAAAACTGTTGAGGTGGAATGCACCCACGAGAACCAGCGAGATGGTGATTAGGACTAAGAACCTGAAATTGTCCATGATCTTAAAGAATATTTAGGTGATCTTGAATTAAGACCATCAGATAGACCTAAAAAGGTTCATGTGAGGTTTAACGACTATGTTTTATCCTATGCTTGCTTAATAGAAGATAGTAAGCCAGTTTCTTTTTGAGAGACATGTAAGGTCGATGAAGCCGGTCAATAGAGAGCATCTCTGGAATAAGAGATAGAGGCCTTATGAAAAAATAAAACATGCGACCTTGTAGAACTACTAGAGAAGTGAAAGGCAATTGGTTGGAAGTGGGCCCTCAAGAAGAAGAAAGGTCTTGATGATACTATTGAAAGATACAAAGTTTGATTGGTTGTGAAAGGGTATGTTAAAAAATCAAGTATTGATTTTGATGATATTTTATCTCCTATTTGTGCGCATGTCCACTATTAGAGTTATTTTGGCTATGGTTGTTGTTCTTGATTTAGAATTTTTACCAATTAGATGTGAAAATTGTATTTTTACATGGTAACTTAAAAGAAGAAACTTATATGACCCAACCTAGGGTTTATTGAGGAAGATAAAGTTAATTTGGTTTATAGGTTCAAGAAATCGTTGTAAGGGTTGAAACAGGCATCGAGGTGTCGGTGCAAACGATTTGAATCTTGAGCTTGAATTTTCGTAGATGTGAAGCTGACCATTGTGCCTATTTCCACAGATACGGTGATAAAAACTTTATTAGGTTGTTATTATATGTTGATGACATGGGTGTTGCAAGACCAAACAAGGAGAATATTACAACACTTAAAACTGATTTGGCTACGGAATTTGAGTCGAAAGAATTGGGAGCCGATAACCGAATTCTTGGGGTGAGTGTACTTAGAGATAGGAAGAACATGAAAATCTGATTAAGTCAAAAGTGTTATGTGGAGAGGGTTTTGCGGTGCTTTAATATGCAAAATGTCAAACCAATTAGTACCCCATTTCCAGTGCATATGAAGTTGTCTTCGAAACAATATCCTAGCACCGAAGCAAGAAAGACATATATATCTTGAGTATCGTATTCATCTGTAATAAGGAGCCTCATGTTTGCCATGGTTAACACCAGACATAGCGCAAGCAATGGGAGTTGTGAGTAGGTGTATGGCAAATCCTGACCATGATCACTGGACCGTTATGAAATGGATCCTTCAGTATTTGAAGGGAACTTGTGATGCTGATATTTGTTATAATGGAATGGATTTGAAAGTCACTGGTTATGTTGATGCAGACTTTGCAGATGACTTGGATAAAAGAATGCCTACTGCAGGATATGTTTTTTCTTTGGGAGGTGGAGCAGATGGTTATCAAGATTGCAGTCTGTGTGGTGTTGTCTTCTACAGAGGATGGGTATATGTCACTTATTCATGCATCTAAAGAAGCAATTTGATTAAATATGTTACTTTGTGAATTCCAAGTTGTGCAAGATGGTATTCTACTTCATTGTGATAACTAGAGTGCCTTGTTTCTAGCAAGGAATTCAGCCTTTCATGACAGGACTAAACATATTGATGTTCAGTATCACTTTATTTGCAATGTGGTAGAAGATAGAAAAATTTTATTATAGAAAATTCATACTAATGACAATCCAGCTGATATGTTGACTAAGCTCATTGAGAAGGGAAAGTTCACTTGGTGCAAGACTTCCTTGGGGCTTGTGGTTACCTGATGATTAGTACCTAGATTAGTAATTAATGGAAACATGTCTTCAAGTGGGAAAATGTTAGATAAGTGTGAATCTAAGTTTCCTAAAGATATGGAAAGTACGTAATATATCCTTTGGCATATCGAAGTTTCCTATTTTGATGGGAGCAACAAGATAACCCATTATTTTAGGGAACTCATGATTTGGTTTGAGCCAAGATAAATCCTATCTTGTAGACTCCCTATTTTATGGGAAATAAGATCTTATTGTATAGGAAAGTAAATCACATTAGATGTAGGAAATCAAGAAAATAGTTAATTCTTTAGTCCTTTGGGTGGGTATTCTAGTAAAAGAAAGACCTTGTTTTAGGGCTTGAGAGAGAGAGTTTGTAATCCCTTATATTCTCCATGTTTGCATTGTGCTTTTCTTATTAGTGGAAGATAAATTTGCTACCACATGGATGTAGGCAACTTGCTGAACCACATAAATCGTTGTGTGTTTGTTCTTTTATTTTTCTGCACAATTTTTATTTCCCTTATTTTTGTCAAACTTTGGTTTTTATCATCTACATACCAAAAGTAAACGGTCTCATTGTAAGCAATCACTATTTTTAAAGCGTGTGGATTGTGTAAGGTTGCATGTCACACCCCAAGTCTTATAACATTAAAATTCCTGAGATGCAACAGTTTATTCTTAAGGAACAAAACAAATTCTAAATTTTTACTATATATATTGCTCCAAAACAAATTTTCTATTCACCAGCGTTCAGACTTGTACAAAGTTTATTTCACATCTTATAATAACATGATGATTTATATATATATATATATATATACAACTTTGACCGTACTAAAGTTACAAAGGAAAATTTATCGACGACTACAAACTTCTTCCAAAGCTGATCTTGTTGTACACATGGACAAGGAGACTTCAATTATTCTAAAAAACATTACCGTAGTTTGATGAGTTTGGCTATTCGATAAGTGACTATCAATATCCTAAAAATTAATCATAATTGACAAATGTAGATAGTTTCTACAAGAATGCATATTAAGCAAAATTTTGACGTATTGATTTCATTCATTCTAATACATGCTATTAGATAAATTCATTTATGATCTTATCCATATCATGTATTCCTTACTAGACAAAGCAAACAAGCATGATACATAAATCGTATGCACACGATTCATATAAAGATCAACATTAAGTATCACATATAATCAAATAAACATTAACAACCACAGAAATCCTGCAGTAAGCATTCACAACAACATAAGTCCTGCGTAAGCATTCATAACAGAAGTCTTGCAGTAAGCATTCACAACAACATAAGTCTTGTGTAAGCATTCACAACAGAAGTCCTGCAGTAAGCATTCACAACAACAGAAATCTTGCGATAAGCATTCACAACAACAGAAGTCCTGCGATAAGAATTCACAATAACAAAAGTCATGTGATAGGCATTCACAACAACAGAAGTCCTGCGATAACATTCACAACAACAGAAGTCATGCGATAAGCATTCACAACAATAAAAATGAGGTCAACGTGCATTCACATCAATGCAAATCATGCAATAGAAGCACTAACCTCAGATCCTAGGCCTCGGGTCCAGGGTTAAAACTTCTATTATCCCACAGGAAGAACCACCACCAATGAGAAAATCCGTTGCGTAGTGTCTCACACACACACAGTTCCCAGCACGCTTTGGGGCTTTTGATAGGCAAGGGTCTTGCAAGACACGACCCTCTCATGTGCCCTTCTGGCGAGAGAGCGTTCCACTACTAAAGGAGGACCCAATGCATAGTGCCCACGTATATTTTGGGGGGTACGACCCTCCTAAATTCACATCACCTCCTAGCTCCCTTCCTATCATCGGGAGCCAGGGAAAGGTCTCAACTGCCGGTACCATATCACATCATATCATAACAACGGCATGTTTCCATACGCCCATATCTTATCAAAAACATGTTACCATGCTCACATATCTCATCACACATATCTCATTAGAAGCATATTGTCATGCACACATATCTCATCAGAAGAATGTTGTCATGCACACATATCTCATTAGAAGCATGTTGTCATGCATACATATCTTATCATACATATCTCATCAGAAGCACATTGCCATCCACACATATCTTATCACATATATCTCATCAGAAGCATGTCTCCTATATAATCACAAGAACATAACCATGTTTATGCTACACTTATAGTAATGAATAGCATCACTATGTCATATTATTATGCATATAAATTAAAGAACATTATTATGTCAATTGCAAGCTTTATATCAATGTAATAGATGTCAAGAAACATTAACACTAGCACATAACAATTGCGCATAACAGTTGCGCAATAGCCGTATCTGACATTTATGCAGGAATGCATGAAGAAATACATAAAACTTATGGTACCAGATATATTACAATTCAATGCAGAAATATCTATGGGAATGTTATAGCGGTATCAGGAAAAATAAAGCCACTTACAATAACTAATATTTATGCTGGAAATATTACAATTAGATACCTAAATATCCCTGACAATAATATTAGTTTTCCAAATAATGAAAACTTTAAGTCACTTACATATAGAGCTTATGGCCTCTAAAGTTCATAACTATGAACGGAAACATTGCAATTTTATTGAAGCGATAATATCATTTTTATTAGTTTGCAGGAAAATGGGGTCACTTACATACAAGACTTACAGTGTCTAAAATTCATAAGAATATTATTATTTGATGCTAGTTTATCTTTATAGTGTAGACCTTATAGTCTACACTTCATTTACACCTTAAAGGTAGTGTTGCACCAACTTACGTTGGCAAAACTATTTTGTTGGCCTCTCTCTCTCCCAACGTGACAACTTAACTGCCCCTCTCTTATCCTTAATATAATAAGACCCCCCTCTCTCTAACCTTTATTCCAACGAGACTCTCTCTCTCTTACCTCTATTACAAAGAAACTCTCTCTTGGCTGCTTCTTTTTGTGTTTCTCTCTCGTATGGATCAATAGTGGAGATATAGAAGAAAAGGTTTGTCATAGTGGAGATTGTAGGAAGTGGGTATCCTTTGTGTAGGCTTTATTTTGCTCATAAAGAGAGGCTTGCTGTTTTAGAGAGAGAGAATTTGAAGACCAAAGTAAAATAGATGAACACATCATGGCCCAGTTCTAGCTCCATATCGAAAATATTTAGAGAATTTTTTATTCTGCAACTCTAGCTTATGTGTTGCATAATTTGAAGTCTCGCTTTTTTTAAGAGTTGGACTTTTCTCAATTGATGGGGAGATTGATGCATGGGAAGGGCCACAACCCAATACTCGCACTCCTCAAGACAAGCTCGAATTATAGGAAAGACCCAAAATTTTTAGTTTCACAAGAACAACATCATCATTTGGGCAACGACCATGCTTAACTTATATATAAGAGTTCAAGTCAATATCTTTGGGAGACATATCTACGTTTTTACAACCCGTGGTCTCGAGATTTTATTTTCACATGATGAAGTTGAACGTCTTGACAGGCTTGGCCATCATTAATCTAATTGGGGGCTGGGTTGCTTCTATTAATAGTGTTTTAGTGGCTTGGGCCTCAGACTCAGCCCTGGCCCGAACGGGGTGATTAGGTTGAGTTTATATCCGCTAAAGAAAGCTCTGAAAGTAAGTGACCTCATTGTTTTAAAAATAATCCCGAACGGGGTGATTAGGTTGAGTTTATATCCGCTAAAGAAAGCTCTGAAAGTAAGTGACCTCATTGTTTTAAAAATAATCCTTTTAATAAAATTAGTTTATGTTTAAGGGATCTCATTGTCCCGTTAAAATTATTATTTCTGTATATTATCGGGAATTTTAGACACTATAAACTATTAGACATGAAATTGATTGTTTTTTTTTTTGAAACATTTTATTTAGAAAAAAGCTAACAGTCTCATACCAATAACAAGACCTTTTTCCAAATATATCAGGGAAGATGAAAAGAATGGTTCCTATGGTGTATTACTAACACCATGGATTTTCATAAAAATTTATTATTATCGTTATTATTATATAATTATTATTATTATTATTCAGTTTCAAAAAAAATTGAGTCGTCACATTGCAATTTCAAATAATCAAACTAAGACACACCTCCAAATTTTACCATTATATGTAACTTTGTTGTAAAAAATTCTTAGGTTGGTCTAAGAATCTATTTATATCTCTAATTATAAAAGTTTAAACTCCAAAACTAGTTCAAATCAAGTAGATTTATAAACATATGAAAATCTTGAAAATATACGGTCTAGATAATGTGTTGCAAGGTGCACTATTTTTGGGACTAAAAAACGTTTCTTTTTCATATTCATGCATCTACATGTCGAGATGATCAATTAGAGGGTTTTTCAAAGTCAACACAACCTTTTCCAATGGATTTTTGAGGTGCACTTTAATTCTATACATTTTAAAGTTGCAACCTTATATAAATTTTTTCATTTTTAAATCCTAAAAGTAAAAAGAAAAGTATAGATACTCATTGCTCATTATACCATACTTTCTAAGCATGCACACCTCCAATACATTTTACACTATACTACTAACTCCAATATTATTTATTTTTGCATCAATTCTCCAAGTAAAAAAATAGTTTCTTAGGATAGATATACCCCTATGTATAAACCCACATTCATTCTTATCCCTTCACTCTCTCTCAAGGTTATAAATTTTTTAGAGTTCCTCTCTCTAGAAAATAGAAATTTGAGATAATTTATCTCTCTAGATAAATCTTGAGCTAGTTTCTCTCTCTAAATTTAAAATTTGATATTTTTTATTTTGAGATAGTTTCTCCTTCTAAAAATTTGTAATTTGTCACAGCTTTTTCTTCTAAAAGTTTGAAATTTGTCACAGTTTTTTCCTCTAAAAGTTTTAAAATAATTTCACTTCCCAAAATTTCAAATTTCAAGTTTTTAGAGAGAGAGAGAGAGAGAGAGACTATTTTAAATATATGGGATTTATTTTTATGCTAAAAAAAAGTGAAAAAAAAATAAAAATATTGGGGCTAGGAGTGTTGCTTAAAAAGTATTGGGATAGAGCATGCTTAGAAAGTGTGGTCCACAAATAATTTTCTCCAAATTAAATTGAAGTTTTGTAAATTCTAAAAAATGTTCAAAATGTTATTTCATGATTTAAATACACTTTTTTTGGGGGAAAATATCAAAAAAAAATTAAAGTCCTCTAAAATATTATCAAAATGGTAAAAAAAAAAATACAAATTACATTTGAGAGTACGTTTTTAAATTTCTATATCAATTAGATGCTTTCTTATAAAAATGTAATATTTTTTTTTCTTAATTGTCAAATTTAAGACACAAGAATAACTAAGGGTACTTTGATAATTTTACTCTAAAAGGAGGCTTTAACCGAACGAAAGAAGTACCTATTTGGACTAAAATTGTTCTCCCTTTCCAATATCGAACAAGTGTAATTTGAGAAAAATTCAATAGTTCTACAATTAAATACTTGATTCTAATAAAAATTTGCTAACAATGCCCTTAAATAAAATTTATAATTTTTTTACCTTTTCAGTAAGAGGTTAGAACAATTCTTAAAATATTTGTTCCTTTTTGTTTCAATAGAGTTTTGACGAGGGAAAATTGTTTCATGCGGGCTACACCGTGTTTCTACATATGCGATCCAAAAAATGTAAAGCTTCCATCTTAATAATAGATGCAAGTAAGTATTTCATCTAAAAACAATCGAAGCTAACTGTCCAAATATATTTTTACAGAATTATTATTTCTAGTTTTAAAATCTATTAAAAGGCCTGCGAATGCAGGCTTGCCTCATAGAAATCGGGTCTTGATAATTTTCCCACTCCTTTACACCAATGGTTTAAAAATAGATCGGTGACCCGGATCGGGCACCCCAAAAACCCACCCGGATCGGTGAATCGACGATCAGGATCGAAAATCGGTCGAATCGATCGGATTAAGCTTTAAAAAAATCTAAAACAATTATTAAAATTCATTATAAATATTGTTTTTTAATAATCCAATAAGAAATCAAGATACTACACTATTAATTTTCATTTTTTCCATTAATATGTGAATATTTAGTTTTTTTTCTCTTTATGAACTTATTTTAACAAAAATACTTGTTGTTTTTTTGAAAAAAATAAGAAATGAGTTTTTTGACAAAAATATGAACTTATTTTAACAAAAATAAGAAATGATTTTCTTTGACAAAAATACTTGTTGTATTTATTGTGAACCAAAGTCATGACTCGAAGAAAACCGTACGAGTTATTGTGTGAACTGGGCTCGAAGAAAACCTGGGTGAACCTCAAAGAAAACCCGAAAAACCTTGAGGGGGGGGGGTCTTGAACCCGACGTCATGACTCGAAGAAAACTGGGCGAGTTATATTGTGAAACATTGTGAACCGACGTCATGACCCGAAGAAAATCGGGCGGGTGAGTTATATTGAACCATTGTGAACCGACGTCATGACTCGAAGAAAATCGGGCAAGTTATTGTGAACCGACGTCATGACTCGAAGAAAATAGGACGAGTTATTGTGCAAACAGGGCCCGATGAAAACCTCGAAGAAAACCAGGAAAAGCCGGGCAGAACTCGAAGAAAACCCTAAAAACCCGGGCTGGGGGGGGGATATTGTACGAACTGTGCGGGCGAGATTTACTGTCCTGAACCCGACGTCATGACTCAAAGAAAACTGGGCGAGTTATATTGTGAACCGACGTCATGACTCAAAGAAAATCG
>NW_006497928.1:1866519-1907968 GCF_000471905.2 Amborella trichopoda
TTCCTCCTTTTCATCGAAATTCCCTGAATTTTACGAAAATGCCCTTGACTGAACGAAAATGCCCTTGTCTTGAAGAAAACCGGGCGAGTTATTCTGAACCGACGTCATGACTCGAAGAAAAACTCGAAGAAAACTGGGCGAGTTATTGTGCGAACCGGGCTCAAAGAACCGGTCATGCCTCGAAGAACCGGGCGAGTTATTATGCGAACCGCGGGCGATTTACTGTGCAGAATCACCAGTTCCTCCTTTTGCCTCTAAATTCCCTGAATTTTATGTAAATGCCCTTGACTCGAAGAAAACCAGGCCAGTTATTGTGCTAACCCAGGCTCGAAGAGCCGGGCGAGTTATTGTGAACCGATGTCATGACTTGAAGAACCGGGCGAGGGGGGTCCTGAACCGACGTCATGAGTCGAAGAAAACCGGGCGAGTTATTGTGTGAATCAGGCTCGAAGAACCGGGCGAGTTATTGTGCGAACCGACGTCATGACTTGAAGAACAGGGCGAGTTATTGTGAGAACCGTGGGCGATTTATTGTGCAGAATCGCCGATTACTCCTTTTGCCTCCAAATTCCCTGAATTTTACGAAAATGCCTTTGACTGAACGAAAATGCACTTGACTGCGGGTCTTGACGTCGTCATGACACGAAGAACCGACGTCACGACTCGAAGAACCGGATGATTTACTATACAGAATCATCGATTTCTTTCTAAAACCGGACAATTTCTGGCTTTACAAAAGAACCGACACGAAACGATCGATTTTCAGTTCAAATTAATCGATTCCCTGCCGACTTGATGAATTTTAAAACACTGCATTACACCGTCACCAACAGCAAGGACGTAATCGTGTGCCGAAATTCAACGGTACGACTTCCATAGGACATTATAGTCATTCAAATTCACAAGCCAACGTCCCTCATAGGAACACCGACCAACAACATAAAACGGTCGAGTCTTCTACTTCATCCACTGTGCTTTACACCGTCACCAGCAGCGGTGACGAAATCGAGTGCCGAAATTCAACGGTAGGACCTCCAGAGTACATTTTAGTCATTCAAATTCAGAAACCAACCTCCCTCGGAAGAACACCGACCGACAAAATAAAACGGTCGAGTCTCCTACTTCACCCACTGTCTGGGTTCCTTAGAGAGAGAGAACCATGGATGTGTTCTTGAACTTCTGTTACAAGGACACGGGAAAGAGCTTCACAGCCCATCTCCACAACGCCCTCAAACAAGCAGGTCTCTCCACTTCCTTCACAAAACAAAAACAAAAACAACAACAACAACAATATGGTGATGATAATAAGAAAATAGGGGAGATCATATTACCCAGTGATACGCAGATAGCTATTGAAAATTCTATATTTTCTAGCAATTACGCTTCCTGTGTCTCCTGCCTTGAGGCTGAGGTTGGTGGGGAGGACAATTCTTCCTGTGTTTTACCATGTCCAGCCCTTTCATGTCGGAAGGCAAGCAGGGTCCTTTAAGGCGGCTTTCGAGGATCGTGAAATTAGGTATGATGGGGAGAGAGTGGAGAGGTGGAGAAATTCTCTCGAAGAAGTTGGGAAAATTTCTGGTTGGGATCTTGGAGATGGGTATGGCCTCACTTGCATTTTATACTCTCTCTCTATAGCCCATAATGTAAAAATTTCATGAAATTAGTTCAGTTGTATTTTCTTTCTTTTTCAGTTTCTTAGGATTTAGCATGATTAACTTAAGTACATGAAATGCAGAAATCCTTATGACCTATTTAGGATGCCCTCTATATAAAACTAGGATATACAGCAATATCAAATTCCTTTTCATCCCTTGATCCTACTTTATTTTTTGCTTGCAAGTTCTATTCTAATTGCCATTATTAACTAATACATGAAAAGTGGGACGAGTCCCCTTCTGCGCAAGTCTGCATTATATAAATCTTTGAGGCCTATTTGGGAAGGCCCTTTTTATCTGGATTTTACTGCAATATAGCAGTGCACCTGACGGTAAACAGAAAAACAACATAATTACGCATTTGAATAGCCCGTTGATGTACTCAGGGTTTGTTTTTCTTGATGGAGCTTAATTCTACAAGAGCGAAATCTTTTTTTTTCTTATGCAGGGATTTATCTGGTTAAAATTTGTTAAAAGATTAGTTGGCGTAGTTTGGGAAGAGATTAATAGTGTTTATTGGCTTGGGTTCAGTTATCCATATTTCCTCTGGTATATATTTCTACTCGATTCTATGAGGGGTTTTGGTGAAGTTTTTTTGTAGTTTATTGTATGGAGAATTGGTGAGGGATCTTTAGAAGCATCTGAACTTAGTTTTGGAGTTTGTGAAAAGTCTTCTTTGTTGCTTGAAAATACAATTTGAATCTAATTAACAAACCCCATTGTGGTAGTTCTTGTTTTTTCGTCTTCTCTCTTCCTGGTTTGCATCATCTGGTATTGGAATGCTTTGATCGCCGAGAAATCAATGGAGTGTCGATGATGATACAGATGATTTGTACGAACTCTAGATGCAAAATGGGCTGGCCAGGAACAGAAGGTAGCTTGTTTTATTAATGGGGTAAAATTTAAGATCCAATATGAGATTTTTTGACATTAGCTTTGAAAAGTATATGAGGCGTATCAACTTGCTCTCAAGGTTGAAAGAGAAGTTGCAACAGAGCAGTAGTATAAAAGGTGCTGATGTTCATCAATCAGCTGCAGCTATGGGGATTGTGGTGGTGCCCAAATTTGTAGTGGATGTTGAGGACCTCCCTTTTGTGCTAATCCTTATCCACGCCGAGATGTAGATGACCCAAGTTCAGATTGTATGGGGCACTACACAACTGTTGTTCAAGTCATCAACTATTACCATTAAGTAGTACTTTCAACTATTTCAAGTGTTGGGAGCAGCACCATCATTCACATTGAGTGTCCCCATATAAGATTTGATAGAGTAACAGCCTATGGGGGCTGTAGAAGACGAGGAATATGAGAATGAATATGAAAGTGAGTCTATTTATGATAAGGAATCAGAAGGGGTCGCTTAAGGTTATGTCGAAGCCAATGCATGGGTCATGACCTCACTCTGTGCTCCTATGGAAGTAAGGTGTAAACCAAGATTGACCTGACACACTTGTGATGGCAATCTGTGCAATGTAATCGTGGATGGAAGAAGTTGCAAGAACATAGTCTCGCAAGAGCTTGTGAACAAATTGCTTCTTAAGACCGAAACCGAACAAAAGACGTACAAGATTTCTGGTTCAAGAAGGCCAGCGGGGCAAGTGTCCCCAAGCGATGTCTCGTTTCCTTTTCTATAGGGAAAACTTATTATGGTGTGATGTTGCCCTAGTGGATGTGTGCCATTTATTATAGGAACCACTAAGGTAATTTAACAGGGTATCAGTCCATGACAGTACAAAAAATAAGTACATTTTCTGGACTAATAGTGTTAAGGTAGTTTTGCTGCCATATAAAGGGGGGATTCTTCCTGAGCTTGTTAAGGAGGGAAAGAATCTACTCTCCATGACTGATTTCTCACATGAAACCCAAGATAGTGCTGTTTGTTTCATGCTAGTGGCCAAACAAGTGGATGTGTCAAACCCCATTTATTTAGAATTGGAACCATTGATGAAAGATTTAAAGTTTTTATCCCTGAAGTACTTCCCTATTGTTTGCCACCATTCCTTAATTTCCAACGCCAGTTTCAGTTGATTTTAATCTTGTTGCAAGTCTCCTCAATCACGCTGCACATAGAATGAGCCCAAAGGAACAATGAGGAGCTGCAAGGCAAGTCAATGAGGTGGTGAAAATGGGGTACATTGGGTAGAGTCTGAGTCCTTGTGCTGTCCCAGACTCACACCAAAGAAGGATGGATTAGGGAGGATGTCTGCGGAGATTCGAGCAATAAACATGATAAGAGTTAAGTATCCCTTCCCTATTCTGAGACTTGATGATATGCTTTATATGTAGGCTGGTGTATCTTCATGCAGCTTTTCAAAGATAAATTTATGTAATAGCTGTCATCAAATAAAGGAAAGGCCTGGGGAAGAGTGGAATACATGATTTAGGACTCAGAAAGGCTTATATGAGTGGCTGGCCTTATCATTTGGACTGTTTGACACCCTAGCACTTTCATGCAAATGATTAATGAGATCTTCCTAACGTTCATTGGAAAATTTATGCTTGTGTATTTTGATGACTTATTCATCGATAGCACTTGTATAGAGGTTCCCATCAGTCACATCCATCTAATGTCAAAGTTTTACGAAGGAAAAAATCTCTATGTGAACCTAAAGAAGTGTACATTCATTATAGACAATTTGCTGTTTTTGGGGCCACATCATCTCAGTTGAAGGGATAAAGATGGATCTAACCAAAGTGGAAGCTATTATTGACGGGCCGACAGCTCAAACTAATGGGAATGTGCAAACTTTTAATGGTTTGGCAACATTATATCGCTGATTTATATGAAATTTCAGCAGTATCTTGTGCTAGTCACCAATTTTTTGAAGAAACGGGTATTCCAATGCACCAAGGGAGCATAAAAGAGCTCCAAATTGATTAAGGAAAGATAACTACAGCTTTTGTGTTGTAGTAATAATAGGAGGAGAGACGAGGAAGTAGTTAAGATTGACGACCAGGAGGTAGAAAAAAGGCCGTACTTTCGATAACTTGTGTCGATAATCCAAAAAAATAGAGAGATCGAGGAAGATGTCGCACCCAAAATTAGAGTTGGGTGGGTGAAGTGGAGATGTGCAACTGGAATTTTATGTGATCGTCGCATACCAATAAGGCTAAAGGGCAAGTTCTATAAGATAGCGGTGAGACTAGCTTTGCTCTATGGGGTGGAATGTTAGGCAGATAAAAAATAATATACCCATAGAATGAGTGTAGCGAAGATGAGGATGTTGAGATGGATGAGTGGGAAGACAAGAAGGGATAGAATTCGCAATGAATCTATTCGAAAGAATTTAGGCGTGGCACCAATAGGCGATAAAATGAGAGAGAGTAGACTTAGGTGGGTTGGCCATATGTGGCGTCGATCAAGTACAACACCTGTTAGGAGGTGCGAATTATTTCAAGTGGAGAAAAGATATGGGGACTTATGGCCTCACTGACGCTATGACCTTTAATAGAGCAGAATGGAGAACCAGGATTCCAGTTAATTGGGAAAAGGCTAAAATGATGATGATGATGATGAACTACAGCTCTTGTGTTGGTGCTTCCTAACTTTAATAAAGGTTTCAAGGTTGAGTGCAATGCATCACAAGTGGCGATGTCCATAGCCAAGAGGGTAAGGCCTTTTGCTAATTTTAGTAAGAAGTTGAACGGAGCAAAGCATTGCTTTTTTACTTATGATGTTGAGGTCCCTGCATCATACAAGCTTTGTGCTATTGGAGGCCACATTTGGTGTATCAAAAGCTTGTCTTATTCTTTGACCATGAGTCATTGGAATTCGTTAATAGCCAAAAGAAGTGAACAACAGGCATGCAAGATGGGCATCATACCTGTTGGAGTTCAGTCTTACACTTCGACATAAGGGCAGTAGTTTAACACAAAGCAGTTGCTGCAGATAGTAGAAAATATTTGCTACTTAATACCTTGTTCCCGAGGGTGTAAGGTTTGAATGGAACAAAGGATCATGGAACAAAGGATCATACCCTAAGGACAAATATCTTGCCTCTATTTATTCACATTGTTCTCAAGATGCTAATGGCGATGATGAATTATATTTGTTGGGATATAGCTTTTTGTTCAAGGGGAATCTGTTTGTATTTCTGAGAGCTCTCTACGAGAGACTTTCGCTCATAAGTTGTGTGTAGGACCCTCGGCAGGTCATTTCAGTGTAATTTTCCTTTGGTGGGCCTCCTTATCATCTCTGGCCCATGGATGGGCACGATTCAGGCTTCAACGCAAACTTCAACTTCTTAAACACTCTTTGAAGGCCTGGAGTCGTCAACTCCCAAGGAACTTTCAATTATAAAAGATCAGTTTGCTCCAATACATATAGGCTTGGGACCTCCTTAAGGAACGTAGGGCCTTGACGACCATAGAAAGTCAGCAAAGGTTTCAGCTGAAGCTAGACTATCAACTCATCCTCAAAAAGGAGGAAATTTCTTGCAACAAAGGTCCAACGTGGAGTGGCTCAAATCTTGGGACCTCAATACTTGTTTCTTCCACTGATTGCCAACTATAGGGAACATGGTAATACCATCAATCACATCAAGATTATTGACAACATCTTTGACCAACCAGCACAAGTAGAGGAAGCCATAATCAACTATTTCAAAAAACTGTTTTCGGCCCCTTCTGGTCCAAAATCGAAGATGGCAGACCTCTCCTTTCTCACAATACCCCTCAAAACAGGCATCTTGGTTGGAACGCCCCTTCTTCGAGGAGGAAATCCTTACAGCCATAAACGAGTTGGGCTAGGATCGCACTCTGGGCCTATACGGGTTCCCTATTGCCCTTTTAGGAACCTTCTTGAACTCCTTTGGAATGATATTCTTTCCATTTTCGAGGAATTTCATGCCAAGGGCATTGTTCATAGGGCAATGAAAGCCGCTGTTGTTGCCCTCATTCCCAAAGTAGAAGGTGCCGATGAAATCAAGGATTTTCACCCTATTAGCCTTATCAACAATTCCCAAGGTCCTGGCTACCCAGTTGCAGGAGGTTCTCTCTCAGGTCATCTGCCTCCACCAAGGGGTGTTTGTCAAAGATCGCCAGATTTTCAAGGGATTGTTAGTAGCTCACAAATGCCTCCATTTTAGGTACCTCTCTAAATCCTCGGGGGGATAATCAAACTTAATTGAGAGAAGGCATATAACCATGTCAATTGGGCTATTCTTGACAAAACCCTCACTAGAATGGGGTTCGGTAATTGTTGGCAAGCCTACATGAGATGCTGCATCAATGGCTCTCTCAAAGCCCTTCTTTTCCTCTTTCCCGGAGTCTTAGACAAGGCGAACCCTTATCTCCATTCCTTTTAGCCATAGTAGCTGAGGACTTCAGCCAGTCCATCACTCTTATGTTCTAGTTCGGCCTCTTACACAGCTTCAAAAGTAGGCCCTGAGGTCTAGTCATAATCCACGTCCAATACGCAAACGACACCCTCGTCTTCTGTAGAGCCTTCCCCAAGGAGGTTGACTCCCCTCTTCTTTTCCTCAAATCTTTTGAGTTTGCTACTGGCTTCAAAATGGTTCTAGCGACTAGCTACTCAAGATAACTAGTTTTGGATACAAGTTCTCTAACACAAATACCGCCTTGATCCTTTCTAGTGGGTGCTAAATTGCAGGGCTAACAACAAGTCTTCTGGAGCATGGGAATCCCTTCTTACCTCCCTTAGTCTCTTCAAAGCCAACATCCGCTTCCAAGCCAACATCCGCTTCCATCTCCAGGAGACTTGATGGGTCAGATTCTGGTCAGACCTTTAGAAAGGGCATACCCCTCTTCAAGACGTATTCCCTTCCGTCTTGCTCTTGGCCCACAATCGTTTAGCTACTCTGGCTGACCACTTTGTAACATTGGGATCCTCCAGAGCTTGAAAACTCATTTTAGGAGATCCTTCTCTGACCCTGATATGGATGAATTCCTCAACCTATCTTCCCTTCTCCATTCCACCCTTCTCCCTCCCCTAAGGATGGGCTAAATCATATGGTGCCCATCTCCATCAAGGGCATTTTCGGTTTTCTCTTCCACAGGCTTATTCAACCTCGCACCTTTCCCATTTCTCCGACTTCCATTATTGCTAAGGCATGGTCCTCCATTGCCCCCCCCAAGGTCCAAGTTTTCAACTGGATAGCTCTCTAAAAAAGAGCCCTAATTGTCAATCAGCTCCAAAGAAGAGGTCTTTCCATACCCATCAGATGTGTAATGTGCACTAATAACGCAGATTGCAGTGCCCACCTCTTCATTCACTGCCCCCTATCTTGGGAACTCTGGGGTACCCTCCTATAACTGTTAAGTTGCCAATGGGTTACCTCTAAATCAAATCCCTCTCCTTTTCAGCTCTTTCCACCCCTTTCCCTGACCCAAACCAGGCATCCTTTTATGGAAGGCGCTTGCAGCAGAAACTCTTTGAGTCATTTGGACCGATAAACAACAAGTCTTCAGAGGCAAATGGTCCACATCCAAAGCCTTATTCGAAAATGGTCCACATCCAAAGCCTTGTTCCAAAGTCACTTTCTAGGCAACCAATGACAAGCGCTTCAAGGACTTCCCTCACTCTGCATGTCACACTCCAAGTTTTATAACACCAAAATTCTTGAGATGTGAGTCAATTCTTAAAGAACAAAACAAATTTGAAATTTTTACTATATATTGCACCAAAATAAATTTTCCATTTAGGAACTTTCAGATTTGTACAAAGTCTATTCACAACTTATAATTAACATGAAATTCTATATATATATATATATATACAACTTTGATAGAACAAACGTTACAAAGGCAGATTTATTCATGACTACAAACTTCTTCCAAACTATTCCTGTTGTACATACGAACAACATGACTGTAATTACTCTGAAAATAATTCACAATAGTTTGATGAGTTTGGCTACTCAGTAAGTGACTATCATAATCCTAAAAAAAATCATGGTTGGCAAATGTAAATATTTTCTAAAAGAATGCATATTAAAAACAATACGAGGAAGAGCATACATGGAGAATAGTTTCAAATTCATAAACACACAATTCAATATAATTCAGAAGATTTGAATGCATATTGAACCAGTATGAGGAAGTGCATATATAAATGCTTGAACAGATATGTCCAGTTTAACATGATTCAAAGGATTTCACAAAGTACCTTATTGACGTCCCAAGTAGGTCATCTATATATACCCCTGGATGGGTCCGTTTAATTCCTACCGACGTACCAGATAGGTCCACTCATATTTCACTAGCGTACCAGATGAGTCCACTTATTCCCTATAACTAACGTCTTGGGTAAAATATAATTCTTTATCTGATGTTGCACAAGAGCAACTGTATTTTCTAAGGTTCTATAAATTCCTTCCATGCTCTAGTTACACGAGATCTTGATATTGTAATAAGTATGACTCAGAGTGTATTTCTATTTAGATATCCTAGGAATCCTAAACCTATTATTCTGATACTAAACTAACTCCTGAAGTAGAAGTCCTGCCTATTGGGCCAATCAAATCCTGATGTGTAGAACCTCTACCATCACAATCAAGAGAGAGGCATCATCAACGGGTGAATCCGTTGCGTATTGCCTCACATACGCACACAATCCCAGCGCGCTTTAGGGCTTTTGATGGGCACTGGCTTTGAAAGACACGGCCCTCTCATTTGCCCTTCTGAGGAGAGAGCGCTACACTACCAAAGGGGTCCCAATGAGTAGTGCCTCACATAAGTTTTGGGGGTACGACCTCCCAAACACATACACTTCTAACTCTCATCCTATCATAGAGAGTAAGGATAAATCACAGTTGCAGGCACAATTATCTCATCAAATCGTAAAAGAAGCATGTTATCATGCATCGATCATATAACAAAAACATGTCTCCATGTACACATATATTTCCAGAAGCATGTCTCACATGTAATCACAAGAAACATCAACATGTCTATGCTATACATATAATCACAAGGAATATCATTATGTCATATTATCATGCATATAAATTCAGGAGACATTATCATGTCAATAGCATGCCAATCAATGTAACAAACATCACTAAATATCAAGAAACAAGAATATCGTATATTCAAAATATCTTTGAAATCATTAACATGAATTTACATGAAGCAATTTATAGCAATCACTTTTCACTAACATTTTCATAAATAATTAGTCAAATATTTTGGGTTATGGTTTTAGAAAGTTAGCAGTTCTGAGAGACATTTTTGGGATATAATAAGATAAGCAGTCTATTCTTAGAAGAATTCTTATGGAAATCCAGAGCCAAATTTTCAACCATCTAAAATTCTTAACAATAGAGGGAAATATCACAAATTTATTATGAAGATATAAATTTTCAAATAATCATGTTACAGAACATGTAAAACTTATAGCACCAAAGCCCAAATTTTTTAAACAACTGTTTTCTAGGAAAAGTAAGGCCACTTGCACATAACACTTACAACATCTAAAATTTATGTTGGACATATTATAATTAAATACAGAAATATGTAAAACTTACGGTATCGGAGATATTACAATTAAATGCAGAAATATCAGTTTTTCAAATAATAATTTTGCAGAAAAATGAAGTCACTTACCTATATGTCACTCCGAGATGGATATGTTACTATTGTTGCCGGAGTAGAACCGAAATCAAGGGTGTTTTGCTAAAGGCTTGAGAAGAGAAACCAAATGAGTTTCTATGGGGAGAGGAGCATAAAAATATGTTCATATAAGAGAGAAAGAAATATTATATGCCATGAGAGAGTGAAGAACCGTTATGAGGAGAGAGATATAATTGTTTTCATGTGAACATTATTATTAGAATAATACTGTTTTTATGAAAATCATCATGAGAATAATAATATTTTTATGTGAAGATTATAATTATGGATATAATAGTCATTAAAAAAAATATGGTATGATAACATAAAAGACAAATTAAAATTGTATGGTATAGTCCAGATTTGGATTATAATGTGTAGCAATGTGATATTACACATCATATTTCTCTTACTATAAAGTGAATTTTTTATGGGGATATAATATACTGGATAAGTGACATGATATAATATATGCCATAATAACAAATATTTGTAACATCTGAGATATAGGTGAGATATGTGAATACTATAATATAAATCGATGAGGACTATTATAGTAACCAGTCCTCATTATATAAGTGATATAATATCCAAATTTACATCAATGTGGTGTGACATTATAGACTATATAGTATCATATAGGTCCGTTTATCCCATCACCATATATTTCATGTACTATTTTTATAGGAATATCATCATTATCATAATATCATTATGAGAAAATAATGAGAATATTATGAGTGAAAGAAAATACTATTTTTATAAGAATATCATCATTATGAGAATCATGAGATTATTATTATGAGAATACTATTAAAATAACAATATCATTATGAGAGAATAATACTTTATGAGAATATTATGAGGGAGAGAGAAAAATAATTGTAATGAGAGAGAGAAAGAGAACTTATGTAGAGAGAGAGATGGAAAATTTGATGAGCTTGTGATTAGCTCATGAGGGGGAGGGTATTTAAAGTGAGGGAGGACACCCTTCCACTTGACACATGTCAAGATAGTTGTCCTTCCTTTTTTTGTTAATTTCTCACTGTTATGTGCCCCTCATGACACATCACCTCATATTATTATCTTATAATGCCACATCACCTCATATTATTATCTCATAATGCCACATTATACCCTATTATCTTAATTAAATATATCTCTAAAAAAATCGTGGAAATGAAAGGTACTGTAAAAGAGTGGTCCCATGGTGCATTAACAACCCAATGAATCCTCACTCAAAATCATTTCTTTATGTAAGTATTTTGCCTTATTTTTATTTTATTAATATTATTATTTTCATTTTTCAAAAACATTTGGGTCGTCACACTGCATTCTATCAAAACTCACAAACATTGCTTTACTCATGGCAACCCTGCATTCCCCATGCCTCCTTGTGGAGACCCTGAACCTGACTAATCAAAATCGAACATCGGGGGTTGTTCACTTGTTAACCTTGGCCCCATAGGAATTGGTGGTCTAATCAGAAACCACGAGGGTCAGACCCTCATCTCTTTCTCCAAACACATTGGACATGCTAATTCCTAATCGGCTGAGGCCCTTGCCCTTCTCGAAGGCGTCAAATGTTTCAATCCCTCTTACAGCCCATTTATGATCATTGAAGGTGATTCCAAGAATAGTTTTTCATGGGCCTAAGGTTCCTCACCCTGCCCCTGAACGCTTGCTCAAATTTTTTATGAAATATTTCACATCTGCAGGCATATGGTCGTTTTCATGGAGGCATATTTGGTGTGGGCAACTTAGAGGCCGATGCTCTAGCTAAAGGAGCCGTTAGCTGCACCACCTGAGCTACGTCTTTTTGTGGCACTGTAGGAGTGCCTTTTCTTTTGGTCTAGTTGTGAACAGCCCATCATCTTGGTGGTTTTTTATATAAATCTCCCAGTATGTGGGAAGCATATTTGTTGTATAGAGCTCCCAATCTGTGGGAAGCCTATTTTGTGTAGAGTTTCCGGTATGTGGGTAGCCTATTTTTTGGTGACCTGTAAATTTTTCTCTCACTCAATAGAAACATTATATCTTCAAAGAAAAAAAGAACTTGGCATTTGTGGATGAACACTGCACTTGGCCCAGACAATAGGCACTACATCATCAACTATATCGATTGGTGTAGAACTTAGCAAATGTCTAAGGGTGGTTCCTGAATAATGGGCTCTACGCTCCATTTTCTAATGGCACCATGAATTGATGTTCCGATTGACTTCATAAATGGGCTTTTGAGGACATCATCAACTATATCGATTGGTGTAGAACTTACCAAATGTCTAAGGGTGGTTCCTGAATAATGGGCTCTACGCTCCATTTTCTAATGGCACCATGAATTGATGTTCCGATTGACTTCATATATGGGCTTCTGAGGACATAGAAGTTGCAACCATTGGTTTTTATTCGCCACTTTATTACATGCGCTTCAAGGAGGTTGTGAAGCTACATGGTATCCAGGAGACAATAACTTAAGAGCTGGACAGCAAGTTCCTTGGTCTGGTGGACATTGTGGGCCAAATTGGGGATAAAATTACAATACAGAGGTGCCTATCATCCCCAAAGTGATGGGTGAACTTATGTAGATAACCAAAGCTTGTGAAATCTCCTTCGGACTCTTGCTGGGCAGAAACCTAGACCGTGGAACATTATTTTGCCACAAGCTGAATTTGCTTATAATAGTTAAACGAAACTGTCCATGGAAAATTCACTTCAATATCATGTATGGTAAGTTGTCCATTAACTCATTGGATTTGGTTACCGACCAATTTGAAGAAAGTTAGTGATGAATAGTGAGTTGGCTTAGCGTCTAAAACAGTTTCATGATAAAGTTCGAGGAAAAATTCAAGAGACCATCAGGAAGTACTAAAGTGTAGCCAATGAGCATCGATAGTACCAAGGCTTTATAATAAAGGAGATTTAGTGATTGTTTATTTTTGAAAAAAAATTTTCCTATCGGTGTCTATAGTCTGTTGAAATATAAGAAGCACGGACCATTTCCATGTCCATCAGAAAATTAATGATAATATCTATCATATTGAGCTACTGGGGGATATTGATGTACCTCAAAATCTTCATTGTTTCTGAATTGTATGCTCATCAAGGAGAGCTACATCATGGTCACTCGAAGAATGGGCGTCAAAGAAGACGAGAAAGTAAACCAGATTCTAGATGTTTGTACCATTTCAATATGAGTTGGCTCTTGCTGGCAAGATTTAGTTCAATAGGAAGCAAAACCTATGATTGGAGATACCTGGGTTTATGAAAAGCTGTATTTACTTTACTCATAAGTAACTTGCTTAAAACCACATGTTTTTAGCTAAAAATTGCCAAAAAAAGAAAGTTAAATAATTAAATACTATTATATGTTTACAATAAATAGATAATATTATATATACTACGACATATTTACCAAACCGGTATCATAATAATGTTATCCAGAATATATTAATTTCAGATGGGATAGTCTATTCTAAATGAAATCAATTGTCATCCCAATGGACCCTTAGGGTCTTCCTATGACTGATTCTGAATATTGAGTAATTGAAGTTTAATCTAGGTGTAGCATTTTGCTGACCTGGTAAAACTTTTATGTAGAACGTATGTTAATTTCTCTGCATGCTATTTCTTTAACAAAATCTGGCTATAAACCTATTAGAAACCGAATTTCTTTTATAAGAACAAAAATATCTTGTTTGAGAGGAAGATGCAGTATTTGAGAAGCAATCTTTCTCTTTGTTTATCAAGAAAGCACTATTAGATAGGCGTAATTATTTTTAATGATAGTTGGTTCATTTAGGCATACTGACATTGTTTTTTACATAAGATCCTTTGCAGATCATTGAAAAATCACACCACTATTGAAAAACTATCACTTTTTTCTCAGGAAAAGCCCCAAATTCTACCTATTTTCTTGAAGTTTTTCATATTCTTTCATCGCTTGGTCTTTCATGTTTACCTTTATTGTTGAGAACTGTTGTGGGTCAAAAGGAGCAATGAAAAGATTTCATGTACAATTGAGGAAAGGTCGTTTCCTACAAATAGGTCGTTGGTGTAACCTTTGTGGGGCCATAGTTTGCAGGAAAAATGCAAAGTTTTTGTCCAATATGGTTTTTCTGCGGGCTAAAATAGCATCTATTTATGTTTGACCCGTGGAAAGAAGTGAATGGACTAACTAAGCTGTGAGCCAATCTAATATTTTGTCTTGACTATAACATTGTATGAATGAAATGATGCCTAATGCACCACTTTACACTTGATGTCCTAGATATATATTTTTGCGTGCTGACATTATAATAGCATGGAAATCATGTTCGATAATATCATTGGGATCTCTAAAACATTATATACGCTCCCTTAATTTTATTATTACAAACACATCATTATGTTTCCTTCTTTCTCATAATGATCTACAGGAATGAGGCAGATCTGATCAGTGAAGTTGTTGAAAATGTTCAAGCCAAGTTGAATTATGCACCAATGCATGTTGCTGATCATATTATTGGGCTTGATTCTCGGGTTGACGATGTGATGAGACTCCTAGATGTCAATGCTGATGATGTTAGGGTGCTTGGGATGCATGGGATGGGGGGGCTTGGTAAGACTACTCTTGACAAGGCAGTCTACAACAAAATATATACCACTTTTGAGGGCTCTTGTTTCCTATCAGATATCAGAGATGCTTCACGATCAGTTCTTGGACTCGTCAAATTGCAGAAGCAACTCCTGCATGATTTGTTTCATGAAAAAGACTCAAATATAAATGATGTTGATAGAGGTATCATCATTATCAGGAGTAGAATCACGTCTAAGAAAGTCCTTGTATTGGATGATGTTGATCATGAAAGGCAGCTCGAGAAATTGGCAGGTAAACGAGACTGGTTTCATGATGGAAGTAAGGTTATCATCACTATCAGGGAAGAGCATGTACTGAATGTGCATAAAGTTGATAAGCATCATATCTACAAGCTCAAAGAATTAGATCCTAGCCAATCGTTTCAACTCTTTAGCAGGCATGCATTTGAGACGGATCAACCTATTGAAGGATACATGAAGCTCTCAGAGAATGTGGTATCTACTACAGGAGGGCTACCCCTGGCCCTTGAAGTATTGGGATCACACTTTTCTGTTATGACAACCTTGGAGGAATGGGAAGATACAGTGAGACATTTGAAAAATATTCCTGACGATGACGTCGTAGAGAAGTTGAAGATAAGCTATGATGGCCTAATTAAAGAAGAGCAGCAAATATTTCTTGATATTGCATGCTTCTTCATAGGAATAGACAAAGATTATGCCACTGATATATGGAAAGCTTGTGGTTTTCCCAATTCAATTAGAAAACTCTTGCAAACACTTACCAAGATTGATGATGAGAATAGGTTGCTGATGCACGACCAACTTCGTGACATGGGGAAACATATTGTTCAATTAGAAAACCTTGATGACCCTGGCAGGTGTAGTAGGTTGTGGTGTCATGATGTTGTCTTCAATGTGTTAAAGAATTGTAAGGTGAGGGCTTGCTAGACATATTATGATTATTTTATTCATATGGATTATACTTTAAATGATTGTTAGAATAGGAATGGGGTTATCTCATGTACAGCCTGATTTAGCATCTTATAATGACTAACATATATGTTCACTATTGTAATAGGGGACTAGAAAGGTTCGAGGCCTAATTCTCAATGAAATTCCATTAGAGGAGAGGCAGTGGGAAACCGAAGCATTTAAACCCATGACCAATCTGAAACTACTTAGTGTTAATCATGCATTTCTTGAAGGTTGTTTCAAAGTTCTTCCATCAGAAATAGTATGGCTACAATGGCAAGGGTGCCCATTAGGGTACCTCCCAGATGATTTTAATCATAAAAAGCTTGTTGTCCTTGATTTGTCACACAGCAAAAGCATGCGGGTATTGCAGGACCCATCTCAAAATAAGGTCAGATACTTTATTTAACCTTTTCGTTTGTCACTTCTTTTTCTTTTTGTAGACAACTTCTTCTCAACGTGAGGTTCAAAAGTTGAAGGTTCTTCATCTGAATGGCTGCTCTAACTTAATCAGAACTCCCAACTTTTCTCCATATGCAAGCTTGGAGAAGTTGAATCGTGAAGGATGTGTGATGCTGGCTGAGGTTCAATTCACGTTCTTGGGAAATTAATTGATCTGAACTTGAAGTACTGTTTCCTCCTCAAGGAACTGCCAAGCAGTATTTCAGGGCTGCATTCTCTTGAAAAGCTTCTTCTGTCTTATTGTCGTAGACTTAGCAAGTTACCAGAACAGTTGGGTTCCTTAAAATCATTATCAGAGCTTATCCTTGATGGAACTACCATAGAACAACTACCAGAATCTATTGGATCATTAAAAAGACTTCGAAAACTATCTCTACTTTCTTGTATGTCCCTTAAGAGTATTGCCTATCTCAATTGGTGAATTGGAATCACTACAAGAGCTTTGTTAGATGGGACTGCAGTGAGCGAACTACCCTACACCATAGGTTCGCTAAAAAAGCTCAAAATCCTGAGTGCATCATGCCAATCACTTAATGCCTTGCCCAAGTCAGATCTCTTATTGGAAAGTATATCCCTTACTGAGCTACCTTCAATAGGGAAACTTTCAAATTTGAAGCGTTTATGGGTTACTGGTTGTCAATCACTTGGTAGAATACCCGAGTCAGTTGGGGGACTAAAGTTTCTTGCTGAGCTCCGTTTGGATAGGACAAACATGATGGAGTTGCCTGATTCTGTTGTAGATCTTAGTGGGCTTGAGGAGATAGATATAAGGGGTAGCGTTTTTTTCAAGAGGTTACTTGATTCAATTGGAAATTTGAGCAACCTTTCTACCCTTCTCCTTGATAACACTATCATAACGGTACTACCTACTTCAATAAGATTTTTGGTGAACCTTAAGAAGCTGTCCATGAGCAAGTGCAGCGAACTCAGTAAATTGCCAGCTTCAATGGGAAACTTGAAGTCTCTGCAACATCTAAATGTGGAGGAAACTCCTATAGTAGAATTACCTGACGACGTTGGACTACTTTCTAACCTGGTTGTTTTGGAAATGGCACACTGTCGACACCTCAGAGAGCTCCCTGTAAGCTTTGGCAGCCTTACGTGTTTAAGGACTCTCAAAATTCAATACAATTGTGAGTTGACAAGGCTTCCATCTAGTTTCTCCAGTCTTTGTTCCCTGGAGGAATTGGATGCAGATCATTGTAATCTCCAAGGGGTGATTCCAGACGATTTTGAAAACTTATCGTCATTGACAACCTTGAACCTAAGCTACAACAAATTCCAAAACCTGCCCAAAAGTATGAGTGGCCTTTCTCAGCTTAAAAAACTATCCTTATCTCATTGTACGCAGTTGTTGGAGATCCCTGAGCTCACCACCAGTTTGGCTTTCCTAGATGCTGTGAACTGCACAAATATGGAAAAGTTGCCTGACCTCTCTTGCCTTTCTAAACTACGAGAATTGTATCTCACAAACTGTGAGAGGCTAATCGACATACAAGGTCGCAATGGGTTGATATCCTTGGAAGACTTGTACTTAAACGGGTGTGGTTCTCATGTTTCAAATAGTCCAGGTCTAGGAAAGGTAATTCTTCCTTGAAAAGAACAAACTCGTGGTCTTCTTGTATCTTGTATTTATTTATTTGATGGCTGAATTTTGATTCTTTTGATATGATATTTTTATATAATGTACAGGAAACATTTATACAATTACGTCGTTTTCGTGTTTCTGGAAGCAAAGTTCCAAGCTGGTTCATGTTTCAGACACTATCATGCGTGATACCGAGAGTCTCGGATGAGGGCCTGAAGATTAGAGGAGTGATATTGTGCTTGGTTTTATCTGTTGATAGTGAGATGCCAATTGATGATGGCCTTGACATTCCACATGTTCAATTCACGGTCATGAGGAATGGCATGCAATGGATGAGTCCTACACTTAAGTTGGGCAGCCCAAAGGCTAACCAGGATCAAGTTTATTTATACCATTTTCAAGAAGATGATGCTCTTGTCCTTATCTTGGAAGATGGGGATGGAAGTTAAAATCGTAAATAATCTTCCAACATTAACCCCATCCATTCATATTAAGAAACTGGCTTTTCATCTTGTTTACAAACCAGAGGATACCAAGGATACAATCCAAGAGAAGCTAGCAGAGTTCTTCAATTCAATGGATGCTCATGAGGATGCTCTTGAGATTGTACAGATCCACAGTTTACAGGCCCACAATTTACAGACCTATCATCCTGAACGGTACTAAATATTGTTTTTCTAGGGCCGCTAAACTATGCTTCTTATATATCAAATATATATTCAATATCAGATGTCCAGGTAAACAAATGCTTCAAATTGGAATGCATATTTTTCTTATTAGTGTTTTAATTCAGTTCTTCACAAATGCATCCTTCTGTAAACTGAGTGTCAACAGTCAACGGCCCTTGAACTAGAAAAATGTATCAAATGTAGACCTGCTCGTTCTGATCTTTAAAAGGAATTAAACTTGTTGTTTTATTACAGAGAACTTCCCCCACATTTACAATATGATCCATTTTTGCCTCAACTCTCTCTCTCTCTATCTATCATCTGGTCATGTAGTTGGTAAACGTGTGTTGCGTGCATGTTACCTGTTACATGTGCATGTTTGCTTGCATATCAAACTGTATTCTTCACAGCTTGAAGTATGCATCATGGTAACTGTTCCTTATATAGAATCATGTCCATGTGTAGGAGGATGCGAGCTGGTATTTTGTTGCTGGTCGTGATACTTTGTTGTTTCTATTTCTGGATGATGTAATACAATCAAGAGTTTGACAAGTAACTCTGTCAAAGCAAATCCGAGCCTGACAAAGAGCGCCTTCTGTTGAATGTGCTCCCACTTCACCAGATTTGAACTTCTGAGGAATTATTTATAGGATATATTCATGAAGTTTACTGAGAACTGTAGTCCTTGACATCTTTTATACGAATAACCGCACTGTCCTCGAATGACACATCTTCATGAATTCTCGTATGTTTTTTGTGTCTTTTTTGCATATAACTATTTCACTTTCAAGCATTAATAAGATAATTAATGGCAGCAACCTTTCCATCTAAAACATAAAAGGGTAAGGTTTCTATACTTCCCTTACAGCATAGAAGTTCTATCCCTCCCTACCATCCAGCCGTACAATTTTGATCAAGAGAGTCACTCACCATTTGATCTTAGATCCGACGTCTCAAAGTATTTTATTTTTAGTTTTTTTTATATAAATTGTATGAATGTGAAATTTGGTACGTACCATCTTCTCATTGGGGCGCGCCTATAAAAAATATTAAAAATAATTTTTGATAAAATATAATGACTAAAATACCCCTTGAAACTTTCAGGAGTATTTTGGTCATTTTATTTTACTGAAATATTTTTTTATATTTTTGCTAGTGCGAGTTTAATAGAAGAATGGACATCTAAAATTTGGTGTCAAAATGGTTTATAGAAAAATATTAAAAAATAAAATAATGTAGAGATGTGACATTGTGATTGGGGCAATCTTAGCCCTCCATTCAGAGTGGATGGTTGGATAAAGGAAAGTATCTAAGTTTTATGCTGCAGGGGAAGCATAAAAAGCTTGCCCAACATAAAATACAAGTGAGAATCTATTCTAGCATGAGAGCATATTTGGGGAATCCTTGGATTTGGGGAAGTAGAAATAGGATCCTGTCGTTTTTTTTTGGTAAGCAAATTTTTTGGTTTTTTTTTTTGGATAATTTAGTAGGGAAGACAGGCCTCCACACATTTTTTTAAGTAGATTAAGAAGTTAGGTTTTTAAAGGTGTTAGTGAGGTGGTGTTAGTGGTAGGAATGAAAACCATAATGTGGTGACTATGGGGGTGCTACCGCCACGACCCAATGCCTGTAATAAAGTCCTTATGAGTGCTTGTTATTAACATTTTGATATAATGGAACATGAACTCAGTGGGAGTGTGGTCCCTTGTTTGTTGATACTGGACTGAGCTTGACGAACTAAGCTAGTCGGTTGGGAAAAACCTATGTTACTTGGGTATAGAAAACTATCCGATAAGGATTCTAATAGGTCATTCCTTGATGAGGTCGGAGTATGCCGGGATGAGTGAGCCGAATAATTGTGTGACCTTTGTGTGTGATGGTGACCTTCAGAGTCGAGGGGCCAAAGCCACATCTATTTACTATCACACGATATGTATAATAATAGTCGTTTCAGGAAAGCGAACCACCTTTTAGGGTGAAGGTTATGCATGTGTGGGAGATACTCCTATGCGCCTTAAGAGCTATGGTCGCATCAAGTCTAGGTGTCCTTGGTACATTTCTAAAGATGAACTTGAAATCCACAAACTGGATTACGATCCCTTGGCTCATTAGCCGGACTTTGGTGACCCACTAATGAGCCCCTGCATAAACTGTGGGTCATGGAAAACACTAAGTCAGTTTGATAAAGCAAGTGTGGATTGTAGTAGCTAGTTGAAGGTGAGAGTGCTCCAATATTTATTTATTTAATTCCTAGATCATATGGATCATTTTCCCATCTAATGAATTTAATTATGTTTGTTTTAATGATATATTATTTTTAGAATTATTATTTGATTTTTTTTTAGATTTCTGGATATTTTATTTATCAAATTTTAATTTATAAAAACAAAGATATTGATTTTATATTGATTTAAATATTAAAATTAATTCTAAAGTATTTTATTAATTTTTATAAAACATTTAAATTAAAAAAAAATATTAGGGGCCCATTGTGCACATGGGCCCACCAACGACCCACCATGCCTTAATTTGGTAGGCTCACGTTGCCACCTTTTAGGTGGCACAACCCACTTTTATGAGTCTTTCCAATTCTATAGGGGTTGAAATTGATAAGAGTAATAACTTTGGTTTGGAGGCCAGGTCATTATGAGATTTGGAAAGGTGATTTATCTTGAGAAAGATTTGAATGAATCTTCTAGAAATCATGATAACGCTTGTGCATATTTTTGTATAAAGCACAACATTATTATTAGTATTATTTTAGTTGATTTATTTTGATGGGATAATGGTCAAAGGAATAAGGGAGATAAATGTTCTAGCACCTTCCATAATGTTGATGGTTTATTTATGGAATGGAGGGCTCAAGTCTCTTACCCCACAAATCACCCAATATCAATGATTCATATTCAATCTCATAAGAAATAGCAAACCAAAGAAAACCTTGAGAAACTCTTAGTCTTGTTCAGGCATTATAAAAAGGGAATTGATCCATATCAAAATATCTAACATTGTATCTTCTACACCTAATTCCCATCTCTATCTCTCACATCCACAACGGTAGCACGCCCCACATAAAATATCTCTCTCTTAAGAAATTTCTCTCTCTCTCTCTCCAGAGACCCAAAGGGGCATGCTCTACTCTTACGTATTTGATATCTCTCTCATGGCGGTTCTCTCAGCTCTCTCATGATGTCTTATCTCTTATTGGGGTTATAGACTATAGGGTTGTGGTAGGAAAAGAGAAGCATCTCTATCAAATTAGGTTACTAAAAGGATTCACCTAAGGGTTTGAGATTTGTGATAAAGGAGTCTATTGTTCCATTTGAGGGTTTGGCCTAAACTTGTTTTTCCAGTTGAGATTGAAAGTTGATCATTGATCCCGCGCCATCGGATGGTGGTGACTCGGAATAGGGTGTAATAAGCCCGGTTGAGGTAATCTCCAGCATTCTCTTTTTGTTTCTTGTCATATTTAATTATATTATTTTTATATTCCCAAGTATAAGAATTGTTGATATTTTATTTGTTTAAAACAAATTGGTTTAGTGGCATTAAGGTTTTTAAGGTATTGGATTCATTAGTTTTATTTTCTTTGAAGCAAGAGTTATTGTAATAAGATTACTTGTTAACGATCTTTGCCAAAAGAAAAGAAAAGAAAAAGAAAAGAAAAGTGGTGAAAAGAAGAAAAATAAAAAAATCTATATTCCCCAACAAGATCACATTAGTCTTTCTTTCATAATTCAATGGGGAAGACAGACCTCTACTCATTTTTTTCAAGTAGATCAGGAGCTAGGTTTCTGAAAGAGTTAGTGAAGTAGTGTTAGTGGTGGGAATGGAAACCACAACGTGGTGACTAGGGTGTGGGGGTACTACCACCACGACCTACCGTATTTCCAAAATTGTAGTGAGCATTGATCGAAAATGGTAAGTCAGTGAGGATTTAGGCCCTTATTTTTTTGGTGAGAATGGAATCAAAGCTCAACAATACTACCATCAAAACTTCAGGTCATTCTCAAAATGGGATCATGTTGTACTTTGACTAGAATCATTTGCGTTCCTAGTAGAAGGAAGTAATAATATAACAGATTTATAGGGACTAGAAAGCTGATATTGAGGGAGCTAAATGCTCGAAAACTGAGAATATCTTGAAATAATCAAAACGTTGTTCGTTGTTAGTTGTTGTGTGGGTGAACACGAGCTTGGTTGGAAGTTTTGCTCGAAGGTGACCACTTTAAAATTGACCGGGTACGAGCGATAGTGTAACTTATGGTTTACTTTAGGGCTGAGAATTTATCCGATTTGGATCTAAAACCCAAATTCCATATTTTATTTGGATTCGTGTATGTATCCGAGATTTGGATATGATAAGTTGGATCCGGATCCAAATTTTGGATCTGAATAGTAATTCAGATTGGATCCAAGGGCAGGTGGATTGAATCGAGATCCAACCTAATTATTAAAATATTATATATTTTTTATATGAGTAATGATCCTATGAGACCCTCCCACACCCATGTGTTTAGGACCCCAAAGGATCACCATTAAATTTAGCACAGATCTCTAGAAAAGTTAACACATGGGTGTGGGACTTGACTTTTCTAGAGATTTGTGCCAAATTTAATAGTGATCCTTTAGGATTCTACACACATGGGTGTGAGAGAGTCTTATAGGATCGTTACCCTTTTTATATATACATATATGTTATAAGGTATTTTTTTGTTATGTATTAATTTATATTATTTTATATATAAAATAAATTTTTTGATCCCATCGGGTTTGGACCTCGATTCGATTCAAATCCCATGTATATTTTTTGGATCCAAATCCGGATATAAATATTCTGAATTTGATAGTTTGTTGATGTGAATCGAGATCCCATATATATTTTTTGGATCCAACTCCGAATTTCGATGGATCCAAACTCGTTCCGACCATTCTCAGCCCTAGTTCACTTGAGAGCTGGTTTTGTAGCTTTTGTTCAAGGTTTTGGGCCTTACCACTTCTTGGTGCTCCATATACAATTACTAGCATGTGTGGCAAGAACGAAAAATCGGGCGGTTTAAATTCTAATCCCCCGATTAGACCCGGTTAGATTGGAACTCGCCACTGACTGGTTCTGGTTTTGGCGAACTGCATGAGTATTACAAAAACAAATTCAAAAAAAATTATATAAGATCTCAAAAAATAAGGGATTCTATTTGTAATATATTTTTTTACTATTTTTTTTTTTTATCATTTTAGAAAATATTGGAAATTGTTTTGGCCATCAATATTGACGCATCTTTTTGGAAAAGTTTCAAATATAACTCTAGGCATAAATTGATTCTTTAAAATCCATGTTTTTCATTAATTTTCATATTCATTTGGATGTGCTTTTTTTAATCATGATTTAAATATACTTTTCATATTTTATTAGATTTTTTATTTTTAACACTTTTAAAAAATAATATAGGTATATGATGGTAGATAAAAGGGCAAAAAGAAAACAAAAACGAAGCTCATAGTTATATGGTGGCAATGGACCCAACCCGATGGGTAGACCCGGACCCCATGAGTCAGATCTGGGTCCAAAACCTAGACCTGAATACTATTCGAGTCTAAGTCCGATCGAACCGGACCCGACCCTTTGCGACTCCTATTTGGGGTGGAGGGAGCGCCCCATAGTTCATCTCGAAATGACTTGTGAAAGCAAACCAAAGTCAAATATTATGAACCTTCCAATCAAAGATTAAATACTCAGAGCTTAACATGTGACATTATTAAAGCTTGTCCAACTGTAGATGAGATACTGGTAACTGCAGTCACAAGTTTTAAAGGTTTGCTTTTATGGAAAATAGTTTGATAGAGCTGCAGCCTTGTCAAATTAAGTAAATCCTCACTTAGTAGCTCACCGAAATTTCAAGTCAAGCATTAAAAAGCTTTTAAATCTATCATCACGACTTTGAACACTATAGTTGTAAAAAAAAATTAGAATTTCAAGATCTAAAAATAGTATATATTGTAACAAACTATCTAATCTATTCATTTTGTTTTAAAAATAAATGTTCACATATACCATTTTTTGAATTTTGAACTTTATTGTTGGCGTTAGAAATTTATTTTAAAGCTATCATGTAGATTTTTGTAGCTGAAAGTATTTTTTGGATGAAGATCAGTAAAACTTTATTTTATTTCCACAAAGCGTAGGCCTGGTGGAAACATCATCCTTCTTTTAAATTATATCTTACGTTGAAGCACTGTATGGGACATGCTTAGCCCAATGAGAGAAGAGTATTGCAGTTCCTAATACATGTTTGGCCCATGTTTTCAAGCAAATATCCCTAATACAAAAAGTTTATTTTTTGGATTAAAATATTTTTATCGTACATAACAAATCATTTTCGGATCTCAATATAAGAAGATGTCGGACTGCACTTGTACAAAATACCCTTCTCGTATATAACAAATCATTTTCGGATCTCAATAAAAGAAAATGCCAAACCACACTTGTACAATGTCAGACTGCTCACTTCAAAACATCGTGCCACTTCAAAACGTCGGACTGCCCCTTCAAAATACTGGACTGTGACTTCTAAATGTTGGACTGCCCCTTCAAAATGTTTGACCGGTACTTCAAAATGTTGGACTGCCTATTACTGCAGTAACATAATCCCCGGTCCGCCACAATGAAACTCCGGACACCCATTCCAACAAAATAATCGTCGCACCACCTTTTTCAAACCCTGGACTGCCCTCTCCAACGAAAATGATTTGTTATGTAATAGAGAGGTATTTTCGTAAAAAAACAAAAGAATTTTTTGTATTTAAGGGTATTTGCTAGGAAACATAGTTTTTGAGAGAAGTTGTTAGAAAAAGTTAGGTGCTTAAATTGCTTATAGAATCTATTTTGAAGGGATTTTTTTTGCAATTTACTTAAAAAAACTAACTTCTCATCTAATAAAAAAATTCTGGAAAAAAAATAAATAAATAAAGGCTATTTTTTGACTGAATTACCTATAAAAAATAAAAAAAAAATAGGGGAAGGCTCGTAGCCGAAGATTGAAAAACCCCTGTCGACGCATCCTCTTTACGCTTACTGTCGCCACCTTGCACTTTGTCCATCCCTGTCACTGTCCCTAGAGGTAGAGGTAGTTTTGGAGGACGCGTGGGCTGTTTAGAAGTATTTTTAAAAATTTTGAAAAAAATGGAAAATATAAAAGTGGGTATAAATAACTAAAAAAATTAATCTTTATCGTAATATAAATAATATTAAAAAAATATTATAAATCAAATTCTTTATTTTTTAAAATTTTTTGAACTTTTTTAAAATACCGGTTGATCACCAAAACAATTCAAAACTAGAACCTTCCGATAGCTGATTCCGATCTAATCAGGCAATTAGCAATTAGATTGCCCTATTTTTCCGATAGTGGTTTGTAACTTCAATTTGTGAATGCTCTGTTTCAACAGAAATGGTGGATTTGAACTTGCAATTCGTTGAAAAACAATAGCATGGTAAGTTCGAACATTGAAATTTTAGAACCCCACTATTTCACCCAAAAGAAAAAAAATACAATTGAAATCTAGGTCAGGAGGTCCAAGTTCCAAACCCACTTTCACTCACAAAATGTGTCCAGAACTTGACAGACAAGGAAGTTGAACATCTAGACTACATTTTTTCACTTCAAAAAATATTGAAGTATATTTCAATCCATAATTTGAAGTGCTGAATAGTTATTTAGGAAAATAAATAAGGGAAAATTATAAAAAAAAACCCAAAAAACTCTACTTTCTATGCAATTTACCCCAACCTAGCTTTTTTTCTCACTTTTTCCCCAAAATATACTTTCTTTGCAAAACCCTCCCAACCAAAATAAAAATAAACAAATAACTAAACTACCCTCCTTTACTTTTACCTTATCCACACGTCTCTCTCCTCCATCCCACCAAAACAAGTGGCTCCGGCACCGTGCAAGTGCGATTCGGTAGTAGCACTCCGACAACGTATAAAGTGCGGTCCGACAATAGGGCTCCGATACTGTGTAAAGTGTGGTCTGGCAGCAGGGCTCTAGGACTGTGTAAAGCACAGTTCGGTAATTGAAAATGGCAGTCCGATAGTTGCAAAGGGTGGTCCGGCAATTGCAAAGTGAGGTCCGATAGTTGCAAAGGGTGGTCCGGCAGTTTCAAAGGGCGGTCAGGCACTTGTGTGCTTGTGCAATATGCCATTGGGGTCCAAAAGTCAACATCAAATCTGAACAAAATGATTTTTGTGTATGGCATGGGCATTTCCATCTAAAAAAAGTGAACTTTTTCCTTTGGAAGTGCTTACATAGAAAGTTTATTTTAAGGAAAAAAGTGAGAGACAAAGCTTGGTTGGGGGTAAGTTGCTTAGAAAGTGTGGTCTAGGGGTTTTTTTTTTTTGTTTTGTAATTTTTCCAATAAAAAAAGCAAAAAAAAGGATTTGGGATTTTAATGTGAAATATAAAATAGAGGTGAATTTTTCAAAAATCCAACTTGGAAGTTTTTGTAATTTCTCTATTTTTAGATATTTTATTTAAAAAATTTCTTTCATTAAATTTTTTATTTTAAAAAATATTATTTTAACTTTTAGTCAATGCATTATTCCTTGTCTGCCTTTTTGAATTTTCCATCTAATTTCTTTCTTCTTTTTTTTACCGATGTTAACAATTTAATTGATGGAAAGAGATTACAATGGTAACATTACATCATCACCAATCATAATATCAGAACAAGTCGCCCCATATTAGCCAAAGAATCAACCACAATAGATATACACAAAAGAGATAGGGATCAAATTAGCAAACTAGTAAATTTGCAGCCAGATAGACCGTAGTACGCATAGTACCCTTTGCTACTCCTTATACCATCTGATAACATTCAAAGAATCCCCTTCGGCTATTAAGGGAACGCCAAGATTTTTATCACAATAAATCTTCAGCCCTTGAAACAAGGCTAAAAGCTCGGCATGGCTGGCAGTAGTCTCTCCAATTGGACCAACAAAGGAGAAGATAACTCTTCCATTCGAATCTCTCATAATCCCTCCAAAGCCTGCTACACCATTTAGGGAACTTCCATCAAAATTAAGCTTTAAACCTCACAAAGAAGGTGAGATCCACAAATATCTGTCTATACCTAACGAAGTTCATATGATAAAGATTATGATTTAAAGACACATCCACTTCAGTGATGCTCAACCCCTCTGATAATACGGACAACCAGCACCAAATCAAATGCTTAATGGCATTAAGAAGTCTATGAAAAGGCAGATACACACCCTCAAATATTCTTATGTTCCTTTCTTTTCCATACTTCCCACAAAATCTAGGCTAAGGCAATTTGCTACACCTCTTTACAAATCTAGGGAGATGGGGCAAAGCCAGATTGGCAGCTACACTAAACACACTTTGTAACAGTGTCACAGATATACCCAACCATCCAAAGAACCAGGACCAAATTCTAAGTACAAAAGGGCAATGTAAAAACAAATGGCCCTTGATTCACCATCCTCTTTACCCATCAAGCAGATATTAGTTAAAATATTCCCTTAATCAGATTATCCACAGTTAGAATCTTATTTTGGGTAGCCAACCAAAGGAAAATCTGAACCTTATGAGGATAGGTCGCTTCTAAGAAATCTAGGATTGAAAAGAAAACGGTAGACAAACTTGACTGAGAACTCACTATCAGCTTCAATATCCCAAATCACTTCATCAACAACATTCCTAGGAATAAACACCTTATTTAGCATCTCCAAGAGAGCTAAGTAACTAGAGTAAGTGTTTGCATTAACTCTATTATTTCTAAAATGAACACTCCACACCACTTCATTATCCTTGAACTCAACCAACTCTGAGACCTTCGCATTAGGCTGCACCATTCTCTCGGAAACATTTGGGAATAGCAATTTCAAAGGCTAATCACCAAGCTATTTTTGGTGCCAAAAGTAGATATTGCAGCCATCTCCCACCAGCCATCTAATATTACGTTGGAGCAATGGTTTACGCAAATAAATAGCCCACTAAAAAACAGACCGACCTTCACCTCCAAGGCCACCCCCAATCCATATGCCATGCCTATCCATACCATACTTATGAGTGAGAATATGATACCACCACCATTTACTCAACAAAGCTTGATTCACCAACCCCACTTTCCTTATACCTAATCCACCTTCACTCTTGGATGTGCACACCCTATCCCACTGAAAAAGGTGATATTTCTTAGCCTCAATATTCAAGCCCCATAATATGTCTCTTATCCATTTCTCTATTTTTTTAACAATAAAAGAAGGCATCTCCACAACTGACATATGGTAGATGGGTAGATTGGCCAAGCAAGAATGTAAAGGAGTCACTTTGCCCCCCAAAGATAAATATTTTTGTTTCCATAAGTCCAGTTTCACTTGGAATCTTTTCAATAATGTATCCCAAACCGAAAGTGGAATCCTACCAAAGGAAATTGGAATCCCCAAATAAGTAAAGGAGAAAGAGCTCACTCTACAGCCCAAAGCCTCAGCTAACTCCATCACCAACCCCTCACTACAATTAACACAAAAAATAGCAGTCTTCTAAACATTAATTTTAAATCCCACATCTACCTCACAACAACTCAAGAAACGAGCAATGTTAAAAACTTGTTTAATATTTGCTTGGAAAAAAATCAATGTGTCGTCAGCATATTGAAGATGAGACACACTTGGCCCATTACTCCCCACTTGGAATCCCTCAAGTTTCCTGCATTCTCCACATTTTTAATCATCAAACTAAAATATTTTGCATAAATCATAAAAAGAAAAGGAGATAAGGGGTTACCTTGGTGCAAACCCCATGAGGCCATGAAAAAACCTTTAGGGTTGCCATTTATAAGAATAGTGAAATGGGGCTGATGACATACAACCAAAAATCCAACTCCTCTATTTCTCACCATCTCTCTTCATGATTTCCAATAATATGCCTCATTCAACTTTATTGTAGACTTTCTCCATATCCAATTTGATCACACTCCTGACTCAATACCCTATAATAAACATATTATTGTGCCCCCAACACACTATCAATGATAAGATGGTCTTGGATGAAAGTAGATTGAGGACCAGAATAATTGAGGGGAGGACCATTTTTTAACCTCTCAACCAAAATTTTAGCAGTAATCTTATACAGACTTGTGAGAAGGCTAATAGGTTTAATATCATATAGATAGCACCACAATAGTGGATTTTTTATAATTAGTGCAATTAAGGTCGAATTGACCCCCTTAAAAAGCTCTTCTCTTAAGAGAAAACCCCAAACCATTTCCAGGAGCTCCACTTTCACAAGATCCAAGAACTTCTGAAAAAAAAAGAGGGGAAAATCATCAGGCCCCAGAGCCTTATCACTTGGAAGTGAGAAAAAGGCTAATTTAAATTCTTCTACAGTCACCATTGCTTCCAAGTTAGAAGAAACCTCAGCCGAAAGATACATGAAAGGAACCCTGTCAAACCTTGGAGTAAATCTAACTTTCGTTGAAAATTCCTTTTGGAAATTGTTAATGATAGCCATCTCTACTCCATCGCTAACATCCTCATTTACACCATGTATTGATAAACTTGAAATATCATTTTGTCTTCTCTTGGTACTAGCAACAGCGTGAAAATACTTAATGTTTACGTCCCTCTCCTTGAGCCATTTGGACCTTGACCTCCACTTCCAATAAATCTCCTCCATTATATTTAAGTTACTGAGATCCTTAAGTTTAATATTTCTTTCAGTCACCATATCCTCTGTTAAGACTCCATTGATTTGGGCGGAGGTATCAATGGACTCAATAGCTAATGTAGTCTCCTTGATTTTGTCCTTCACATTAAACTTATTATGTTTCTTCCATAAGATAAACCCACGCTTAATATTTAAGAGTTTTCTATGCATATGAAAATCCATTGAGCCAAAGGTTGATTGTGGATACAAAGACTAGAGCAAATTTCCAAGCCGAAAGACAAAGCAAAATGGACACATTCAACAAGCCACTTGTTAAAAACCAAACTAAGTGAATAAGTTACAATATTTCTACATAAAAATTACAATCATTTCTAACCTTGTATAATCACTGTAAATAAACTCAAATACCAACCCCTTATAGGGCAATTACCTATAAAGCAAAACTAGCTTATGAATTACACTTTCATAACACAAATTACATAAACTATGTCTCAAAGCTTAAATACATCATGAAACTAATATAAACAAAATTCTAAAGAATAAAATCAACTAAGCAAGGAATTAGAATGCCAAATAAAAATAGGGAAGCCATGTTTCGAACCCCTTATGCCGAGGCCATGCAATCGGGCCTTATAAGGACTTAATTTTGTCCCTTCGGATTGCATAAAAGTGGTTCAATCTCACAAAAGTGTCTAATCCAAATAGGAAAAAATTACACACCTTAAAATCACTTCTTAAGATCTCAACACACTGGCATTATCATCCAAAACATAATGCAAAAAGTTTGAATCGAATCGGATAAAGAACAAGAGAGTTATAGCTACACTACATACGGTGGTCCCTCGGACCACCTAAACAGTTTTGTATGGAAAGATTATGAACCCCCATAGATAAAAACGTGATGAAAAAGTTCTGAAAATGGAGTCACACCATGAAACTAAATTATTTGATGGGTTTGAAGCAAAGTAATTAAAGGATACTATACATGATCATGGATTCTCATGCATAAAGGTTAACCACACTATAAAAAGGCATGATGAAAAGATGATCAAATGGGGATTCTAAAGTCATGAAACTTTTCTAAATTTAAAACTCCAGCAACTATAGATTCCAAGGATATGATCTTGTGAGAAAAGAAAATTAAATGGAGTTTACCTTGATAAATGCACACGATGGACTTAAGCATAAAAAAGGAGGACCACCATCAAGATCACCATTAATGGAACTCTAAAAGCTCTCTCTCTTCAATTTTCTATCACAAAACCTTAGAACAAGGAGGGGAGCAATAATTTTCCAAAATGGTTCAAGAGTTGAGATCGTTAAGGTTTGAGATCTCATGATGTGCTTTTATAACATGGGTGTAACTTTATATTCAATTAACACCCTTGATGCACTAATCCAAAGGCACATGATAGGCTAATGTACCTAGCCACCCATCCCCATCTAACCATTAGGATGAAGGGATGGGATTTCACACCATTATCACTCACCCTAACCCTAAGTTATGTCACTTTACCATTTTGTCCTTGACAATATTTTTGTTCCAATTGTATCCAATATAGCCTTACAAAATTACCCTTAGTTTTTTTAATAATGTATTAGCGTAGATAACCACAAAGGCTAAAGAGCAAAGAATTAATTGGTAACGCTCACACATGTGGAGATATTCTTCTCAAAGCCAATCAGTTTGTAGATCTAAATTTCAATCCAATAAATTTAAAGATGATGTCCCATTCACACATGTGTGTGAAGATATTTTTCAACTCAAATTTGAAAATACATTTTTCTCTTTAATATCAAATAAATAAATTAATTAAACTTCACGCATGCCGTACATGACCTATGTGTGAGTTAATTAAGACATGTGATAAAAAGTGGGCTTTAATTTATAACATTATATAACAATATATAACAAGACATTATAACACAACCCCTTATAAAACAAGCAACCAAATGCCAATCTAGTCCCCCACTTAGGGATTAGTGCCCAGTTGGGCTGTGATCCTAGAATGAGGTGTGGGGTGCTAAGTAACAGCCCTATGGCCACTTGGACGCCACATGACACTACCAGGTCAGGACTAAAGTGGAATTTGAGCCAAACAACATGGAAACCTTTTTTTTTTAGCAAATAAAATTCTGAAAAATTCTCTAAAATTTACAATAAATATTTAAAGTATTTTTGAGCAATTATTAGGTTTTTCTCATCATTATAAAATAAAATAAAAATGTATAGTGAGATCTCAGGCTAATAACTATAGGTATCGGAGTACTCTATTGAGCTAGTCCCAAATGATGTTCTGCCAAGTCTCAGATTGACCCAATAGGCCTATGTTCCGCAATCTAAAGCAGAGACACATAATTGGCCATATCAAAGCCGCTAAGTCAGAACTTTTGATCATTCGGCTCTCAATGAATTACAGGTGTACCCCTGTGGGACGTGATCCAACTCAATTACAGGGATCCTCTCAAAGCACATGTGCACTGGCTCTTCCAAACTCGGATAATGCATTTGAAAGAGTGGCTTCCCGTATGAAATGAAAATGCACATGCCATGCAATGGTCTTGTGTCAAGATACAGACTTATGTCTCATAAGTCTTGACCATTCCATACAAGGCGAATACTCAATAGGTACTGGGGTTTTATTTTTCTCATTTGGATTCTCTAAGCCCTGACCGATTGTAGCTAAACATGAGGCTAACCTATAAAATCTTGATTAGAAGGTGACCCTCACACCTCCTTGAGAAATTGTTTTCTCAACACGTGAACTCTCGATGACTCATGCGTACTTGGGGTAAAAGAATTTGGGCTCCATTTCGTAAGACGCTAAGATTTCAATCTCTCAATTGCTCCCATTGAATGAGAGACTACTGAAATTTAGGCCTTGATAGGCCATATTTTTAGCATTCTCCCGCTTGGCCTTTTGAGGCTTGAATTCGTATATATCTCTCTCTCTTATTATCTTTCACACTAAATCAAAGCATGCATACTTATCCAAGGATTTATCATTCATGAGCAATAAACAAAGTAATAACAACTATAGATAGGGGTACAATGTTTTGCTTCTTGGTGCGCCAAGAAATGACACCACCCCCATAAAGAAATAGATAACCCGAAGTGGATCTCGCGTCATCTGGGTCTCCTTGATAGTCGGAGTCTGTGTATCTCAAAAGTTTAAGCTCACTCACATTGATATAGGTTAATCCATAATCAAATGTTCCTTTCAAATATCTCGTGATTATTTTCACAACTTTCCAATAGTCTAATCTATGATCACTTTGGAATCGACCAATCAAGCTTTGAGCAAAAGCTAGATTGGGTCTAGTTCCCACGGTTAAATACATTAGTGATCCGACGACACTCCGATATGGGATCCTTTCCATCTCATTTCTCTCAAGATTATTGTTTGGATTTCATATTAACATTTAATTTTTCTCTCCTTTCCACAGGTATATCTATAGGCTTGAATTCGCTCATACCAAATCTCTCAATAACTTTCTTGCAATATGTAGATTGAGATAATTGAATAGTGCGGGCTGCTCTATCTCTTATAATATGAATCTTTAACACATATGAAGCCTCTCCCATATTTTCATATCAAAATTACTTGATAGCATTGCCTTTGTGTCCCTTATATGGTCTAGGGTGCTACTAGCTATTAGAATGTCATCCACATATAAAGTCATGAAAGTAATATCAGTCCCATTAGTCTTATGGTATACGCAATGGTCATCCTCATTTGGTTTGAATCCATATCTAATCAGGGTTTGGTGGAACTTGAGGAACCATTTTCTTGAAGCTTGTTTGAGACTATAAAGTGATTTGTTAAGTTTGTACACAAACTTTTCCTTTCCTTTCACAATAAAACCCTCAAGTTGGTTCATGTATATATCATCTTCTAGGTCACCATTTAAGAAGGCAGTTTTCATATCTATTTGATACAATTCTAGGTCAAGGTAGGCTCCTATAGATATGATCATCCTAATTGAAGGCATTTTGGTAATAGGTGAGTAGGTGTCAAAATAATCTACCCCTTCGTTTTGAGTAAAACCTTTTACTACAAGTCTTCCTTGTATGTTTCAATACGTCCTTCGGAGTTAAGTTTCTTTTTGAATATCCACTTATATCTAATGGATCTATGGTTAGGTGGTAATAACTCCCATACATGGTTCTTTATGATTGAATTTATCTCATCTTGCATGGCTTCCTTCCATAACTTATTATCCGGACAAGACATAGCATGTAGGTAAGAATAAGGTTCATCATCGGGTTCTTTACTAATCCTCTCATAGTCCTCCCAAAGGTAAGTGAAAAAGGTAGGTGGTCTCTTTATTCTCTCACTTCGCCAAAGTGGGATGGTTTCAATTTCTTTGTTAGACTGAAGCTCATGGAAGTCTACTCTCTTTTGGGTTGATTCTCTCTCAAAAAATTAACCTTCAAGGAAATGGGTATCAAAGCTTTCAATCACATTACGATTCAAGAGGTTATAAAAACCTTAAACCCTTCCCATGCCTTGGGTATCCTATGAAAACACATTTTATGGTTTTAGGATCAAGTTTGAACCTATTTTGGGATGGTATAAGAACATGGGCTGAACATCCCCAAACCTTGAAGTGCTTTATTTAGGGAAGTCAGCCCATGAAGAGTTGGTAAGGAGTTGATTGAATTGCTTTGGTGGGAGTCCGATTAAGGACATATGTGGCGGTTAGAATCGCCTCACCCCAAAACTCTAATCTAAGATTAGTGGTACTCATCATATTTCGTACCATCTCAACTAGGGTCCTATTCCTTCTCTCGGCAACCCCATTTTGTTCCGGTGAATAAGGCATAGTGGTTTGGTGGACAATCCCATATTAGACACAAAGATCTTGGAAGGCTTGGGAGGTGTATTTCCCACCCCTATCTGATCTAAGGTTTTTTATGGTTCGACCTAGTTGGTTTTCAACTTCCACTTTATATTGTTGGAATTTGGTTATGGCCTCACTTTTGTTTCTCATGAGATATGTGTGACCAAAATGGGAAATGGTCATCAATGAATGTTATGAAGTGCCTCATGTGACCCATGGTAGGCACACTCATAAGTCCACACACATCCCAGTAAAAGACTAGAGACCTTATTGAACTTTTGGTGGGACTTCTTTATCATCTTTCCTTTAAGGCAAGCCTCGCATCTATTATGAAAATCAATATTCATTTTATCAAGCAATCATTCTTTCATCATAATATGCATTCTCGATGGATCATAAAGTAAAATTTTGTAAATCATCACCCATGTAAGCAAACTCCTTTTTCATTTTGATTTCATAAAGCCCTTGAACCAAGTAGGCTACAAAAACAAGGTCTCCATTAATAGAGCCATCATGCACATAGACCTTTTCCTCCTCGAACAAGAGCACAAACTCTGTTTGACTCATCTTGGAAATCGAGATGATATTTTTCCTCATCCCAGTTGCATAGAGGGTGTCCTTAAGTATGAGAGTCTCACCATTAGTGAGCTCTAACACATAGTCCCATTTTCCTAAGACCCTTTCCATTTGATTTCTACCTATAAAAAGGTTATGGGTACCGGGTTTGACATCATAAAAACTCTTAAAGCCCTTCATAGAATTTGTCACATGGATAGTAGCCCCCGAGTCAAGAACCCATACATCTGTCTCTTCATTGGCAATCAAAGTCTCATGGACCACGCAAATTCTCTCTTTCCTTGGTCCTCCACCGATATTAGCTTGAAGCTTACCGATATTGGGCTTAGGAGCAAAATGAGGGTTTTGTGGAGGATTAGGATACCTACAAAACTTTTGGGTATGCCCGTATTTATTGCATCTAAAGCATTGTACCTTCGAATAATTTTAGCTTGAGGGCCAAATCGACCTCCCACTTACCATCATGAGTGTGGGTGGTGGTTTAGACCTAAAAGGTATGGCGCTAGCATGGTTTGGTGGGTAGGCATGAATTTTAGAAGGGTAAGGGCTAAATGGATAAGGGGAGTAGGATTTTCCCTTTTGCTTCCCCTTCCCTTTTCATTTTCCTTTTCCCTTTCTTTTCTTGTTCTTGGCATTATCACTCTCGCTCATTCCCACATTACATGTATTCACCATAGAAGAATTAGGAAGAAAAGAAGAGATATGAGTAATGAGTAAGGGAGTAGAAGAAGATGAGGGTTGGTGAGATTTTACCCTATGGACCATGGAAAATGGTCCATCCATTGCCATCCTTCTTTGCTCTTCCCCTTCCATGAAAAATACAATCTCATCCACTGTTGTAGGCACATCTTTGGCCATCAAATTAGTCAAAAAGGTTTCTCATCAAGGAGAGATCAAAAGAAAAAACATCGTCTTTTGTATCATCTCATCATATGAGTGGCCGACTCTCTCACTCTCTCTTATACGACTCTTGAACTCTCTTAGATGATCACCCACTTTGGTGTGATCATCCATTTTGCAACACATGAGATTCCTCATTCTAATGATCCTTTGAGCTTCATTCGGTGTGTCGTATTTCTTTTTCATGCTCTCCATAAAATCTTTAACACATGTGGAATTCTCATACTCCTTAACAAATGAATCACTCATTGTTACAAAAATAATATTCATGGCACTTTGGTTTTTGTTATGCCATGTCTCATATGCATCCTTAAGAACTTGAGGAGCATTGATTGCGGGCAGATTAGGTGGTCTAGAAATCAATAATGGCTAGACCATCTTCATGAAACATAATCAATTTTCCTTCTCCATTTAGAGAAGTTGGTTCCGTTGAACCTCTCCTCCTCAAGCAATTCGGTGAGTATTAAACGGGCTGCCATGGGTTCCTATTTGAAACTCTATAATCCCTCTAAAAACCCTAAAATAGGTTGTAAATGAGCCTAGCTCTGATACCAATTGATAGTGGATACAAGACTAGAGCAAATTTCCAAGCCGAAAAACAAGGCAAAATGGACACCTTCAACAAGCCACTTGCTAAAACCAAGCTAAGTGAATAAGTTACAATCTTTTTACATAATAATTACAACCATTTTTAGCCTTGTATAACCACTGTAAGTAAATTCAATATCAATCCCTTATGGGGAAATTACATATAAAGCAAGACTAGCTTATGAATTACACTTTCATAGCACAAATTACATAAACTATGTCCTAAAGCTTAAATACATTATGCAACTAATCTAAAAAAAATTCTAAAGAATAAAATCAACTAATCAGGTAAGTATAATGCCAAATTAAAATAGGGAAGCCATGTTTCGAACCCCTTGTCACGCAATCGGGCTTTATAAGGACTTAATTTTGTCTTTTCGGATTGTACAAAAGTGGTTCAATCTCACAAGAGTGTCTAATCCAAATGGAAAGAAATTACACACCTTAAAATCGTTTCTTAAGATCTCAACACATTGGCATTATCATCCAAAATATAATGCAAAAGGTTTGAATTGAATCGGATAAAGAACAAGAGAGTTATGACCACACTACACACGGTGGTCCCTCGGACCACCAAAACAGTCTTGTATGGAAAGATTATGAACCCCTATAGGTAAAAACGTGATGAAAAAGTTTTGAAAATAGAATGATACTCTGAGACTAAATTATTTGATTGGTTTGAAGCAAAGTAATTAAAGGATACTATGTATGATTATGGATTCTCATGCATATTGGTTATAACTCATGAAGGACCACACTATAAATAAGCATGATGAAAAGATAATCAAATGGGGATTCTAAGATTAATGAAATTTTTCTAAATTCAAAACTCCAGCAACTATAGATGCCAAAGATATGATCTTATGAGAAAAGAAAATTCAATAGAGTTTACCTTGATAAATGTACACTATAGACTTAAGCATAAGAAATGAGGACCACCATCAAGATCATCATTAATGGAACTCTAAAAGCTCTCTCTCTTCAATTTTCTCTCACAAAACCTTAGAATAAAGAGGGAAGCAACAATTTTGAGATCGTTAGGGTGAGATCTCATGATGTGCTTATATAACATGGGTGTAACTTTGGATTCAATCAACACCCTTGATGCACTAATCCAAAGGCACATGAGAGGCTAATGTACCTAGCCACCCATCCCCATCCAACCACTAGGATGAAGAGATGAGATTTCATACCATTGTCACTCACCCTAACCCTAAGTTATTCCACTTTATTATTTTGTCCTTGGCCTATGTTTTGTTCTAATTGTATCCAATATGGCCTTACAATTACCCTTAGTTTTTTTAATAATGTATTAGAGTAGATAATCATAAAGACTAAAGGGCAAAGAAGTAATTGGTAAGCTCACACAGGTGGAGATATTTTTCTTTATCAAAGCCAATCACTTTGTAGATCTAAAATTCAAACCAATCAATTTAAAGATAATGTCCTCTACACACATGTGTGTGAAGATATTTTTCAACTCAAATTTGAAAATGTATTTTCTCTTTAATATCAAAAAATAAATTAATCAAACTTCACACATGCTATGCATGCATGTATGAGTTAATTAAGACATGTGATAAATATGAGCCCTTAATTTACAACATTATATAACAAAATATAACAATATATAACAAGACACCATAATAAAACCCCTTAAAAAGCAAGTAACCAAAAGCCAATCTAATCCCCTGCCTAGGGATCAATGCCCAGCTGGGCGGTGATCCTAGAATGAGGTGTGGGGTGCCAAGTGGTAGCCCTATGGCCACTCGAACGCCACATGGCACTACCAGGTCAGGATTAAACCCTTATTTGTTTAGCAAATAAAATTTTGAAAAAGTCTCTAAAATTTACAATAAATATTTAAAAGTATTTTTGAGCAATTATTAGATTGTTCACATCACTATGAAATCGAAAAAAATGTATAGTGAGATCTCAGGTTAATAACTGTAGGTATCGGAATACTCCATTGGGTTAGTCTTGAATGATATTCCGCCGAGTCTCAGATCGACCCAATAGACTTATGTTCCACAGTCTAAAGCAGAGACACATAATTGGCCATATCAAAGCTGTTGAGCCAGAACTTTCGATCATTCAGCTCTCAATAGATTACAAATGTACCCCTGTGGGACATGATCCAACTCAATTACAGGGGTCGTCTCAAAGCACATGTGCACTGGCTCTTTCAAACTCGGATAATGCATTTAGAAGAGTGGCTTTCCATACGCAATGAAAATGCACATGCCATGCAATGGTCTCATGTCAGGATACGGATTTATGTCCCGTAAGTCTTGATCATTCCATACAAGGCGAATACTCAATAAGTACTCGGGTTCTATTTTTCGCATTTGGATTCTCCAAGCCCTAGCCAATTGCAGCTAAAAATGAGGCTAACCTATAAAATTCTGACTGGACCCTCACACCTCCTTGATAAATTACTTTCTCAACTAGTGAACTCTCAATACCTCATGTGTATTCGGGATAAAAGAATCTGGGCTCCATTTCGCAAGATACTAAGATTTCAATCTCTCAATCGCTCCCACTGAATGAGAGACTAATGGAATTTAGGCTTTGATAAGCCATATTTCCAACAATGGTGACCATATTAGTCCAACTAAATTTGATCAACTCAACCACCCCTTTATCCTCGAGCCATCCAATCTCCAAACGAAAAGGCTTACCTCCCCCCCTCGAACAATATGTTGTTTGGATAGTGCTCTAACCAAAGATAACAGAAAAGCGTCAACCCAATTAGCCGAGGCTAGAAATCTGTCTAACATTGACATAGACATATGAGACAAACCACCATTGGACCACGTATAAGAAGCTCCCAAAATAAGAAAATCCATAGAGCCTCAAAGCAAAAGTAATGGCGCCCCCAGCCAAATATTTATCCGACCATCTAATGAGTTAATCACCACCAATACAAAAAGGAATATTATAGCTAAGAAAAATTTCAGCCATATCATTCATAAACAATTCCTTTAAAGCAAATGTATGTGGCCCATACACATTTAATAAACCCCAAGAAACCCGACATAAGTCCCTAAAAGCCCACAAAAAGCATTCCATCCCTAGAAGTAGAATCAAATTTTTGGATAATAAGAGGGTCCCAAAAAATTCATAAATCACCAGCAGCCCCCACAACATCTATATCAAAAAAAGCAACTGCATCATGGCAGCAAATTTTTCTAACCTTGAAACCGAGGGACAGGGAAGTTTGGTATCTTGAAAAATAAAGACCATAGGTCTAAATGTTGTAACTAAAAAAGAAACATCACATTTTCTCCTAGAGGCCCCTAACATTCCAAGAGAAGATAAAACATTAAAAGGGTTTAGAAAAAGAGCACTTGAACCTTCAACACAAGTCCAAAATAGATTTCTTCGAGCACGAGGGCCTCCTTCAGAGTAGTAGAGTTCGAAGAGTCCATCGAGGCATCCTTCAAGGTGTGCGAAGAGGAGGAGTCACTGCATAGATTCACCATTGCAACCTCATCTGCTGCAACTATTGGCCTCATTTGAATGCCACCAGTGGGCCTCGAGGGCTTCATGATACCTTTAGCCTTAGATTTACCAACAATCTTAGTAGGAGTCTTCAACACATCCTCCAATGGCACCTTGTCCTTAAATATCTCAGCCTCCTTTCTGGTTTTCTTCTTTCCTTTCAGCTCATTATAAATAACTCCAATGGGGACTTCAAAATTAGTCATGTCATTGAACATCCTACCCACCTTATACTCTTTTATCTTCTCCTTGTCCACCACATTTTGGTTTACAATTTCCATACTTGCCAGCAGCAAAGGAGGCTCCACCTCAAGCTAAATTTCCAATGGATCATGGTTTTCCAACTCCACCAGAGCACCCTAAGCGTCGAAGAAGTCCTCATGCTCTCCCTCATTCTCTCAAAGTTGATCCTCAACCACAACTACAATGGGAGACATCTTATCATCAGAATCCACTGGAATGATAGCCAGAGGATTAACTTCAAGAAAATTGAAGTTAATCCTCTGCTATGATATATATATGGAAAACATTACGCAACGCCTATAGAGGAAAATGAAGTTAATCCTTTTATATTGGGAAATAAATATTTTTCCTTTAAAAAACGTCTGCAAATTAAGTTATATAGTAATGGGAAAGATTTGCAAGAGAGAGAATGGTAGTGGGAGAGACAAGGGAGAGAGCAATGGGAGGATAGAGAGAGGGGGTGAGGGTTGTGGGAGGGAGAGAGAGACGAGGAGGGGGATGCAGGGCAGATGGAAAGAGAGACACACATGCAAATGGGTTTGGAAAGACCCATTTTTTGGATGGGAGAGAAAGTGAGAGAGAGACCATTCTTGAGATGGGAGATAAAAC